>NDFZ01005214.1:159454-229105 GCA_002192655.3 Mamestra configurata | reverse complement strand
GTTAGTTCGCTGCTGCTCCAATAATACTATCTTTTGATAGATCGGGCAACTATTAACGATGCACTCGTTGGCGTTCTTTGTAACATTTTTTTCCTCCGATTCAGTACCAGCTAGTATCTTTTAATAGAACTGGCATAGATTAACGATATGTTAGTACAATTGATATTTTATCGATCACATATATGTACATATCGATGTTTTGATAAGTACATTTATTAACTTTTCTCGTTGATATTATGTAGTATAAGTATGTAGGTAGGTAATTTCATCGAATAATATTTTTCGATTGCCTGTCAAGTCTTTTTCCCAACTATATGGGGATTCAACTGAATACCAGTATTTTACGTGAAGCGGTTCCTACCAGACCTCCACAACCCGTTTCTGGGTAGGTAGGTAATACTCGGTACTTCTTGGCCAGATTTTCTGACTTCTGACAATCCGTAACGACTGCCAAAGATCTACAAATGACAGCAGGGAACAACTGCTTAACGTGCTTTCCGATGCACGGAGGAGTCTCGGTATGTTAAGATGGTCACCCATCCACAGACCGACCTCGGCAAGCGTTGCATAACCCGAACTACCCGTGCGGCTGTTGTTATTTAGCCACAAGCTCCTCTTTAGAATATTTTCATTTTAAGTAAGTAAGTACCTACATTTTATTAGCAAACGGATTTGGTCAAACATCGTATTTGGATTTTTATTTATTTAAGTACCTACTTAATGTTGAAATGCAGAGAAAAATTGTAGGTAAGTATGTCATAACCGACGTATTGATTCCATCTATCTATGCAGCACATCCCCCAGCTGATCACCGAGGCAGATCGCTCATGGATAGGTAAATAATGACAGAAATATACTATAACATTTACTGTATTTCACTTAGACACCGTCACTCATTGTATTTTTTCTTTCAAAAAACTTTTTACAGAAATTTAAAAAATTGGTTTTGATCAATATCCGTAGGTAGGTAAGTACAATAAGGTAAAGTAAGGTACAATATTTGGGTTATGATAATTTTACTTACTGAGCATTTACCCGGCGCCAATGTTGTGTTCACTAAAATGTGTTTAGGGCTTTGGGTTTTAAGTAAAATTACACTCCGCTTTGTCCTCGAGATCAAGAAAACTATGTAGTAACGCGCAGGTACTGCTCTATCCAACCACTAAATTTGAAATCAACAAGATTAGCAAAAAAAAACAACAACTCGTGGTTCTCGGTAACTCATTTCGCGTTTTAGTGCTTAAGCTATCCGCCACGCTTTTTACGTTCCTCTCAAATAATTAATATTTCAGTTGTTTCAAGTGTTTTTTGGCTACGGGTGTAAACTAATCAATAACGTAATTAGTATACGTAGCGTAAAATAATCATTATGCCGTAAAAACGATATCGTGATGAAGATATTGAAGCCTATGTAAATCGGAAAATGAGGAAGATTGAGAAAAAGTTAAACAAAAGACGATCACACGGACAGCGCTCGCGCTCATCTTCGCAAAATCTTAGGTACCTACCTACCTAATAAATATTACAGTGAAATTATTGGGCATTTTATAGGGATATAAAATTTTAAGAATAATATAAAACAGATTGTTTTTGGTAACTACCCACTTTTTTTTTTTGTTGGTCATGAACATTTTAATGGGATGTGTCCGCCAATGATAACACAGCTGTGTATAGTTCTCAGGGATTTACAATGGAATGTTTCCGTCATGATTTCATAAATATCTATTTTTGGTAGTATTGCACATTTTATGAGATAATTATATGTATGCTCTAAACTGTTGATGTGATTGTGAACATTAAAATGGAATGTTCCGTTATGATTACTTGAATACCTACTTCTGGTGGTATTGTACATTTAACGAGATAATTCTCTAGGCTGTTGATATGTTTACCCGAGTGCGCCAGAAGGAGGGTTATGTTTTTCGAGAGTATGTATGTAAAATTGTTTGGCACGCTCTGCGGCCTGAACGGCTCGATGGATTTTACCTTGAGAGGTGTCGATAGATTCGTATTTAGGTACTGTGAGAGTGACACCGGATATAAATTTTGAATCAGAATACAACATAAGCTAGGAGTACCTCCACGCGGTGAAGGCGGTCGGTAACAGTTTAACTGGCTAAAACTTCCATAATTAAATATCAATGCCTTCGTGCTTATGTTGTTATCATTGTGTGTTATTACCAGAGGTCGGAATTAGGTATAGTTATTTGTGTACTTAAACTGATTTCATACAGCGAAAGATTAAAGTGGATATGCCTCAAATCCAGAGATTAATTTTAAAGAGCAGAAAAATCACGTGATTTATTAAATAAAAAAGTTATTTACTTTTACACAATTTAAACCACTGCACGCGCGATGTTGCCAAATTTACATCAACGACATCGGATGTCCGAAGTTGCAAAATTCCAATGCGCACACGCGCGATGTTGCCACATTTGTAGTTCGCACAAAATAGCTTGTGAGAACAAAAGAAAAAATATTATTGTTTATTTGTAATATTGTTGGTCACACAGGATTGTCTATTAGAAATCCCGGGAAGATTCATATTAATATCAACATTTCGATGCAAGTACCTACATAAATAACTCTACCTAATTCCGACCTAGCCTACCCGGTAACGCAGGGGAGCAGCAATATAGCACATCTATTTGTATTGACAAATAATTTATAAGTAAGTATTACACCATCCTACTGAAATAGACGAGACCTACCTCAAGTACTGTACATATTATATAGTATTTGTTGAGCTTGAACATCTTGCACTTGATCGATTAAAAATGGCTCTATCCCGGAAAACCAAAAACAATAGAACTAAGATTGCTACATTGAAAAAGGAATCTCCTAATTAACGCGAGAAACAATGAAAAAAACAAAGAGAGGGAAGATCTCAGTACTACAGTCCTCGTGAAGAGCTTATAAAAAAAACCTCCTTAGAGCGTGCATTTTTTTTATAACCTATGCTAAGCAGTCGCTATGTTCGGGTGGATGGTGATTCGTTGTCACGTCTATGCTTACATCGACGTGACAACGAATTACCATCCACCCGATCATAACGACTGCAAAGAATACGTGAACATGTTGAAAATGTTCAGGAAATGCGAGACTTCATTGTCTCGCTCTGTGCGACTCACAAAAAATGCGTGAGCATGTTGAAAATGTTCGGGAAATGGAGTCATAGATCTTATGTGATAATGAGTGTACGGGACTGGGTGGGTCTTGATCTCTTCGGACAGAGGCTTCGTGTAATTGGGATAAAGCTTCACTTCAGGTAAGTTAGTTACGCTTCAACTCAATGTTGTCGTCCAGCCGCCACTTGCGATAGGACGATATGTAGTGCCGACTGTGCCGAGCGCCATCACTCAGCTAGGCGGAACGTTTATTTGTTTACATCACACAATCACACATACCTACATAACATGATGGAGTTCATATTTCAAAAAGTTTAAAATTACTCTGTTTTCCTAACGGTACAATATTTTATAAGTCAGAGCTCGAATTATCAAAACAGGAAAACATCGACTTCTAATTTGTTACGCAATTCTACCAAATAGGGTCTTTTATTACTAAAATTAAGGTTGCGGAAATCTCACACATGACAACTGACTGTTTTTTAGCCATGATGCTATGTTCTGAAATTCCAAATGGTTTAAAGCATGTGAATAGGTTCGTTACGAGCGTAGGTACGCGGTACAGGTCACAGGAATGAGGTCAAAGTTGCCTTTTTTTTATGTGTGGCTTCTCGCAGTTCAACCTATAAGGTTGTCGACTGCTTAACCGGGCTTGCCTGTGGTGGCCTAAATATAATATTAAAGCCTCCAGCCAGGGCTTATAAAAAATTTACAAACTAAGCGACTACACGCTAAGGGCACCCCCTGTGGGGTACGGGCCTCGGCTTAGGGCGTCGCTGGGGAGAGGACAGCTAGGGACGGGCTGGATCGAACTGGAATTATTATTAAGGGGCGAATTTAAGACTACAGACTCAGCGGCGCGGGCTGGCTCGAGCAAGGGTCGGGGCGGAAGTCAAAGTTGCCTCATAAGTGGCAGGACGTATTGCACGCTCGAATGCACGCGCGAATTCACCGATAAAGCTACGACTGGCTTAACGACTGTCAAAGGTCTAGAAATGACACCCGGGGACTCTACGTGCTTTTCGAGGCACGGAAGAGTGTCGATATGTTGTGGATGATCCACGAACCGACAAGCGCTGCTTAAACTTGAAGATCGTGCGCCTGTATTTATTTAGCCACAGACTCCTCATATATTTTTTCCCTGTTAAATTAAAATTAGGTACTTATGTTCCATACTTATCTTTTATTTTCTCCAATTCCAGGGGCTTGTCATACAACGGCATGATGGACTGTCTGCAGCAATCCGTGAAGAACGAAGGAATATTATCATTGTACAAAGGTTTTTTGCCCCTATGGATACGACTGGGACCCTGGGCGCTCGTCAACTGGGTAGTGTTTGAAAACATCATGCTGGCTATTGGCGGAAAAACGTTTTAGTTCCATATGGTGTTGGCTTCTCTCAGGAGCGTAGTTAGGATGAGACAAAAGACATTGTGTACCTATCTCTTTCTTGATCTACTTACATTTCTTGATTCTTCTTAAAAGTTCCTCAATATCTTATGCTTGTAAAAGTCTGCTATTGGTAAGGTTGTGGTGCTAGAAAATAGCTAGCAACCTCTTTACTAAAACAATATTAATGGACAATGGAAATGGAGAAATGGCATAATTATTTAATATGCAAGAAAAAAACACCCTAGCTGTGAAATGTTAGCAAATTTTCACGCTAGCAATCATACAATAGTTTGTATTACATTTTTATTTGTTTAAAAGCTAATATTTTTGAGCGTCAGATATGAGATACTTACGGACTTCCAAGCTTTATAGTAAAAATGTTTAGTTTGGATAATTGAATATCCGGGACAAAATGTTTTAATGATGACTAAAAAAGCCACTTGCACCAAATTACTATGATTTTGCATTAAGTCACTAAGGGCTATTGTTTCAAAACCTGGTCATATAACTTTTACCAGAGGGTTAAAATTTGCCCTATGCATTTAAAGCTAAACGTGTTTTAAACATAATTCTGTGTGTGTCATTTTCAAACAACTATAGAAATAGAACGATGATACAATTCGTTTAGCTCATAGTACCTACATTTATTGATTTGTGGTGCTAGTAGATCTAAATATCACTCAAATTATAAAAGTTTGATTGTATTTTAGGATAATAGATGTTTGTTTGCAAGTTTGCGGGAAGTAGAAATAGAGACAAATGGCTATGTTAAAATTAAGTTTGAAGATTTTATTTTTGTTACTATCTTATTATTTTTTACATTTTTTATTTTGTAATTATTTATTAGGGTTCCGTGCCGTAACAGAACCGTATTGCTAAGCCACTATAACAACAAATACAAGAAACGTGATTTTTTGGTTTATGGTACGGAACTCTTGGCTGGTTTTTTTTTTTGGACATGCCACTGCACAATGAGAAGCAATAGGTTTATTTACTTAATCCACAGGTACATTTATAGACCTCTGCAAAAGTACCTTCATCGAATCGTGTAAAACTTATTATTAGAGATGTAAAAAATAGAGTAATGCCTCAAAATCATGTTATATTCACATGGGATATCTTAGTTCGTTAATGATCTTAGTAGCATATTACAAGTTTTTAGAAACGACCAAACGCGTCTCGGTTTTCTTAAGTAAAAACTTCGTAACCCATATTTTGTTACGAAG
Source organism: Mamestra configurata (assembly GCA_002192655.3). Classification (NCBI taxonomy): domain Eukaryota; kingdom Metazoa; phylum Arthropoda; class Insecta; order Lepidoptera; family Noctuidae; genus Mamestra; species Mamestra configurata. Next base: position 223,359 of record NDFZ01005214.1, on the reverse strand, counting down.
TTTTCACTATAGGTACCTACTTAATGAAAATGTTTTATTGAAAAAACCAAGATTGTACGGTAAGTACACGGTTTTGATCACCAGCGAAATAAAATATCCCCATGTAAGTATTTATTGTTGCCAAAGGTGCTATTTAATTGTTTAGGTGTAAATGCGTGCAAGATAAGCTAAAACTATATTTGTATTTGGTACATGACATATAAAAGAAACCATCGCAGATTTAAAGTTTACAACATACTTAGATAGCGCAATAGGGTATTTTCCTGAAAAAAAAATAGTACGACAAAAAAACAAAAAATATTGGACATGTATTTTTTGTTTTTTCACGTACCTAAACAAAAACTGAAGACGATACAGTGCGTTGAAAACTGAAATTTTAGGTGTCCCTTTCGACCGCTCGGACAGTGTAATAAAACACGATTAATGAAAGTCGCAAATTCGTCGATTCAAAATTCAGAAAGTTATAAATGTTTAACCATCTTTTCTAATGATACAACATCTTTTTTAAATAATTTCCAAACGTCTTTTTTAATGCGCACGGCAAAGGAGTGGAACTCTCTGCCTGCGTCTGTGTTTCCGAACGCATACAACCCTAATCTCTTCAAAATATGGCCGCGCTGTCGAAACATGCAGAACCGCGCGGCCACATCTCTCGCGATCTCATTCTTTTTGCTAACCACTGATACGAATTCGAAGGAAATGTAGAGAGGTATGAATAACATCATAATGTTTGGACTTCACGACCTACAGAACTTAAATGCCATGGCCGCGCGGTCGAAACATGAAGAACCGCGCGGCCACGCAGTTCTCTTAAACAGAGCTTAGTAGAGGTTCCATTACTCTTGCTAACCACTGATACGATTTCGAAGAAAATGTAAACAGTATGATGTCATAATGTTTGGACTTCACGACCTACAGAACTTAAATGCCATGCCGCGCGGTCGAAACATGAAGAACCGCGCGGCCACGCAGTTCTCTTAAACAGAGCTTAGTAGAGGTCCCATTATTTTTGCTAACCAGTAATAGGTGCGATTTTGAAGAAAATTTTGACATTATGAATAAAGTCAAAGTCCTAATGTATGAAATTCACGACCTACAGAACTTAAAAACTTGCCTATAATGACCTCAAAAATAGTTGGCATAGGTATTTAGGTACTGTCGATTTTATAAAAGACTAGCGACCCGCCCCGGCTTCGCACGGGTGCAATGAAGATACTATAAATATACCACGGTTTTAGAACTCTGGTTTAATGTATAGTAACTTGAAACTGTGTCATATGTCAGTGTTTTCGCGAAATCATCTTGAGAACATAACTTGAACGCTATTTATTGGGCCCCTGGCCGGTACCGCCGCAACCGCTACGTCCCTGCATTTTAACTGTAATATCTTCGAAAATATAAATTACATGTTGTGAAGAGCCATATTGATCCTACATAAAATGCACAATGTATTTAAGGTACTTAATGGGATAAGGATTAATGATGTATTGCTTAAAATCGCTTCGTAAATAAGCCATTATTTCTCGTAAAAAGTAAAGGATAAAAAATGGTTATTGTGGGTTATCCCTAAGAGATAGACATATACCATCGCGAACTTTTTTGTAGACCTTTTTAAGGTATACAATACTGTAGTACATTATTTTGATCTATATCGTAGGGTTCAGCCAGCGTTTGCAATGTAAGCGCAAAAAAATGTGTTTATTTACGACACCACATTAGAAACCTTTAAAATGATCAGTGATTCTATACTATATTATGTTTGTATATACATATAAACATTCCTCTTGAATCACTCTATCTATTAAAAAAAACCGCATCAAAATCTGTTAAGTACTTTTAAAGATCTAAGCATACATAGGGACAGACAGACAGCGAGAAGCGGCTTTGTTTTATACTATGTAGTGAAGTGATAAAACTTTTATTTCCCTCTTTTTATTTTTTTATGTTATTGAAAATAATTACTTAAAAACAATAATTGCAAACCCCTCCATCATTATTTACGTAATGAGGGAATAAGTAGGTATAGAGATTTATAGAGAACTACGTGGCTAGTTAAACCTTTACAACTTTCTGAATATCTACGAATTTGCGACTTTCATTGTTAGTGTTGAAATTTCTTCGTAATGTCGAAGTCGTTTTTCTTCTAGGACACTGTCCGAGCAGTCGAAACGGACAGTTTTAGTACACTTTTTGCTAAAACTTGGTGTCACCAAACCCCACTCTTGAACTTTACGCACTTTTGATGTTTATAAAATATGTGAATATATTTTTTTAATCTAACGAACGACTTTAATATAGTTTTATTATTTTTCTATCAAGGTAAATACCCAATTTCATAATAGTAAATGTAAAACACAAAGCAATTAGTATGAGATGCAGATTATATGGGCAATTGTGAGCGTTTATACATGTTTTAGCCGATGCTTCTACAAGTAAAAACTTGGATTTGATGTGAAGCCACCGTGTAATCCGACAAAAAAAGTACGAACGCAACAGGTTTTATTACTTGATCCCCAAAAATGTGAAAAGGCCAAGTTCCTATCCCCAAAAAATCGGCCTATAAAAGTAGTGGGATCAATAAATAGGCCAAGCATTTCAGACCTACAGAATATTCCATGACTCTAACATGTGTCTTTGGACCCAGAACCAGTGAACAGAGAGCTTGGATTTTTCCTGACCTGATCATTTTTAAACAAAAATGATGAAACACTCGAAAAATCTTTTTTTTTTAAGTATGATTCCCTATTATAAACTTGGCAAATTGTTTTCTACAACGTCGATTTTACACTAAAACAATAAGAAAAAAGCTAACATAATAATAATAAAGTAATAAATGGTCAAATTTTCATAAAGTTATGATCATTACAAGCTAAGTTATGAGGGCGGTAAAACAGCTCGAAATGTTTCGTGTAATATACACACCGCTTGCGTTAGGCCAAAACTTAGCCTGCGCACTGCCGTGCGCCAGCAACATTCTTGTTTTCCGCAATCTAAATACCACAGTGGAAATATTTTAAGCAAAAGTGTTAACTTGTTTTGAACGTTATTTGGTAGAAGTAGCTCATGTTATTTGGTATTTGTTATAAATTGTGATGTTATTATTTAAAATAAATTATTGAAATTGTTGAATAGTGTTTTTAATACAAGTACCAATAATAAAACCAAAAAATATAATATTAAATTTATTAGTAAAAAATATTATACATCTTCCACAATATTGGAGAATCATAACTTAAATTATTTAAATATTTGATTATTATAGATTATAGCACTTCCGATTTATTGAAACTTGCCTTTATGCACTTACTTGTCACTAGCTATAAGCACACATAAGGGGCGTTATTATCGGATGTGTATCGCAATACAAACATTGAACAGTTGACACTCACAGCGAGCACGTTACATACGGAGCTGTACCACACTTATACTATAATTACACTCAGTTTAAATGCTTCGATGAAAGGGAAATTCTTCAAACGATATAGTTAAACATGCACGATGTGAAATACTCCTTACATTAGATGTCTGCTTACTTCTAATGATTTCATCTGCCTACGGATATCAGAGTTCGTCAGTGACGATTACAACTCTATTATGTTTCCATAAATATAGTAATTTTGGGTACAATACAATAACAAAAATAAATATCTACATTGGATCAACGATCACACAAAGTTTTTTTTAATTTCAAGTCTTGACTAAATGTTAAACGCTAACTAAGTACAATGACACGCGCGTGCCACGGTGTTACGTTACCTCCGATGACGCAGCAGTTCCTAGCGACTGCCGCCCACTTACAACATTTATTACTTACGTTAAACATTTTAGACATTTTTCTTCGATCGATCGGTTAATGGTAAAATACGTACAGGTAACGAATTTGCGCCTAACTTACACGTCAAAAGCTATCAAAAAGCATGGTGTTACAACATACATATATTATTATATAAAATACATCGCTCAATATTCATCCGTTCATTCAAAAACATCGTCGAAATATAAAATCATTCCAGATTTATGCAAAATAATGTTCGTGGCATTGTAAATTGTGCGCAACACAAACCGTTGTCGACTGACTCTAAACTTACGAGAGCTGGCTGTTGGGGACGCTACCAATTATATTCTACATGATTACTGTACCAGATTATACAATGATGTATACCAATAAAAAATTAGATCGAAATACGTGTAAAACGAACTTAAAATTATCACTTAACTAACGTATAAATGGTAAATATTTATTAATGAGCATTAAAGACTAATACGGGATAAATAATGGTCATACTTTAAAAATCACATCAAATAAGAAAATCTATATACTTGTAGGGAGAAGTCAGTATGCACTGATTTGATCCCTTTCACCTTTTATTACTAAACGTATATTTCAAAAAACTACAAATAACATTCTGGCACGTTTTCGAGGATAAAATAATTCACTCTCATGCAGCGATCGTCACAATACAAAATGAGAGGACAATAATAAATTCGTCACAGAACAATGAATACAATGAAACACGACACAAACTTTTGTACTACCAAATTACATTCATAAAGTGCTGCAAAAATCAAGGCAGTTTCAACACGCGAGATAAAATGGACATTGACGATTACGCGTAAATTGTTGTTATAAATTATTACATTAATTAAAATCATCGTAATCAGCTGTGAACACGAAGCACCATCTCGTCAAAACATTATATAAAAATCAAACTCATCCGAGCGAGACATTGATGACACTTTGTGCCTACTCAATAACTCTAGCTGTGATAATCAATATTAAAATCGCATAAAATATAACGTAAAACTGAGAAAACTATAACGTTTTCAAATGTGATAGTTTCACTTTAGACGAACGTTCGATGTACGAGTTATTGATATGATGAACAGTTCTCGTCACGTAAGCTTGCCGCTCTGAGGTCAGGTTTTCTGATGCGCATGAAGGCATGACGCGTGGCTGCCTTAGTATTCGATTTAGTACTGCGCAGATATTTGGCACGGAGCACAAAGACCCTTTAGCGGACGCTAGAGACACCATTATAAAAACTTTATGAACAAGCGTGTCAGTAACTGCCAACGGTTTACTCGTCAACATTGACGGCCCGTGACAATTGTGACTCTGACACACTGCACTTAGCACGAATGTTTCAGTAATGTCGTCTCTAGCCTGCTCTGTGTTCGAAGTCAGAGCGTCAAAGTTAGAGTGCGGGAGCTGTAGACAGGCTAGTGTGATCATTGTCGGGCTGAGGCTCGCCTGCGGGCGGCGGAGAGGGGCAAGGGCTCTCGGCGCGGGACCACTATGACGAGTGGTACGCCGTCACGTACGACGCCGGGAACAGGCCGCGCCGGTGAGCTATCTCTCCCTGGAATGAGGAATAGTTCTGTTAATTTCTTGCACGTCTTCAGGTTTATGCAACAAAAAATAAATCTAACAGTAGTCTAGTACTAGTAGTAATGCTGACTAGCAGATTCTTAATTTAAATTTACGAAGTATTATGTTTAAAAATAGGGCTGCTTGTTTTTACTTTTCAGTTGGACTGGTGGTCCCTAACCTTATTGCTGTGAGTTCCTGGCTTCGATTACCAGGTTGAGTATTGTTGTTGAGTTTTTCCATTACAATGAAATTATGGCAATGTCTTCACCTTCATGGCACTTAACACTATCTAAGGGGTATTCGACCGAAAAAGAGGGTTTCTTTTTTAGAAAAATTCTGTGCAGTTTGTGATGATAATGGCCAATATGCTATTTACATTTTTAGTTTTGCTTTGATCTCTGCGTCTATGTGCTTAGCGCTTATTCTTCGGAGCGGTAATGTATGCTTCATTATAAACTGATGTGCGGAGAAACTGCATCAAACATGCAAAAAAATGGTAGCCTGTTTTTTGAAAGCTACTGTATAAGCTTTCAAACAACAGGCTACCATTTTTTTTTTTGGGGCAAGCCCGCCACACATTCCCAACCACTGCAACTCCTGAAAGCCAGAATCAACAGTGGCGACCACCAGAAAAAAAACGCCGAGTCAATGAAGCTCGACGCGTCCCGGAGAAACGACTTAACTGTCTTGGATCCCCAACGAAATTAATCAGGAAAGCAAAGCGAAGGAGTAGGAAAAAAATAAATAATTTCTACTTGTGCGAGACATGTTAACATGATTCCCACTTTGACAATATCCTCTTCTGCGTCCATCTACACCAAAAAAACAAGCCCAGTATCAGTAAACGACACGGAAGCCCGTGGTAGCGTTTGAGTGATGTTTTACATTCGTACAGCAAAATTGACATGTTGTGTTTAACAGTGTTGATAGCACTCTTTTAACACAACATAAAACATCATTGGATGTTTTGATCTAATTTCTGACTACAGAGTAAAGCAGGCCCTCATCACAAGAGAAAGGTACCTTAGTTATATCTACTCTTGTCTTGGACAAGTATGTGTGAGTGTGTGTTTACTTACTTTCGTACCTAGCCTCTTCAGTCGAGCATAATTTTGTTGGCAGCAACAGAACTGTGACTATCATTATAGCGGTTATTAGGAGCCCTGTATTACATCTAATATGTCAAAATCGGCAATTTATCTGGAGAGCTAATAGTTTGGCAGCACGTAACTCTTAAAAAACTGAGTAGCATGGCGTGGCATAGCAACACCGCAGTGTTGCTATGCCAATAAAACTGAGTTACGCGCTGTCCTGGCTTTCTGCACAAGTGATAAACGCGGTGTTTTCCTTTTTCTCTCTCGTGTTTGATTCGTCAAACGTGTCTTGAGATTCCCTATCGAATGATATGCGAAACTTATTTTGTTCAAGATTTGTCTGTCATGCTGGCTGTGAATATCTTCTACTATTTAAATAACGCGAATATTTTGACAAATACGACAAGATATGTGCCACCTTTGAAACTTAAGCAATGATATATCGTCAATTCATGACATACCTGCCACCAATGCTGATCGGAGCGGTCAGTGACCGTGATGACGTCGCCGCGCCTGAACTCCAGCTCGCCGGCCTCCTGCGGAGTGAAGTCGTATAGCGCCTGCACCAGCATCTGAAATAGAACAGCACTCCCGTTTAATTGTGTACGTAACAATCACTCAACTGGGCAGTTCGCACTTCTTTTATGTGATGAACCGTGCGAGGGAGAGGGAAATAGTTTCGCGCCAGTGTGAAACAAAAACTGGCCTCCTCGATTGTCTAGTAGTCCAAAACGTTACGCTATTGCTGAGCTTTAGATCCCCCGTCTTGGGTCCTTGAATCCCGGGTAGTGTTAATAGATGTTTTCATCCGGAGTTTCTCAGTAGCAGACAGCAGACCAAAGTCGGGATTTGTACCCGGTTGATGGCAATTAGGTCACCCTTTTTTATTATCCCTTAGTTCTCTCATACTACTAGCTTTATCCCGCAGCATCGCAAATAATTGCCTATAAGTCTCCAGCAATCGGTTTAGGCCTGAAGTCGTAACAAACAAACTCACTTTCGCATTTAGGTATAATTTTATATTAGGATTACATAGATCTTACTACACATACGTACACCTCTGCTAATCCTCGGGGAAATCCAGTGTGAGGTCGTGATATGAAAACCGATTTTTCTCAAGAACCGGCACAACACTAATGACTCCCTAAATGGAGCTAAAGTATGCCACCTGCGTGACATAGGTGTCCTTAACAGGACATGAGTATTTAGACTTGGATTCCCGCCATCTTTTGCGTGTCTTTAGTAGGTTGCGTTGACTAGCTTAACATATTTTATTTAGGACATGCCGCTACACTATTTTCAACCACTGCTACTCTCGTGAGCAAGAATCCAAGAAATCTGAATGGTCTAGGCATTGAAGCTCGTCAAGTCCCAGCGAAAATGATGCCCTGGAACCCACATGGAAATTAACTAACTTAATTAACCTATATCCAAAGCCAAATTAGCCCCTCTCCCTTTCCCACACACGTCTGTCCTCTGTCATTGCGGACCAGTCCTTCCGGTTCACCTAATTCAATCTTGAAAAAGTTTCGTCTTAAAAGAAAGAATAAGGTGGCGACCACCCACAAAAAAGCGCCTCTGCAACGACGAAACTCGCCAATTCCCAAGCGAAAATGGTGTCCCTGATACCCACTTCGAAATTAATCAGATTGAAGATGAAGAGAACTTTTATTGAGTATGTCAAGATATCTAAATGAAATTGATAGCCAAATCAGTAAGAAGTCTAGTTTAAATAAAACGAAAGTACTTATAAAGATATCTATTAAAACCGCCGCTCATTTGATTTCAGAGCATAGATAGCGATTCGCAGGACGTGGGATGTTATCAAAATCAATACTCTTATTGCCAATCGGCAATCCCCGGGGGTTGATTCTCGCAATACGTAGAATGACAAATTGACGACCTACATGCAACGATATACAACTGTACAGCTGTAATTAGGTCAGCTCTCATACTTGTATACGAAGATAAAACCAGAAACAAAAGGTCACAAAATCAATAAAGAAATCACACACATGAGATACTCTTACCCTAATGAACAATTTACTTAATGAATACGTTTACCATGTTAAAGGGTTGCTAAAACCGACATGACGTGGCTCGGAAGTTCCGCACGACTAAAACTTTGGAAATCCACATTGGCAAGGTAACTATGGGTCCTATACAATATATTCATATACAAATGTGAAGGTTCTGCTAAAAATATCAAACAAGACGAGGTTTTTTATGTATTTATAGACGTCTCGAAAATACATAAATTATTTCATAGAAAAGGGACTTATCTCAAAAAAGATTGTATTGTTAGAAACAACAATGAATCTTCTGCTCAAAAATAGCACAAGTTTCTTAACGATACAGACCCAAGTTATTTATGTTATTCGAACAAATTCAGTGAAGCAATAATGTGTTTACGATTGAAAATGCATTCGGCTGGCCACGAGCAAAACACACCACCAATATACAAATGTTTGTTCAAATGTGTTAAACCAAATGAAGCTATTAGCTAAATGGTGGTAACATATTGGTAGCAATTACGAAAATTAATTGAATAGATCCAATTAACTAAGTGTTGCTATGAATTAGCAGTTTAGCATCAAGGGCCAACAGATCGTTAGAGTTAAAGTCTACTGTTATCATAATGAATAGGAGTTATCCGTGGATTTATCTAACCAATTTAGGATCTACGAGTAAGTTATAAGTGCTGATGTGAGGTGAACTAGGAGTAAACAAAAAAATTGAATGGTTGAATGGCTCATTTATGTATGATTAAAAATGTAGCATTGTAAAATTTGTGCACTGGATCCTAACCTCTATTGTGATCTCTCTCTGTCACTCAAAGGATTGCTGGTAGAAAACTCATTTTTTAGTTAAGCTCGCCTTTGTACATGAACTATTAATCACTGTGAATTAATATAAGCTGTTATAGTGTACAATAAAGTATTAAAGATGGTCTTCCTTACAAAAATGTGGGAAACTGAAGATTTAACGATCCATGATCATAGTCTAGGTGTGTAGTGTATATCCTTCTACAAGCAAGATGCAGCTGTGACCCAGTGACAGTTGTGCGAATTGTGCCAAATGTAGAGGTACAGAGTTTTAACTATAATGACGCGGGTTGCCGATAAAAGCCACATTACATGGTATTAAAGATACCCTATTATGTAAATCATCCATAAACCATAATCTAGAAGCCATAACTCATAATACCAATTAGTAAAAAAAAAAGGCAAATACGAAGTGCGAGGTCTACGTGCAAAAAATGCGCAAAAATTTTCACTTTCCTTATTTAGGACTGATACGTCAAAACGTGCAACGAAATACGCAATACCTATAGTGAGTCACGATAATGTATTCAATAATCATCCAATGAAATGCGATGGGCCGTTAACTCATCGTGGGAAAACTTCAGGACTTATTGTGACACACATTATCATTTATGCGTGTACATCAAGTAAAATAAGTAGATATTGAACGGCCATACTTTTATGGTAGGCGTTCAGTGAGTTTTTTAAATTATGGGTGAGCCCGATCTTGACCTGTACTCAGCTTGATGGTAAGCGATGGATGTGGTCTACAATGCAGTGAGCGAGCCCAGAAGATTCCATTCAGTCTAGACTTCAAGGCAGACGGGTCGTAGGTAGAAGGAAACACAGGTGCTTTATTAAATGGAGACGAAACCTACACTTAAGTTAATGGACGAAGCAGTCCATGATAGCCCAATGTTAAGTAAGATTTATACATCCTGTAGAAGGACGTATCATAAGACTATATTTATTAGTGATCGAACCTATTAAATTTACCTTGCTTACACAATGCAGCTTATGAAATAGATCCTTGAGAATCTTTATTATTGTACAGGACGTCCGATTATCACCGGTACATCGTATTCATGCATATCAATAACTTTCACTCTGGAGGCAACACGGAAATATACAAAAAATGCTGGTTTCAACACGTACAAATAAAAAGAAAGTTTATCAACAGAATATTTTTTTAGGTTAACTAGACACCCCGTATAATTCTTTGCTTTACAAAACAAAATTCAACTGAATCAAGCAAGGGTTGCATTTCAATAGCCTGATGAAGCTACTTACTGAAATGTAGGACTTTTTAAGTCCTAATAGTCAAATGAAGTCCAGTGTTGCACTCACAGTGTTCACTTGGTGTGCACGGGTCATTTTTTATGAAAAAAAATCTGCATTGCATAAATATCGGAGCTGTATCGATGACGTTAAAAAAACAAGAGCGAGTATAATGCGCCTGTTTTTGCGTTCATGAATATTTTATAGAAGCGAGACTACAAAAAAACACACGATTGAGAGGAAACAGCTAACCCATAATAAATGAAACATGAAACACAGCACTCGACAAGGTCTGATGTCTGCACTGAACTGCCTAAATTGCGAATAATTTATAAAAGGCGTTTCCTAATCCTAAATTCCAGCTGAATCTAATGTAGGAACCGCCTAGGATACGTTTTGCAGCGACCTTAATTAGACATTTCTTAATTAGGACTCGTCCGGCACGACGTCACAGCAAAAACAGTTTCAAGACCACTGACACACACACTCGACCAAAAAAAAACCGAGCGTTGAGCAAATGATCCGTCTCCCTATCAATTGGAGGCACAGGCTACTAGTAACCGAGATTATAGGAACACGCAGTGACCGGGTTATTTTCGTTACTTATCAGGGTCACAGCGGCCGCATTATTTACATAGACACAGCGCGGCTCCACACATAAATGTATTGAACGTGTATAAATTGTACTGATGGGAACGGAACGAATGAAAGGGAATTTTCCTTATTTGCTATCCTTTCTGTAGGATAAAAATTTTTATGAACACTAGCGTTTTACTACACTTAGCGTTTTACAAGGGCAATTATATCAAGGCTACATATTCCCGGGATAAAAATTTTATGTCCTATTCCAGGACATGGTCTACCCACGTGCCAAGTTGCTTCTAAATCCGTTCACCATTTAAGACGTGAAGAGCTAACAAACAGACATACATATTATTATGGATGTGAGAAGTGTTTGGTTCACCTTTCATTTCATATAACGAGCAAGTCAGATTTCGTATATTAATTTAAGGACCAACAGTTACTTATGTAAATATTGGTAAAGGGCAACTTATTCAAAGCACGGCTTTAAGGATTTGATTTCTTAACGATACTTTTATGATTCCGTTTTAAGGAAAATGTTATCACAACGTGATTGCTTCGACAAATTATTATTCCTTACGAAGAAGTATTGAGATGATTCTGCGTCGCCCTAATTAAAATTTATTGATACTTTATTTATTTATTAGCTGTATTGAACTGAAATAATGCGTAGTGGGAAGCTAGGTTACTTAGCTATGATGATTATTGACCAGAGACATTTTGAGCTTTTACTCTTCACCTCCTTCGCAAAGGTCTTCGCGTGTATACCATAAAATATCTGTAGCTAATGTTAACTCATCAGTATACGCTTCACGTACTTAAAAATGTACGTCTTTAACGAATACCGTTATCTACGTATTAAATATTAGGTATAAGAAATTATTATTCATAGCTCACTCAAGAATTTTCGGTCTACGAAAACATGTTTTAAAGTATCGTACTAAAAACGGACCAAGTGCATAAAATCGTTCATTTCCAGTCGCCTAGCCGCAACTGGTAAAGAATGGGTGCTAATATCCGATAATATCTTTTCCCAAGCTATTACACAACTCGCCTTGTGCAATAGTCTAGGGATTGAATGGCGAGATTCCAGTATAAAATATACAAGAGCGCAGAGATTTAAGCCAGCTGTGTTAGGTCACATTAAATCTCTCTTTTTACCGCATTCGTAAATACTGGAATTACTCTCGACTTGTGTGGTGGATAGCAAAACTTTTCAACGTAATCGAGCATTGAAAAGTGTTTGTATTAACTACCATTCAAACTTTTTCGTTTATACTGTGAGCTAGGTACTGCACTGTCTATAATATACTAGCTGTGCCCTCGGCTCGGTTCGCATGGACGTCAAATAAATAATCATATTACAGTACAGATTCAGGAAGTCAGGTCCATGTGGGACCCTACCACAAATGATGAATTGACAACTTGGGGAAAAACCGACACAAAATGAACGTTTATTCAAAAGATAATCATTTCATGGTAACACTTAGTAATATTGTAAAAACGTAATATTTGTAAAATACTTTACATTTTCAGCAATATAATCCCAACCTAGTTTTGGCTCATACCGGAAAGCACAGAATGAAACAGTTCCGAGCTTCAAATATGTCTGTTTAGACCATAGGATAATCCCAAAAGGTTTGCAAATTATTTTGATGTATTGAAAAACTCGTATTACTTAGAAGCGATTGAAGGAGAACTGTAGGCCTACAGAAGCAAACGTATCCACTCACATTTGAAGCACAAAAGAAAAAAATGGAGGCGAAGGCGAGGCAGAATTAATTAGAGGCGTAACACATGTTACACAAATTTCAATTATGAAGACGTAGGTCCTAACGTTTAGCTAAATCTAAGGGGTGGATGGCCCGCAACCAGATAAAACAGAGGACCCAGTGAGTAGCAAAGCCCCGTTAGGTACGAACGATCATAAACAATTTATTAAATAAATGTGCGGGGGAGGCCGGAGGCCGGTAGGCGATTAATTCCATGGGACGTCCTTCAAGTGATATTAATATCCAATTAACCTTCTCTATATAAACCAAAGTTGAACATGGAAAAAAAACTGCGTTTTGTATGAGGACGAATCAATCGAAATCTCAATTTCACGAAATCGGATCAGCCTTTTCTGAGCTTCGATCGAACATCCAACTTAAGCACTTAAGACTGTCAAATTCATTCTACGATTTCTTTTCCGAAATCGAGCAAAAAAACAAAATCATCAGACTCACCTCTTCAGGAACAACATCCCTGAGCTTGACATCTTGCAGGCGGCTAACTGACGCAGTACGATGATAGTCAACCAGTTCGTTGAGAGAATTGAACTTCACAACCCACAGGAAGAACTTGCTCGACGCATCCCGAAGCACTTTGAAATGCTGCACACCATCCGGACATCTGAGGAAAGACAGGTCATCGAAATATTGTAAAAAGCAAAACTTGGAAGAAGATTTGGATGTTACCCTAAGGTTAAGTTATTGCGGGTGTCGTAAATAATGTATAATACATTCTTTAGTTGCCTTTTACGACACCTTTTAAAGAGATAAAAACAGCAGTAGGCAACAGCATCCTAATATGGCCTTTATCTGTTAAAAACATTTTTCTGTGACATACTGACAGCTAATCTAATGTGATCTTTGTTTGTTCATTTATTGGGGGCGCCTGCGTTCAGCAGCTGTCATTGACTACTTAATAATAATATCAGCTGTTGACCCCGTACAGCGCCTAATATATGGTCAGGTTTTTAGGAACACCGGGGTTCATGATACGAGTCTTGTTATGATATACAAGACCAAAGCTTAAGTCTCGTCTGTCAATCAGGTACTTCATCTACTATGTGATCGTCGAAGAGAGAAGCATAGTGACGCGATCGACATTGTGCAAGGGTAACAATATCGTCGTGATAAGTCGACCCGTCCGATACAGATTAAACGCAATTTCGCCAAGTCTTGACCCTTGCATATTTGAGCTGGTCGCACGTTCGATAAGAATTGGCAGGTATAGTAACTTTCAATTTTATACTTCAGCTAGCGAGACTGGGCGTGGCTGTAAATATTTATGTCTTGATGAATAGAACACGAGTCGATCCTCAAACTCCAACAAATATTTGTGGAACTAATTGAACTTGCTGACGTAATAAAGATGTAACCGAAATCTTAAATGGGAACGGTAAGGTCGACATATCGAATGTCAGGCGTTAACCCGAGAATATCGTCGTATAATATAAAATATGGTTTGTTCTGAAACCGGTTGGTGTGAGGATTGTTTCGCGGGTCATTCAAGTTTTCTGCTTTCCTGGTATTTGCGTAAATACCAAAGGCTATCATTAGAATAAACGGAGCAGCTGTTACGTTGATCGGAATGTGGTAAATTCTTGGAATCTTGGAACTAAGTTAGGTACTAGGTATCCCAAAAAGAGGGTATTGGCCTTAGGTCGTGCGTACCGCAAACGGGTTATTCCCCTATTTATGTCATTCATTTAAATATGAAGCGCTTTGAGAAATTTATCGCAACTGTCTACGAAAATGTTTTTGTTTATTTATATAGTTCCTATGCACGGGAGTGTTATTGATTGTTTTCCTAGTTCACACTCATTAACTTGGAGCTGTTCCTATAACCAGGCAACGCAAGCAGTTCCAAGTAGTCACCAATAAAATTATCTGCGTCACTGATACCAGATTGACCTAGTTCCTTCATAACATAGCCCAGGAAGTTAGTTCGACTATGGTATTCATGACCACGAAAAATGATTTTACGAAACGGTATGTTTCAACTCAAATGAGGCCCGTGCTTAAAATCTATAGTTCAAAACTGGTTTCAGCGCAATCTCAGTACCGCTGATTCATACTATTTGACAGGAAACAGGTTTTAAATAGAGAAAACTTTACGAACATTATGACCTGTCTTTTGAATTTATTTAATTTTACATACATGATTAGGTATTGGTGTTTTCCCGTTAGTTTAACAGCGGTATAATTTTCTATATTTTCTCTGCGTAGCAACATTTAGACGGGGAAAAATGATCAGCTCAAAGCAGGGTCAAGGGCACGTAATCAGATTTTTTCAGTAAGTTTAATGTTCTTCAAAATTTCAGCTTCATTCTCATTTCGAAGACAGAAGGAGGCCATTCCAATCATGTAAATATTTTTGTTTTGCGTCCGGAAATTCCAGATACTGATTTTCGGTACAGAAAAAATTACAATCTAAATCATTCATGAGTTCTGAGAAACACTCTCACTCAAATATACGAAAATAGGCAAAACTAATAATCAAATTACCTGTCGACGTTAATGTTAGCAGTATGCATAGAGATAAATATGACTAATACGGCACGCCAAGACAGATTCAAGACAAAATAAAACGTCTCGAGATACTCGTGAGTCATGCGCACTTCCCGAGCGGCAAAGGCGCAAACCTTATTTTTTTTATTAACTACCAATTTAAACTATAATGAAATTGTTTGTTGTGCGTCACCTCACATGAACAACTTTATTTATTGACTTATTGATATTTGACAATGAGCTTATAAGGAAATGCGTAAAGCACGAATGCGGAAACTATCATTAACTGTAGGAGGGCTATTCTTTCAGTACTTCATTAAAATCAATTTCCGCAAATAAGGTAATTTAATGCCAATATTTAATGGCACCGCTAAATATTGGTATGAATTCAATCAGAATAATAACGATTAATAAATTGTAACTCCAACCGGATGCCTAATCAGAACATTAACTACCGTGGTTTTGTGTCCATTCCTAATCACTTTGCTTAGGAATATTCTGGTTTAATATTGATTTGCAATATTTATGACTATTTCATAAACTATATGTTGGTATATTTATTTGAATATATCTTCTTCTGTATTTATAAAATCGTTTGTCCTGAGTTCCTGACTGACTGGCTATCAACGCACAGCCTAAACTTAGTCCAGGCAAATTGCGCCGAAAATCTTTGCAATAATTCTGAACTGTGACCGCTAACATGTAGAGTACAGACGGAAATGTATTCCGCAAAACGCGGGTTCCCCGTCTTGTGTTCCGTTTTTTTTAATCATCATCTGCCTAGCCTTTTCCCAACTATATTAGTGTCGGATTCCAGTCAAACCAGATTCAGCTGAATACCAGTATTTTACGTGGAGCGACTGCCTACCAGACCTCCACAACCCATTAACAGGGTAACACGGTAGTTCTTTTATTTTTTTTTAAATAAAACATCTATTTTCAATAATAACTCGATGGGAAAAAAAATCTTAACTGGTATGTTTGTTTGGAGTTTTTGTAGAAGAGATCGAATCTTATAAGTAGGTCAGTAAATTAAATATTTTTAATCCGTGCAACTATCCTATTTTTTTAATAATATTATTTTTTTGTTTTTGTACTTCAAGCTTAAAAAATAACTAGGTAACTTTATTTTCATAATCAGATTAAATACAGTGCCGTTTTTGTTGGATCATGTCTAGTGTGTGTTGCGAATTTCATAATGGACTAAAGTATCCAACAAAGAGCATGTCTCAAATTTTGCATCGCAAATGGAATTTCGTGTTCGGAGACGCTGAAAATGTTACAGAAGGCTTACCCACGGTGAACCTGTTACGGTAAATGTGATTAATTAAAAAATTTGGCAACGTAAATGTGAAAATATAATTGAAATTCATCACTTATAGCAGTTATTATTAATAATTCACTACTCTCGTCGGTAAAAGTAATGAAATCAAACTCGATGTTATTTGTCCAGTATTGGGACTTAGGGCGCCGACTCGGACAGGTTAAGTAGTTATTCAAATTATGTATAGTAGCAAGTATTAAAAAATAAATCTTTACTTTCTTCTTAAATCCAGCCAAAACTAACTGTAATAGATTTTTATTTTTTTAACTTCTAAGCCTGGAAGCTGGCATTTGGAGTAAAGGTTTATTTTATAACGTAAGAGACCGGTAAGAAAAGATTTTTAGAAATTTCCACTTTAAGTACGGGAGGGAGGAAGAACTTTGCCTGAAAGTCTTCTTTCGTTGAAGTTTGAAAGAAACGTAAAGCTCTGAATTTCGACTTCATCTGCGTTCGCGATGATAACCAACATCTTCGCGGACGAAGTCGCAGGTATCAGTTAGTCAGATATAAAACCATGTTCTCTAAACTAGATTGTGTGGGGAGCAACATTGATAAGCGTTGAGTTGATGGCGCTCGCATAAATCAAAGACATTAAGCTCGCAAATATTTTTCCCGATTCGGGATTTGACCTCGGGAGCGACTGCGCCATTTCGGATTCTTTGACCTTTCTTCTTTGTAGGTGACGTCATCGTATAGTAAACATAAACAACATACCACTTAGCAAGGCATGTAGGTACGGTAAATGTGACGTCATCCTATAATGTATATTTATACTATTGGGGAAATAAATGGATAAAACGCCCTTTCGTGGAACTGCTGACATCATAAAAGAGAGCTTAGGGCTTCAGGTTAAACCTTCGAAGACACAACGTCATTTTTATTGGTAGCTCTAGGATGATTCCAAAAGTAAATTGGTCACAGTTTCTCCAGGTACAATTTAACGGAACTACTATGCCAATATGTGAGAAGGTTAAGAACCTTGGGGTTTGGATCGACAAATATCTGTGTTGGGGTCCGCAGGTCCAGGACGTAAGCCATAAATTTTTTGCATCTGCCAGGTTCCTTAGACGATTGTGGAACTTTCTTCTCACTGTTACTAAAACTGCGCTTGCACAGTCCCTTCTGCTTCCCATTCTTGACTATACTAATGTCAGTTATCTCGATCTCACCCAGGACCAACTAGATAAACTTGAGCGTCTTCAAAACCTTTGCATAAGATTTATATTTGGCCTGCGCAAATATCATAACATTTCTGAATTTCGTCCAAAGTACAAGTGGCTTCCCATATATTATCTTCGCCGGGATTCTACTATTTTATTTCTACTCTACAGTATTCTGTTCAATCCTACAGCCCCCTCTTATCTTAAAGAACGTTTCAAGTTCCTTCATGACACACATAACAGATCTAGCACGTCATAGTAGGGCCCTACTTTGACGTGCTAATGCCATCCAATTCCGGAATTCTTGGAGCGGAATCTCGATCGTTTTAAGACTTCATAGTACCCTGAAGTCACCGGAAAAATTGAGACTAGAGCTGCCGATGCATTCCACCAGCTTTTACGGTTCCAGCGGTGCGGTTATGAATGCCTTGCCCGTGTCGGTAAGACGAGCTCAATCTTTTTCCACTTTTAAAACAATAGTCAAAAATCACTACCTCTCTCTTTAATCGTTTTTACTTGGATTCTATGCTTTTGATTTAATAATTATTATTGTATATATTTATCTATTAAGTATATTTTATTATATACTAGCTTTTGCCCGCGACTTCGTACGCGCATATACCATCTTTTCAAGAATTTTTGGGACGAATTATACACCTAAAGCTTCCTCAAGAATAACCCCATCCATTGGTGAAAACCACATAAAAATCGGTGAAGTAGTTTTTGAGTTTATCGCGAACAGACAGACAGACGCGGCGGAGGACTTTGTTTTACAATATGTTAGTGATATAAATAGTACACCTAAGACGACAGACGCGGCGGAGGACTTTGTTTTACAATATGTTAGTGATATAAATAGTACACCTAAGACAACCTACGGTGCTGTCTTTCCTGTTTTCTTTAAAATCCATCCAAAGGTTGTCTTGAAAAGATCGCTTTTAGCGATAAGGCCGCCCATTTTGTCACCCTATGTAATGTTTTCTACATTTATATTTTCTGTAACATACATGGTGAACATAATAAGGATTATTCTATTCTATTTTGATATGCTTGTTATTTTTTTAAACTGGAGGTTTTCCCATGTGTCCGTATTATCAAGGGGCTTTTTATTTCTTATCTATTTTTACAGACCTTTGTCACTGTCTTGGCATACAGTACTTACCTTCGCTGGTCAAAAGCGTATAGTAGCGTTCCTTTAAAACCAAGTGTATGTCAAAGTGCTGTGGGTATTATTAACAAACAAAGCTTATAATCTAAACAGTCAATAAGAAAGTCCTTCTGATAAGAAATAACAACATTCCTATAGTTATTGCTCCACTTATTATTAGCTGACCTTAGTTGTAGCTGCGTCCCGCGGTTTTACCCGGCCGCTCTATTGCTGCGTTATCGCTTAGCGTGTTTCTGGCTTTTATTATTTTTTTCGACTGCTAAGGGCCGTAGCGTGATGTTATAGAGCCTACAGCCTTTGTCAATAGAATTGGATTATCAACGAAAAAAAAAAATTTTTTTTTACTCCGACTGGTAGTTCCAGAGATTTTAGCGTTCATATAGACACACTCTTCAAGCTGTATGTTAGTAATTAATCATATAGATTACACTCTAAGCAGTACATCTCTTCAGTGTTACGTATCTGTTTAGTAATTTTTTACTAATGTTGCCCCACTCTAGGAATTTCTCCTGTATCGTGGGTGCGTTTACAAACATATAAACTCACATACACAAACAGCGAGACCCGGAACAACTATCTGTAGGCCATACAAATATTTGTTCCGTGCGGGGATCGAACCCGCGACTCGCAGCACAGCAGTCAATCGCTCAACCACTGAACCAACCGTGTCGAAAAAAATTAATACGTCATTTAAAAGATAGGTCGAAATTGGCACATGAATGTTAGTGGTGAACTAAGTAACTTAAAAATATATATTATGTAGTTAAAATATTGTGGGTTGTTTCTAGGCAAAATACCAATAAATGACGCATTCGTGGTATTTGATTGAAAACTACAATACCCAAGTATAGACTTGAGTAGGCACCCAAAACAACTTAATTAATTTAATATTAGAAAGAGCAAGAGATTAATCTCTTATAAGTACAGGTACTATGACGTGCTAATGCCATCCAATTCCGACGGCGTAAAAGGGATAGTGCTATACGCTATGTATAGCTTCGTCTCCCTCTTGGAGCGGAATCTCAATCGTATTAAGACTTCATAGTAGGGCCCCGGTCCAATTACGAAAAAAGATTCACAAATAGAAAGCGAAAGTATTGTTGAGTACTTGTATGTCCTGGAAAAATGTATGGCTCCTGTAAGTTGGGCAACGGTTATGGAGTCGCTGGAAAAAGCTATTGACCTATAAAACCTGTTCCTAACTGGGAATTTTTCTTCACTGTATGTATTTAGTAATGCATTAAGAACATTATAGCAAGAAAAAATGATGATGGAAACTATATTCTAAGCTGAGATTTTGAGTTCAGAATGTGTCCTGACTCCCAATTCTTAACCAATTCTTTGGTTTTTAAGGTTAAGTAGTCTTCAGTTGGTGCACATGAATTTAATTGTATCCTGGTCCTCCAACTCTTAGTAGTGGTGAGAACTGTGAGGTTTTAGTCAGCAGGAGACCAAGGGAAAACTCCGTTCTCCCTAGACGGATAGTATCCATGAAGATCTCCCCACATGAAAGGCTAAGGTAGTGTTGGACAAATACTCATCTTCAAATTCTTAATTCATAAAGTGGTGGATACTGTCAAATACACGAAGTCCGCACTAATCAAGAATCAATGTCTCATAATATTGATGTTAATTTGTATCCCTTTCCAGTTGATCAGTGTTATTATGATCTAATTTGTTTTTTTTTCAACTATCTGACAACAAAACATTGAATAAGAACTCAAGTGTACTATTAGATTAGACAAGCAATATTACAAAATAAGATGCACGGAGTTTTGTCGATTTGACAAGGATTAGATTGGCAAAAAGACATTCAAAGAAGTACTTTGAATTGTTTGTTTATATAAAAGCACTTGCCTGTTAGGGAATACTTACTTGCAACCACCACTTTAGAATAATTACCTACTATTATTTTTATAATTATTCTATTGTTCACTAGTGTCAACTAAAATATTATAACTACTTTAAAAAGTACCTAGTGTTTATCGCATACACAACAGTTTGAGTCTATCAATAATTTACAACTATGAAACTAACTGGTATTCAATAAATAAATACAGAAATTAATTGATAACAACATCTATCAATCTATTTGCCTAGGGTTGCAATTATTGCAATATTATGTTGCATTGTAGTAGTTTCAAAGCTGATTTCAGCTACGGCGATACAATATGTGACTGCTGTACTCTATCTTCATAGTAAATTCAAACAAAATGACAATCATCACATCAAATCAATATGGAATGTAAATTTATAAAAATAAAGGAGACCATTTTGTTTGAAAAGAGGAAATAGAATTATTGGAGTCGGCTAGTAATAGCGTTTCCAGGCATATCTTACACAAATCAAAAGTATTCAATGAAAATCAAGTCAAATCCTGCAGCTCAGTCCAATCATTCAACACTGACAACTCTATTCATATTATCATATACATAGAGAGTGAGTCACTATGTAACTATAATCCAATTGGAAAGAATATTCTTAGAACTATAATAACATTAGATAAACATGCATTCATATAAGGAAACTACTCACTTGACAGATAAGGAAAAGTCACCGGGGCTTGATTCACTGATTCTTATCAAGAAACCACCCTCTGGTTTATTTGCTAGAAGTTTCTCTGCATCTGCTCTTGTGATCCTTCCGTAATACCAGCTAAAAATTTGGGTTTAATTTAAAAGCTATTTTATTGACAAAATAGGTTGATAGACTATGATATTGAGTCAAGATATTTTCAAGAATTGAATCGTAGCAACACTAAAATATAGACACCTACATGGGCATATTTTTAGAATGATTAATGGAATGTGTATGTTATTATAACCATTTGCTATTTTTTTTGTGTTTTATCTAGATGTTATAGCTGTCCCCCATACAGATCAATTCTAGTGGGATTATCATACTCTTAGCTAAATTGATTGAGTCAAGTTATGATTATAACCTCTTAGAAACTGCTTGGTGAATGGATTTCCAATAAGTTTCATTCTTGTGCAATGAATAAATAAGGTAAGTTTAGTCTAAACAGATAATGCACACACTGTGCTGTATGCAAGAATGTAACATGTTGTAAAATAATAAAGATTTATGTGATACACAACGGGTTCTTGTTATTCTAAACATAAATACCTATCTAGTCTTGTTTTTACAAACGAAATTAATAGGGACGATTTATGTTAGACTATAATTAGAAATAGAGTTCAGTACTGAATGTAAGTATTTACCTGTGACTTTTCATTTGAATATAATTACTAGGAATAAGTCCTTCTTTGCCGTCTAATTCAGCCCTGTACCAGTTCATATCGTCCTCCATGTTTAGTATCTGTAATATCAAAAATTCTAGAAAGGACCTGTCATTTTACGAAATAAAATTCACTGCACATCATTTCGGTGAATTCTCACGTACCTTGAGGACTTGGTTTTTCCTAAAGCTGAGCTCATCATCAGCAGTTGCAGTGAAATCGTGTTTTGCTATAGCCTCCATGATCAAATTAGGCACTTCACTAAAATGTCACCGATTACCAAAATAACTCACTAAGTATACAAACTTTTAACAACGTTTAAGGTTAGGGGAGTAAAGTAATCATAATGTATGTATTGTCTTACAGAACAATCTAAAATTAGTACGATATAACGCCGATACGGAAAAATAATCTCCGTTCACAGGCCACACATCAGTCACATCACCAGTCACAAAAGTATAAAGATATGTTGCCATGTGCTAAAAACCAAATTAATTTTCACTGTGTTGCCAAGTTTTCAGTCTCTTTTTCTGAAAAGTTTAACGAACGCACCCAAAATTCAGCAAGCGGCGCTGTCGGAGAACAAAAAATAAAACACTACTTGTCAGTTTATACCTAGATGTTGTGAGTTAAAATTATATCCACTGTAACCGGACAGGGCAACTTCAACTTCTAACAACAAAATAAAATGAAAGTTTGTTGTGGACCTCGGGGATTATTTATTTGTGAAATAACTGTAAACTAGCGACCCGACCCGGCTTCGCACGGGTGCAATGAAGCGTTGTAATTTTATCGTGAAACCACTATTTCTGTATTTTTGATAAGGCTTGTTACCATTATTATCACAACCAACCAACCAACAAATAATTGCTAGTTTAAAAAAAATAAAATGTGTGTAAAACCCGAAACTGTCCAATTTTTCCAATCAACCTTGTACCTAATGCTTTAGCAATAAAGTTGAAAATCTATTCAAGAAATTTGACAGATTGTTGTAGCTTGGTGTGCTGGAGTCTGTACATTATTTATTGGCGATGCAAAGCATATGCAAAGATTCTAACTAGCGCCTCTTGTGTCAAATTGTGAAGCTGTACAAGAACGACGCTTTGACAGTTTTTATTCAGAGTTGCCAACTTGTGTGGAATTCCCCAAACTGAGAGGAATCTCAAGTTGATTGGCGATTGGCATTATGCGCGAATTTTGAATATCGAATTATCGATAGTCCGGGCCAAGTCAGAACATTTTGTCAATAAATCGAAATACTTAATATCTTAACATTTTTGTTACGTTACTCTAAGGGAATCATTCGCTATCCATTAGCGAATGACTCCCTTCTTCTAAATTTATTTATATCGTTCGAACCATAAATTCGAAATCTATCTAGGCTATTTTATTCCACTGCTAGGCTTTGTCATTTGCTATGTCGGGCCAGCCCTTTCGGTAGGTATCGAACTCATCCCTCCATCTTCGCCTTGGTCTGCCGCGATGTCTTTTGGCATTTAATGAGAGTCATTCGGTAGTTCTTCAGCGTTAGAAATATCTGGCGAAAATTTAGTGTCCTTCAAAATGTTAAAGCTGAGAACCCAATCATATAAATACAAACACTGTAATACTTTTTAATGGCAACAAGGGAAATAATTAAAAACTGCGCGGCAGTGTCAAGTTTCATCATCATAAGTCATGAAGAAAAAGGTTGTTCACAAAATATGGACGTGTGAAAAAAAATAAAGGTGTACAGGAATATTATAAATCTTAGAAAATTTGATGGAATTGGTTTCATTTCCTAAAAAAAATTGAGGGGATTTTGTGGGGAATCAGTAAAATTTTGTCCCCAAATTGGGTTATGTACTTAGATTTTCGGGAAATTTGATAAATTGGTGTTGGCAACGCTGCAAGAGTCGTTCTAACGCAACTTGTAAATTTCGCCGCAAGAGGCGTGCGCGTAATCTTTGCATCGCCAATATGTATCATCAACAGTTTTCGCAGAGCACGCTAAAGAATAACTTTTATGGGTGAATTTTTGTGTGTCTGAATGGCTATTTATCGGTCTGGGTCAGGCTGGTGACCAAAAATTGCTACCTATTTGATACTTTTTACTACCTGAAACAAAATAAACGGAATTCAAAATGACTAGCTGTTCAACAGTTGATGAACGGCCAAAAATTCAATGCCCACCTTGTAGCTTTATCAAGTAAACCCGCGAAAAACTGCCGTAGCTTCCCTAAGGCTACACTCCAACCACCAAGCAAGTTTTATAAAATTTCAAATCAGCAAGTAAGTCCAATTTACTGATATAAATACGTACTTGGTCACTTGATTATATTTTGGAACGCAGCCATAAAAATGAAATGACTCCTTTCGGAAGTTATCGGTTTTTTAATGAATTTAGGATTGCACTGCCAAAATGTTTCTGTTTCATTCAAGTCTTGGGGAAAAGATCCAATAGAGTGAAATAGCATAACCTATGAAGTTATCAGCAAGTAAAACAAGCTGTCAAAATAAGTTGAAAACACTGTCATTTTCGTTTGACAGTTCTTTTATGTCCATTTCGCCTCCCAGTGGCATTATACGCGTAAGTATTTTAAAATAAATCTTTAATTTGTCTTTAAATCATCTCAAAACTATAACTCAAAGTGATTGAATTCTAAGCGAGACCTATTTTACTACCTAGAATGTAAAGTATTTCTTAATTAAATAGTGTAAACATAATTTTAGACGTGTATTTTATCGGTGTCACATTTGTTTTAGGTTTAGCCGTAACTCACTTAAACGCAACGATGTCGGGAGGATTAGACATACTCGCCCTCAACGAGGAAGATGTCACCAAGATGCTGGCGGCAACGACCCACCTTGGGTCGGAAAATGTCAACTTCCAGGTGGGTACCGAAATATAACCTCTAAAGTGAAAAATAACATGCAACAAACATGATGAGCCAAGAATCCGTTCCATATAATTGTCTGAAAATATTGACGATCCATTCTCCCAACTGAGTTATCACCCCTAAATTACCAACATCTGGTTAATTTTCAAACATGTAGTGAACTGAAGTTGTTGGTTTATAGATGGAAACGTACGTGTACAAGCGCCGCGCTGATGGCACACACGTGATCAACCTGCGCCGTACTTGGGAAAAGCTGGTGCTTGCTGCCCGCGCAGTGGTCGCCATCGAGAACCCCGCCGACGTGTTCGTCATCTCGTCGCGTCCCTTCGGTCAGCGAGCTGTGCTCAAGTTCGCCGCACACACTGGAGCTACCCCCATTGCTGGACGTTTCACCCCTGGTGCCTTCACTAACCAGGTAATTATTGGTTCTGATATATTTATCAGATCAGATCACCATTCTCTAGCAGTCAATTGACATAACATGAACTCTTCAAAATGAGTTTATTCCATAAATACTTAACTAACTACACTGGTCAGCAAATAAACCAAGCCACCCGCTACCTAGGAACTCTGATTCGATTTTCTCAAAGAGTATAAAACTTACAACTATCAAAGTTATACCTACAAAAAGTGCGTTTCATGGTGATTAAAATGACTACAAATTAATTCGAAAGTACCGTCAACTCACATTGTAATCAAGCAACAAACACAATGATAACGATTTGCTCTGTTTTCACCAGAGTTTGAAATTAGCGTTCTTTTTCTCTACAGTGAGGGTAGTTGGATATTTCTTATCATTTCTTTAGTTTTTGTCCATCGTTTGCTCAGACGCGTGTGTTTTTGCAACACCTCAGGAAGCAGCTCAAGCTGTAGCATTACTTCAAGCAGGCATTACGCAACGTAAAGTTGCTCGAAGGCTTCGAATCAGCAGATCTTCCGTGCAACGAATTTACAGACGATACCTAGAGACTGGAGCATTCGATCGCCGTCCAGGTACGGGCAGACCTAGGGCTACATCAGCAGCAGATGATCGTTATATCCACCTTACTGTTCTGCGAAATTGCCACAAAGTCTGTGTGACGAACGCCAAGTGGTCATAAGTTCAGATACCGTCAGAAGGAGACTTGCTGAACGGAACCTGACCCCAAAAAGAGCTGCAACAGGCCCAGCATTAACGGTAGCACACCGTCGAGCACGACTTGAATTTGCTCGAGAGCATAGGGATTGGACATTAGAGCAGTGGAGTAATGTACTCTTCACTGATGAGACCAGGGTGAGTCTACATGGAAGTGATCGACGTCAGAGAGTATATCGTCGCCCTGGAGAACGTTATTCTCAGTGTTGCATCGAGGAAACTGTTGCTTATGGAGGAGGATCTGTAATGGTCTGGGGCGGCATCTCGTTAACAGCACATACAGCGTTAGTTTTCATCGAACCGACGGGCCGTACACGTGGACTGACTTCTCATCGCTACATTACTGAAATCCTCGCAGACCATGTGGTACCTTACGCAGGATATATCGGACAGGATATGCAATTGATGCATGATAATGCACGGCCTCATGTTGCTCATGTGGTGACCCAGTATCTACGCGACGTCAGCATTCGTACGATGGACTGGTCAGCTCGAAGCCCGGACTTGAATCAGATAGAACACTTATGCTGCGAATCGCAATTGAAGAGGAGTGGAATACAATTCCTCAAGATTTTATCGTCAGACTCGTATGGTCGATGAATACAAGGATGCTGGCAGTTATCCGAGCAAGGGGAGGGAATACGGAATATTGATCAAAAACTTTTTTTTTGATTTTATCTTTGTTTTTGGCTTTAATTTTTTTTTTCACTTTATCATTACTAACGATTGTCACGACTGGAAAACGACTCTTCTTTGTAAAATCCTTAATAAACACTGAAATATTGATTAAACCCAATGAGTTTCCTTTCATTTTAATCACCATGAAACGCACTTTCTGTAGGTACAACTTTGATAATTGTAGGTTTTTTAGTTTTTGAGAAAATCGAATTAGAGTGCCTAGGTAGCGGGTGGCTCGGTTTATTTGCTGTCAAGTGTATATACACTAGAAATAAAAATAAAATCTCCTAACTAAACAGAGCGGCTCGTCCCACCGTCTCTGGGATGAAGGGTAGTTGGGCGGATTTGAATTCGGGCAAGCGAGTCTCCAGGCCTCCACAGCCTCGGTGAAGTATGGCACATCAAAATCAATCAGTGTAGAAACTAGAATATTCCTGATTAATTTATCAGTGCCGTACACCGAGGATATAAAAGCCGGTAAACTAATACTGGTACTACTCTTCAAAAGTGTTGATCACTTGATCAATCGGAAGCCACTTTTCTAACTAATAGGTTGCAGTTGTAAATATTTCCTTAAATGATGACAAACAAACTAAGGAACCACTGACTGCATTTATGTAGTAATGATTATAAGATTTTCTGAATATTTCCAAAGCAACTAAAACCTGACTAAATGCTACAGGGAAAGTTGTAACTGTTAATTTTGTTATCAATAGATCCAAGCTGCTTTCCGTGAGCCCCGTCTCCTGATCGTGCTGGATCCCGCTCAGGACCACCAGCCCATTACTGAGGCTTCCTACGTCAACATTCCAGTCATTGCCCTCTGCAACACTGACTCGCCTCTGCGTTTCGTTGACATCGCCATCCCATGCAACACAAAGGTAAGCTTCTAAAAAAAAAATATCAGGTTGGTTATAAGCACAGCTGAAATCATCATCAAATGCCTAGCATCACCATGTTCGGGTTGGCTGTAGTGTGAAATAATTTTTTGAAATAATCTTTTAGTAATTATGCTGGCTATATAATTAATTTTAAAGATTGATTTGTAGTAGAATATTATTTTAAATGTTGATTATTATTTTCTTCTCCTCAGTCTTCTCACTCGATTGGTCTGATGTGGTGGCTGTTGGCGCGCGAGGTCCTGAGACTGCGTGGTGTGTTGGCTCGTGACCAGCGTTGGGACGTGGTCGTCGACCTGTTCTTCTACCGTGACCCTGAAGAGAGCGAGAAGGAGGAGCAACAGGCTAAGGAGCAAGTTGTTGTAAGTATAAAAATATACATCGCCATTTCAGATGAAAGATGTACACACCGAGCCTAGTCGTTGCCAGAATGGCATATGTATTGAGTGGATTCTTGCAGTACATCAATCAATACAGATGTGCAAAGAAAAGCTTGAGTTCCTACTAAGGTATGCAAGATAGGAACTCAAGGCTTTTACTTATAACTAAAGCATGCCATGCCCTGAACCCCCTTGGATTTAATGTAAAGTGGGAGGTAAAGTTATAAAGTGCCATCGAAAAGTGTCCAATACCCAGGCTGAGTTTCAAATTAGGCTGCTATGGAGTGTCAAGTTGGTGTTATTTGATTATTTTGTTTGCATGCTGAAGTAGTTCTGATAACTATCACCCAATCAGATTTTTCGACGTAAAAAAGGCTTAAATTAAATATGGGCCAGTTTACTGTAAACAGTAGGTACTCAGAGGCACACATTGATCTTTAGAATGAGACTAGTATACACTCAACTTATAAAAAACTCGGCTGCCATCTAATACGTAAAACAATATCTACAAACTCAAAATCTAACTATTTAATTTGTTTTTAGGCTGCACCCCCACCCAAGCCCGAGGTGCCTGCCCCCGTGCACGAGGACTGGAACGAGTCCGTGGAGCCCGTCACGTCGTGGGCCGAGGACGCCGCGCCACCACCCGCCGCCGCCTTCGGGGCCGCCCCTGCTCAGGAAGACTGGGCTGCTCAGGTACATACAACTAGGACTATTATGTACATTTGACAATTCTTGACCCAATGTTTTTTTTGAGGTTTTCTGAGTCAATATATACCTAACACCAAACATGCTTGTTCCCAGGTCCAAGAAGAGTGGGGTACCACCGCTGCTGCCGCTGCTGCACCGGCACCGGCTGCGCCCGCACCCACCCCATCTTGGGGAGGCTCTGCCCAGGACTGGAGCGCTTCGTAAACGTTGCGTTTGCTTTGGTTAATATAACGTAAAACCAATTATGTTTTATTTACTACTGATCCTTTTTGTAGACCTCTAGACATGAGTTTTAGGCTAGAAAGTAGATTTAGATCTACCGCGAAAATTACTGAACTACCACTTAATGCTATTATCAGTCTGGTCTATCGGCTAATTTCGCAGTTATGATGTTGTTAACTAATGTAAAATTGTGAGTAATGTAATTTTCAAACACATTTTCTGTTCCCAAAGAGAGTAACAGTAAAGTGTAACAATTTCGCCGATAGCAAAAAATATTTTCTGCTTATTTCCCCTACCAACAAACAAACTCAGTTATAGCGATGAGTTATTACAGCATCCACCGGCTGGTTAGACTGTATTGGCTACCTGTGACCGAAAATAAATATACAATTCAGTGCCGGATTAAGCAAGCACCCCGCCTGTAGCAAATTTGACTAAGTGAGTGAGTGAGCAGCGGCAGTGGGTGATCAAATCAATATGAACGGTTCTGAAGATCACTAAAAAATGCCCTTTTTTGGAAATCTGAAAGCAAGTAAAGGACTCATCTGAGCCCATACTGTCAACTTTTCGCCCTCAATATGGTTGCGTTACTGCCAACTTTTCGCCCTAAATATGTTTGCCCAAAAACCGTGCCGTCTTCCCATCTATCATTGTCACGCCGCGACCGCGGACCTCCGCGGACCTCGCGGACCTCGAAAAATCGCCTGAGCTTACAGGTTTTGGTGCTTAGATTTCACACGGTATGATCGCTGAAATGAAAAGAAAGAAAAAGAGTGTGTCACCGGAAAATTGGAAACGCAGTAAGATTGTAAAACATCGCGTGAAATTGTAAACTAGTTTTTCTAAATAAGACACGGATATTTTGGAAACGAATTTGGATCGGATTTATTGTATACAAAACGATTTATTAATAACATATCGAGAAATTATAATCGAATAAAGATTTATTACAATCTTACGGAGTCTGCAATTTCTCGGTGACATGTACAGACGCCAGCACATAAAGCTATCCGGAACTGTAAAGTTTTCCCAATCAACCTTGAACCTAAAGCGTTAGCGATAAAGTTGAATTTGACAGATTGTTGCAGCTTGATGTGCTGGCGTCTGTACGCGAAGTAAGACCATAAAAAATAACGAAATTAGAGGCTTATACGGTTTGCAGGAAAATAGGCTATCGCAGAGTATGGTAGGACTTAGGACTCGCGTGTAAGACAGATCCATGATGCTGTTTCTTTAGCGAAATGTTTTATGTAAGCGCGGGGCCCGTAGCGTTTGCTACTCTTGCTATATGGCTAATCCGGCCCTGATACAATCAATAAAAAAAGTTGCCATGATGAATAATACAATATTGTGGTAGAATAACTGCCGGAAATTCCAAAAACTACTTATTCATTTATAATAAAATTTACTGTAAGGAACTAGACTATTTTCAATTTTTCCATACAAATTAACTCGATAAACACAAGTATATCTTTTGTTTCCTTGATTAGACAGCACTCTGAACACTAAGCTCTTCCATTCAATATAATAATAGGCCAATGTGTAGTACTGTTTCGGGGGACCTTCCGCTCGGTATTGTGCGTCTGCTACCTTGATCCAGGTGTTGTTTGCAAGGATACCCTGGAATGTAAAAAATTACTTATTGGTCTATGTCCGTTTGTATGTGTCATGCGTCCCCACTGGCAACAGTATTTCCCATTTGTTACCAGTGATGAGTAAGATAAGTCGGCGAGACATACGCAAATAGACGAACTATTAAACTATGGAATCAAGCATAAGCGAAGCGCGATTTTGGTTTATTCCCAATTTCCCATCTGCCCCCTTCGAGTTTGCCACCGGGGTGGTGGCTGGCACTAACTAGTGGCGTTTACCATCCCGGTGGTCATTGGTACTTATTAAGCGCCATATGCCCTCTTCATAGTTATAGTAAGCTTCCTGCTATAAGAAAAATTCAGTTAAATGTCGATTTGTACTGCACTTGTTGCATGTTTAAAACTCTTTGTGGTATTATATCGTTTAATGACTTGTCTGGCCAAGTGGCAGAGTATAGGGTACAGGGAGCTTAGAGCACCCCGACAGCTGGTTTGCTTTATACCCTGCAGGCAGAAATAGGAGCCCGTCGCTGCGGGCTCCGTCGTCCCTAATAATAATAATTTAGGTCTGACTGGTCAAACCCCCATTTCATCGAATTGGCGTTCGTTCGACTGTCCAGTACGTAACTAATGAGAATCGACCACCTTAATATAATAATTATGAAGGGGATATTATGACGCTAAATAATTGCCATTGACCACCGGAGTGGTAAACGCCACTAGTTAATGCCAGCCACCACCCCGGTGGCAAGCTCGAAGGGGGCAGATGGGAATAAACGGCGATTTTCACTTTTAAACAAATATCGAACTTGACGCGCAGCTTTGTCGGCCTATGAAAGTTTATTTTTAATTTCTATTGACCTAAGTGTAGACTTATCAATATAAACACAGCGTTGTATCAGAATTGCGCCAGTCCTAGGGTTTAAAGTACGACCGCCTCACATGTCGATGTACTTACCAGAGTCTTACAAAGCGCAGATGCAAAAAATAAATAAAAAGAAATAATAATAGAAGCAGAAACAAAATGAAGGTACCTATAAAAAGCAAAGGACTGCAAAATATGAACGGTTGAACTACAATACATCACTGGCGTCAGTTTACTTCGCAGTATTAGTCAATGCCTGAATAACAAAACAGAATTTGTATGAGTTCGCATATCCGAGCGCGGGCTAAGACGAGAACTAGCAACATGACACGAATAGCATAGCATCCCTATTTCTAAAGTAGAATTGTAAATGCGCTCGAGGAAAACAATTCCACTGAAGAGCTTCCTAAGAAATTGAAATCAGGATATTCCATCTGTGTGTGTGGAAAGATTTGACTAGTGACTAGACGCGTATGATGAAATAATATTGAGAAATATCTAATAGGTACCTAGGTACCTACATATGAAAGGCGATGAACTCTAAATGGAAAAGCAGACGTGTTACATAGACCTGATAATATTTATAGGTAAGGATAATACCTATATGATAATACTAGCAAAACTACAATTTGAAGAATATAATTACCTCGCTATTCTGCACAGAAACTTGTCATTGTGACTGCTAGTGACCTCAGTAGTAAGAGGAGCCTCGATGTGGATTCGTGGTGGTGAGCAAGGGTGCGTGCTTTTTTTTTAAAAAAGCTTTGATAACGAGCTTCAGATATTCAACTTACTGGTTTGACCCGAGCGTTGAGAATCAAACGGTGCCCTTTTAACCTTTTGAACGCCACTGTCACGTATACATGACAAGCAAGCGCGTGCCCTGTACGCCAAACGTCACAAATATGTGACAAAAAGTACGGCGAATTTGTGGTTTGGCGTCGGGGGCACGTCGATGCGTTCATGCTCTGGCGTTCAAAAGGTTAAAGCGCTGTTTATGCGCGTTTTTCTAATGCTGCGTTATAAAAACGATCGTGTGGACCTGGGGCTTATGGGTACATAAGTTCAATTTTTTTAGGGTTCGGTACACAAGCGTCCCAACGGGGACACAAAGAGGGGATTACTTTAAAGAAGGCAATTACCGTCTTGAAAATCAAAGCTTACACTGACGAAAACACGATTCATTACTAAAACACAAGTGAACCGCTATGCAGAATAGTAATCATATTCAGGTCGACGTAGATATCACGTTTGTTTTAGTATTGAGAGTTCAAAGCCGTAATCTCAGCTGTTTGACTACTAACGTATATTAGGAAATGCTTGGGCGCACTTCGGGCGGTGTCTGGGTGTATGTGCTCAACTGTGATGTAGCGCACCCTCTGCGCTTGTGGCAGTCGTATTATTATTTCGCCGTATGAACCACTGAAAATAATTGCTGTGTTAGTAAGGGAAAATCTTATTTACAAAGTATAATGTTTGTAGGACCTGTTATTGAATAAAAATGTTGTGAAGTGGCTGGGAAGAACCAAAATTTAGAAGCTGACAATTCTGGATAGCTCCGTCACAATGTTGCCCAAAGTTGCTCCAGGATCCCCAAGCATTCTGCCCGTTCTTGTCTCATAAATTATCTGGAAAGCTTATCTTTTGGTCCTTGAATTAGTGCAATAGGTAACTTTTTTTTTATTTTTTTTTTTTCGGGGCGAAACCTTCAAAAGGCGCCTGGACTTTTGGGGTAAAAACCAGGGAGTGTGGGATTTTTATCTCACTTAAAACACCCCGGTGATCACCATCCGCAAATAGAAGGGGCTCCGTTACCTCTTAAAAGACCACTCCGGAACCCCCTCTGTGCACGCCTGTTAGGGCACATCCCTGGGGAGACTATACTAAGTGCAATAGGTACCTACCTAAAAATCTCTCGCTCTTATCATTAATAGGTACTTTTCTTTTAAAGTAGCTGAAGCTTTTGCTTTGGATCCAAGCCTCAGATTTTAGTACGTTCTAATCTGTCTATTTGCAGTTTTCGATGTAAAACATGCCGTTTATGCCCAATGATAATAATTTAAATAGCTACATTCAAATTAAACTTGGATATCTTTATCTGATGCTTAATACACCAACTACAACTAAGTACCTATCTAGTAGGTACTTATCTACTTCTATTTTTGAAATTCGACTCACATGAAAGGCCAACAGTCGGACAGCGTAGGTCTTCGCAAAGCGAGCACAGTATCGGGTGGTGGGGCAGCGCGCCACAATGGCACGACACCCCACAGGGCAACCCTACCACCCCACTCCGTTGTGTCACTACCCTTTGATGCCGTCGCACCTTCTATGTATCGCGTATCAATGTCCTTAGCCCCAGCAACTGTTGCCATTTGTTCTGAACGAATGAAACTTGGAGATTAGATTACAGGGATCGGTCACGTTAGCTCAAAGGTAGCGTTGAACTTTAGACGATTCGTTTAACCACCCTAGGTTCGATTTTGTAGCGACTTGCAGTTAAGTAGAACACTTAAACAGTTAGCTAAAGATATACTTTTATGTTTGCAATTGCGGCTAGGTAACAGCAAGCAAATATAAAACTTCGACATAAATATTTAGACATTTAAACACATTATCCATGTATGTATAAAGGTACGTAGGGTTGCCAACCTTCCTCTAAAATAGAGTATTGTACTCTATTTTGCGTAGACGTACTTTATAATCTACAAAAACAAAAGATTACGCTGAAATACTCTATTAATTTTGAGTCTGTATTTTTATTAAACTGAATGAAATCCTGCCATTTCAGTATTCCACTGAAGGG
Source organism: Mamestra configurata (assembly GCA_002192655.3). Taxonomy (NCBI): domain Eukaryota; kingdom Metazoa; phylum Arthropoda; class Insecta; order Lepidoptera; family Noctuidae; genus Mamestra; species Mamestra configurata. Next base: position 188,895 of record NDFZ01005214.1, on the reverse strand, counting down.
GTTTTTATATTTTCGGTCATAATTAAAAATTGATGATAAAAGAAATCCACAGCTTCATTGGAATTTTCTAGTTGTCGAACAATTATTATAAAAACGACAAAATTTTCGTTCAGCAATGAGGAATATAATAAAAGGTACTCTTTTTCTAAGACTGAACTCTTCATTTATCCTTTCTAGAATCAAAAATACTCTATTTCTTCTAAAAAAAGTTGGCAACCCTACGTGTACGCCATATTTAGATACCTAGGTGTGCGTACTTATTAAGTACCTACGGTATAGTTTATGGTACGTTAAAGACTGCGCTTGAATGGATTTTCATAACAGATATTGAGTTTGAATTTTAAGAAGTATTTTGCGTTCTCTATGTGCATCAATCCAACATAATTTAGGAACAGGGCCAATGAACTTGGACACAAGATTATTAGCTTGGGCTTTTCCAATCAAGTTGGGCTCAGCTTTCATGCCGATGATATATCGAAGAATTTCGAATTATCGATATGCTATAAGTATGCTTATATTCCTTATATATGTAGGTATATAAGGTATATTTATGGACTGAGGGTCATTGCGTTCCGGAAAATCGGCTATGTTTACAAAATATATTTTTTCGTCACTATTTAGTAGAAGTCGACAAAATAATAGATAAAACCTTTTTAAAACACAAGTTTTTATTTAAATGCACTAAAAAGAAAAACATATAAGTACTTTTACTTTAAAACTTTTACTAAGTATCAACTTATAACGTCATTCCACAATTTATGTGATATAAAACCTTGTCGCGAGATTTAAGCACTCGTATTTACTTAGTTTGATAATTTAATAGTTTAAATCAATCACATCCAGTTATTTCATTTACTTGTTTATCTACACAAATAAATCTCGCGACAAGCTTTTGAATTGCGATACTTAACTTGTTTTTTCAATCGGTTCTACAATTTTTCTACAACTTCTACTAAATCCTGATTAGCTATAGTTTTTCAATTCAAGGGTGGGACCCTCAATCCTGACGCACATAAACCTTTTGGACGCCAGAGCATAAACGCATCGGCGTACCCCCGACGCCAAGCCACAAATTCACCGTACTTTTTGTCACATATTTGTGACGGGCCGTATAGGGTAAACTTTCGTTTGTCACATGTCTGTGGCATTCAAAAGGTAAAAGATCTTACCAATCTTTGTACGAGAAGTCAACATCATGGTCCGTGATCGGAGCGTATTTCTGCAATAAGAAACACGTAAGTTACTCATTATTCATTAACTAGGAAAGTTTACAGCGCTATTTTAAATAAAGTCGGTTTGTATTTCCGCACTGCCTAAAAAATGTATTTGCCATTCTTTACGCTTTTTCATTTCTACATTTTATGTGATGTGGTTGCTACCAATAGGTACCAGATTCCCATTTGCCGAATCCTTATCAATACCAATACGAATAAAGCGAGGAACATTCAAAGTTTGTATTATCAAAATTCAAACGTAAGCATAACTGTACTTATAGGTAGAAGCCATAAGACTCAAAGGAGTGGGAAGTCGTGTTCCCTTTCAAACGCACAAGGATTAAATTAAACTTAAACCAACTAGTTCATATCCGCGACTTTCCTCGAACGTTGTTCGACTCAGGATTTGTTTTGTGAAACTCAAACTGCAGTATAAATAAAGGTGCGTTTACACCGCGAGCATTCGTTTGAAAGCATGCCAAAGGTCTCGAAGTTTCTTTGATAGGGACGGAATTTCGAACGGGCAACGCCTTTTAAACGCTTTCTAACATTTGCTAACGAATGTCCGCGGCGCCGCGCCGCTCATGATATTCTTTCTGATAGTAAATGTGTTTCTGGCAATAAATCTTTGTGCCATAGACATTCTGTGAAAAACAGAAAAGAGATTGTATTGATACCTGAGAGTTTGTTCCGCTTTGGCTAGTTGTTCTGCTAAATATTTCATTCTGTTGCAGCATTGGAAGCTGACCGATGAAGATGAGTCAGAACCAGCTGGAAAAGAGGTCAAGCGTTACTGACTTGGTTGACTTGCAGCTGCCACACACCGTGTTAGACGCCAGTCTATCATGACGTTGTCACATAGCTAAATTGTCATGATCTTAATTTCAACCGAAACACCATGACTGGGTGTAGGCTTTTTTTTTTGCCCTCAAGCGTCGGTACAACGACCGGTCCTGTCGACCTACTATGACGTGCTAATGCCATCCAATTACGATGATGTAAAAGGGATAGTGCTATTCGCTATGTATAGCTCTAGCGAATTCATGATCGTTTTAAGACTTCATAGTAGGGACCTGTGCTTCCTGGAACGAGCGGATTCCTACGGCCTTCACCAGGTCATCGGTCTACCTTGGGCCTTCCACCAACTTTAAGTCTCCCGGTACATAGATAAGGGTTGCTAAAGCGTTATCTTTATGTACAAGGAAGATTTTTATTTGTCGGAACGTAAGTTGGAAATCGGTAGCATGGATGGACATTATGTGTGTTATTCAGTCGGCACACTACTGTAAACTGCCAAATTAATTTGGGTACTGGGTAAGTAGGTACTTCCAGTACTCAATTAAATTTGACTTCTGTAAGTTGCACTTATTTTTTAGTGCCATAGGATTTGATAGGTCTTGGTGTTCCAAGAAATAGGTAAAGATCACGTCTGAAGGATCCATTAGATTTAGGTCAGTAAAAAGGTTTAAATAATGTTGACCTACTAGGGTCAAATACTTTTAAAACCCTATACGATGCGCCCATGGTTATTGCTCATGGTACGGCGACATACATAATTAAAAACTTTTATTACTTTGCATTAATTACCGATAAGACTTGATGGATGGTAGAGGCCAGTTATTTTAATAATAGGCAATTTACATGGAATATGCTTGTTCGTAGTTGTTTTACGGATAGGTATTTACGATATTTGATTTTGTGATGTAAGTTCATTTGTTACGTAAGTAGGTTGGCGTCTGTAATGATTATAATTTAGTCGCGTAAGATATCATGCGCTTGTCGCCGAGGTGGATCAGGAAATAGGATGCTGTCTGTGGGAGCATTTGAGGGAGGCATTTAATCAGCAGCGGGAAAGTGTTGGATAGCTATAAAAACCGTATTTTAGAAATCTATTTCTAAAAAGAAAAAGATTTCTAAAAATACGTTTTTTTTCTGATTAAAGACACGGTTTTCATAGGCATAAACTGAACTTGTATTATTTTAGATTTCTGCCATACTTGACTGACCCGTCTTAACAGATTGCCCTGCAGTTTATGGATGCAGGTGTACACAGCATTGCCATGTTATAGATACTTAGGTGTTCCATGTTTAAGGATTTTGGGACCTTCTTTACCATGCTATTGTTATTTCAAAATAACGATTTTTCTAAGCAGGACCCAGGACGTCTAAACTCGATTTTTAAATGGCATAGGCCAAAATAACAATCACTCCCCTTACCCCGTTTAAGTTAAAGTAGGCAACAAAATGTGAACTACACTGTCGTATAAAAGCGTGGTACGACACCATGTAATTGAATTAAACGTCGTAAGGAACACAATTACTCAGCTACTTACCTAACGACATTATCTTGTTCTTAGGTGTCAAGTCTTCTCCGGTCCTGTTAGCCTTCCATATAGATACTGAAACTGATTTAATTATAGCTGAGTTGTGATATCAATCTTACAGATTAGACCTACGTTATTATGTAGTTTCCAGTTAATGTGATGTATTATTCGTCCCCAGATTACTATAGTTTATGACTTATTTTTTGGTTTATTTGAAGATCACCTACTTAAGTTGTTTAAATAGGTACAATAAGTATTCATCGTAGCGTGTTTTATTTAGATATGAGCCCTTCTCAAATGATTGCTTGCGGCTGGTACAAGGTACGAGTAAAATGACTTTTTTTTTTGCAGTATTTCGTGTAGGTATTCTGGACATAGATGAAACCTACCAAATACCATGCATTTTCCGTTGTTGAACACGTTACCAACAAGATGACAGTTTCAGAAAGTAGGTTCATTTCGAAATCGATGTCCGATATCGTCTGCAGGCCTCCATTGATCCTAACGCCATGACTATGTGCCTTATCTGAACGTACAAATAATTAAAATCAGATCAAAGATAACAATTTAATTAGTTTCAACACTAACCTAATCCTCCAATCGCAGCACCAAGTATCAAAAGCAACCAGACTGCTGTTTTCGTACAAGAATCGCTGTCGGCCGACTTCTGTTTACATTTCCTATGTCTTCTTTTATTGCTGCAACTGAACTTTTGTTCGACGTTCTCTTCATACAGATATTCCCAGATGTTTGCCCGTAACGGATACGTGGGTCGCATCTCCCACTTTGGCGTTGCAAGTTTCTTAGATTTGCTTCTTTCGTAAACTTTTCCTGCGGAAATGTAAGGTAAATGGACCGGTGTAACTAGGCCAGAGTGTTTTTGATTTGTATGCAATTGCAGTTGTTATGACGTTAGTGATTTATTGTTGAATGTTAAATAGAAATTTCGCTGAGGTTAACACTCAATAAATGTAGGTATTGTGTCCTTGAATCGGAGGTTAACAATCAGCACAAATTGCATGCAATCAGTACAAATATTATATCAATAATTGATGGGTCTGTACTAATCAGGTCATCGTCATCCTGGTTTTAGGTATGACGTTTTTGATTGGGTGGTTCACTGTCGAAGGAGAAATCAGATGTTAACTCGTAGATACAATTCCTAGTTATGATATATGGAGTCGAGTCAATCTTTGAGATCTTGCTGAAAGAAAATTAGGCGTCAAAAGAAATTGTTACAATACTGAGGATAAAACAAATTGAGCTGACATTTACTAATACGTTGATAGCGGTAGCTTTTATAGTGGACATGTAATGATCTATTGGGTTCCGTTTCATTGCTTATTTTACGAGTGGCATGGTCTAGCCGTAAGGGTACCTACGGGTAGGACTTTTGTCATGAAGAAGTCTGGAATCTAGTGACTAGAACACAAAAAAGCAGCTTTACTGTGCCTACAGAACTAACTATGGGGCTTAGGTATCTACTTCTGCCCCTGAGTCTGCAGTCCCTTAGAGAAAATTAACAGAGGTTAAGGTTTCATAGAAAAGAACAATAACATGTTCACTATTTCAGTTTAGGTGTCGAGCACGAATCGGAAATCTACTTTTCCGTCAGTATTCAAGCTAAGGTGAACTTATATGCTTGTTATGTTCACAAGAACCGGGAAATAGCCACGGAGTGATTGTGAATGTATGTCATCATAATTATGGCTGACCCATTTCGTGTAAACCCGTAGCCTCATCAGAACTTCCCATAATATACATTAATGTGACATTTACGAATGGATGTTGACCATCGTTGAAGTGTTCCTTTGGGACCATGTTCCCCTTACATAGTGAAGGTTTTATTTTAATAGCTTACCGACTAAATCAAATAAAATGAAGTGTCTGTTTGTAATATCAAAATAACAGTTTTTTTGTCTGAAAGAATATACGATACTTATAACTACTGTTTTTTTTGCCTGTTCCGGCTAATTTCCGAAAGGGCTGGACTTATTTCGACAGGACTTTCAGTGTTCAGCTGATGTTATACTCATAGAGAGTAGGTAGCTTATGCTACTTTTAATTTAGAAAATGATAAGGGTTATCTGCAAAAAAAACATGTGAAGTCGCGGGCAACAGCTATTCAGTTATTCCCTTATCTAAAAAACAAAATTGGACATGATTCGACCCACTCAAGGGACAGTTCGATACAGTGGGGGAACTAACGATGTAAGAATCATCTCGGTGTAATAATAGGGTTCTAAAACTATCCATTTGATTCTTAGCAAACGTATAACTTTATATCGAAAGGCAGCAAGCTCCATGGTGACCTATTTCGTGGCGTTGGCTTTTGCAATTTGTGCTGACAGAACAGTCTAGCTCCAGGTTTATCTTTTCTCTTAGAATGTAAGTAAGTAGATGTATTTTTAAGAAATAGAAAAAAATATTTGGCAAGATTTTGTTTCTGAGTATCTCACGTAGATCTATTTACGTTGGAATAATTCTAACTAATATTATAAATGTGAAAGTGAGTTTCTTTGTGACGCTTACTCGCCTAAATTGCTGAACTGATTTTGATTAATTTTTGTACAGAGATCTATCTCTGTACAAAAATTAATCAAAATCAAATCAAAAATGTAGCCTATAACCGTCTCCAGGTCTACCTGGAGACGGTTATAGGCTACATTTTTGCGAAACTTGGTAAAAAACGCGAGCGAGTCCGCACGTAAAAGGTAGGTAGTTTAATTATTATGTCTGTGATAAAGTCAGGTAGATAAAAGTAGGTACTACCTCATCGTAGTGAATTTTTATTTTGAATTTGATAATATTAGAGTATCTAGTAAAGAAGACACCTGTACACAAAAAAATATTTAGATTCAATACAAAAAAAAAACACTTCACATCCGTATAAGTACTAACAAAACAAACATTCAAAAGCTTCATAGTTTAAAACTCTCGAATGACCTTCTTCAACGTCGAATTTCGCAGTTTTCAAGCTAAAGTGACCTTAATTAGACAGGAAAAGATAATTCGTCTGATATTTAGTGCCGACCGAGCTTCATTGCTCGAGCGGGCAGGTGGTACGGTCCAATTGCATTACGAAGTGAAATCGGACGAGCCAAATCCGAGTTTGGGTAGCACTGATTATAGTAATACGGACTTCATTAACTCAGTATTCAATGGAAAGTTTGACAGTGTTTGGTTACTGTTCATTTCTGTTTGTATTGCTACTGGACATGGAGCATGATTTCTTATGTTGTGGAATTTGGAATAGAAAACAATTCTCGATGCAAATATTAGAAAACTGGGTAGAAAGGTATGATTTTGTTCAGCATATTTCAGTAACGTGTTGGAAGAAAATCAGTTTTTGAAAAATCGAAAAAAGAAACAAGACATTTATTCAAGTTAGGCCGCGAGTCAGCACTTTTTAGACGTCAACGTTTACAAACAAGCAAAAAGACAGCAAACAAGTTGGTACCTACGTCAGTTCCTTCTTTATGGTCATTCATACGTAAATCTACCTATTGGCACTTATAAACTTGCAAAACTGTCTCGCGTGTTAAAAAATCGTACACCCGTTCGAAATTATGCCTGCCTACAATTATTTATCCGTGTTATTATAGGTACCAATTATAAATGTAGGTTACATGGCAACAGTTTTATGTAAAGATTGACTGCCAAATCTTATTTAATCTGCTTACTTTGTTATATTTTTAATCAGCTGGTATCGGTATAATTCCTAAAAACTTTAGCTAGCTGAATCCACGCGCGTATCACGTGTGATTAGGTACGTAGGTACATATAATATTTCCTAAAATAAACAGAGTCTATACGAAAAGCTGTGAAAACAAGAAAATAATACTGAAACAGGAAAAATCTCTGGAAAATGAGTTCAATTTCGTTGGCCATTTAGGTCAACTTGGGGTTGCACAACCCATCAAAAAAACCATACTGTTTCATATAATATATGTTCAGATAGGTATGTGTGGTTCAGCCGAGCGGACTAAAATGGTGTTCAGTTTAAAGGGGTTATATATGTACGTGCGGTCACCCTTATTGTGTGCGGGAAACTCGAGAGCGACATGAAAACTGTTTTTCAGAATAACATATAGAATTTAGAACGTAGGTAGGTAGGTACATGACCTTACTAGAAGGAGGGTACCTACCTACTGAATCGAAAGAGATAAAAACTCTTGGGAGATGCCAAGACTTACAAGAATGGATTTTTACCTGGCATTCTTAATTTATTTATTGAAAAGTCAAAGGAAACACTGTAGCCTTGAAAATGAATAAAGAAAGCAGATATTACCTAGTGTAACTGTAAGACAATACAAGAACTCGACTTCACTCGGGGTTTTACTGACTTATACTTAATGTCGAGAAATAATGCTCATAGTGGGTTAATTTCCTAGTACAGTGGTGATTGTCTTAGGTTTCTATTCAAGTTTTATTACTTCCGGCTGACCATAAGAAAACTATAAAGTATCCTGACGAATTGAAAATAATAAAAAGTATTTTATTCGCAGATAAAAAAAAGGTTAAAATGATAGTTGATGTAAAAACGAAAGAGGATTGGTAAATACATGATGTTTGTAAAAAAACTAAATATAATTTTTAAAGTTTCTATTTTTATCCATGCATTCGTTGGATATATTTATTTAAAGAAAACGTAGGTAAACAAGTTTGTGTGCAAAATGCTGACCATACGGATACGGGCCATCAATTTTAGTACCTAGGTATTTTAATATTGCATATTTTTACTGCATACAGAATACCGTTTTTTTGTTTTTTTTTCGCGGAGAAACCTTCAGAGGCGCCTGGACGTTTGGGGAAAAAGACCAGGGAGTGTGGGATTTTTACCTCACTAAACCCCACCCCGGTGATCACCATCAGCACATTGACATACCGAGATACAAGACGACTGTCTTTGTGTCCTAATACCTACGTAAGCCTTCAGAATTTTGAAACAACAAAAAGAATGTTGACCTTCTTTCTGTTGTTTCAAAATTTGAAGAAACAAAAAGAAAGTCAGATGAAAGCAGACTTTAAAGAAGTTAACAGACAAACTAAAGAAGACTCGTGAGGATGTAGATTAAGAGTTGATGTCGGCATATCTTCTTGTAAAAGCTCTTTTAATACTTATAGGTAAAAGATACCTACTTCTTTCTAATCGAGCTAGAAGTACTAGTGAAGAGTTGAGGACAGACAGCCTTTCTGTTATCATTGTTTAAAACGTAGACAGAGCTCGTGATATCCATAATATTCTGTAAGTAGGCTGTTAGTAAATGTCGCGGACGAGTGTTACTGTGTATCTAGGGTTTGTGTGTTTAAAACACAGCTAGTTTTGAGATGGCTCTATGTAATTAAGTAGTACCTAACTACGTTGATTTTCTCAGCAATTAGCTATGGTTTTACAACGGACACATAATTATGATGTAAAGGCAGTGTTTACGTTCACAGCCACAAACCGTAGCCATCAACGTCTACATACACACTAGGTACCTACATAGCTACACAAATACCCAAACCTTGGAACAAATTAAAATGTAGGCCATCGGTAGGTCTATCTATCTACGCTTTCCATTATTCAAGAGAAGTAGGTAAGTACCAATTTTTCGCGTAGGAGTCAAGTCGCCTACGACGTTGTATTTTTTATCGAAGCTTCTTGTAAAAGCACTTCTACCCTATGTACTTAGACAAAGTAAAAGTTGAATCGAAAAATCAACTACATACTATGGTATTACAATTTTCTCATTGAATAGTTTTGATTGGACTTTCACCGATGTAATTTTGGATGCTGAATGCTCTAGTAACTAAATGAGCGTAATCATTGATTGAACTTAAAATTATTTTCGTTGATTTCAAAGGTCACGCAGAGCGCAGACAGTGCCTCAGGGAATATTCTTAATAAAAATATTAGAATATGTATATTTACGACAACAGTGCCGATCCTAAGTACTACCTAAATTAAGAAATTATACTTATAAGTAGGTGCAGCGCGTTTTGATGATACTTCCAATACAAACGAGGCATACGATTGATTCAAAAACTACATTGATTGCTTTTGGAAGTGATTTCCAGCTTTTCTGGCAATGAATATTGTACAATTAAAGTTATTTTGTTAATTCATGACCCGAGACTCGCCCCTATGTGCGACCCTGTAGGTACCTACTCTGTTTAGGTAGGTACTTATTTATAATTTACGCATTCACTACCTACTGGGCTACTTTCCATGCTAGACTGATGTTGCTTGAATAAATTCTTGACTGAATAATTCATAAAACTAAAACCTAAATTGTCTCTGTTTTAGAACTATGAGGCGAAGTCAAGACAACATTTAATGGCTGCGTAGTTTATGATCGCTTACTTCGAGTGCGTTCAAGCACACTAGAATAGAGATTCTTGATTTAAAATTAAATTCTACTCCATAATAATTATACTGGCTGGTTGAAGCAGAAAAAATAAATGAGATAGCTTTTACATTTTCTATTCAGGAAAACAAACTCGAAATGGTAAGTCATATCTTGTCCTATCAATTTTGAGCAATAAAGTACAATAAATACCTATAAGGAGGAACTCAGTTAAGCATTAATAACATTTATTTTATTAATACGGTCATACCTGACGAGCACCATGGTGGTATAATATTTTTCTCTGATGTTCCGCTACTATCACAACTCTCACAAGCTTTTCTATATGCGCTTCTGGTAACGATTACCATTTATGCGTATTGAGTGAATACTTTTATGTTATTTACTAAATAAATCTTTGCTATTTATCTTGGCGCGCGACCAACTCGATGTTGTTTTTTTTAAACATTTCGTGGTGTCATGTCATAATATTTCCCGCCAATTTAGCCATAGATTATCGGGAGGAGTCAAAGAACGAACCCACACCTTTTGGGGGTATAACGGTTTTTTACACCTACGCACACTTTAATAAAACCATGCACGTGACCGGCAATTATTTGTTATTTGTTTATTCATTTTATTTTCTTATTTAATTTAAATATTAATATTATCCGGCTGACTTATGTTTTAAGGCGACGAATATGATTTAGTACCTTACTAGTTTAATGTCGGTAAGTTACGGTTTTAATAATATTTTTAGTTTGAAATAGAAATCGAAAATATAATGCATGAAAGACGTCCACTGCTGGGGGAAGGGAATGCAATAACGCTATTGAACTTACCATTGACTGAATGGTGAGTACTTATATAATAACTATTTACCTGTGTGCTTTTTTCAGAACCTATTTTCATTATTCTAGGCAGAGAGAATCTACATAGGTACTTAGGATAGGTTTATACCTATCCTAAGTACCTATGTAGAATCTCTCCGTAGGTCCGTAGGTACAAGTATGTTGTTAGTAAATGTTTTACAAAGGTCATAACGTTTTTAATTCTATCGTAAAAATATAAGAATCACACAAAACACTTTCATTACCTACTCGCTCTAAAAATGGAATGACCTGACCCTTGTACCGTTGCTTTAAATTACACAGAGATAATTATCTGTTCCCGCATATTATATCTTGAAATTCAAATTTCATGGGCGAGGTTTTAAACTAGAGGAGTTACTTGAAGCGGAACAGTCCGTAAGCTATGTTTGTGTTATTGGTTGTTGTTTTTGTTGCGTCGCGCGCTTGTGCTCAGGACCAGTCTCTGAGCACGGTGTCTCCGTCTAACTCACCACCCATGCCGTTCCTGGATTTGTTCACTGGTGCATCCAATTACTACTCAGAACCCATCCGGAAGACGTATTCTGACCCACCGCACTATGTGTCTTGCCCGAAGACCGACACCCTGTCAACATTCGCGAACATTCTCGGCAGTGCAGCTAAAATTATGTTCTCCGCTGCTCTCATTGCATTCCTAAAAGTGATTGTAGGAAAATTGCTTCTTCTGCCAGTTGTGTTTATCCTATTTGTTAAAATTGGATTCAAGGCATTCTTGCTCTGGCCGATGATATCGAAAATGACTAAATATTTCAAGAAGAAAAAGAAGAAAGGCCTCAAATCAAGGATGATCACGGATTGCTCCCAGAGGTTCGCCTGTGTGATTCAAAGATCCGCTACAACAAGTTGGGCTAGTTATATCGGAGCAACTGCCACATTTTTCTTAATTGACGACCTCGAAGAAGATAGTTCTTTTGCCAAAAGCATGCTTAGTATTTTATCCGACGATAAAATAGCTCAGTGTATGTCACTGGACTGTAGTTCCGGAATCGATATAAGCTGACATCTTAATGTTTACTAACATTCAAGTATGTAGGACAATGCAGTTGCTTCATTCACAACGTGACCCAGATATTGTGCGGCTAACATGAACTGCCAACTTGCAAATTGATGTTTCACTAATTTATAAGTAAGTGTGTTTAGGTATCTGTACATATTTGTTTTAATTACTTAGTCACAATGAGTCAAGTGTGTGTTACATTTCCGTTGCTCGTGTTATTTTCGGTTCGTTTAGTTTATGGCTTTCCGGGTGACAATGTAATGGTAATGCCTCAATTCGAGGTGCGGAATGTGGAACCGTACCTGACACACCCATCACTGCTGTACACGTCCCAGTTTCAAGCAAATAGAAATAAACCGCAGCAAGTACTTAGCACTAACGTCATGCACAGGCGGCAACCGCAAGCTCCTGTGACGGAAAAACCAAGTAACCAAAACATGACGGTTGGTGAATTTATGGAAGTGTTGAATGAAGTGTCGCAACAGAATCAACATAGAGGAGAAGAGTTGCAGCAAATTCGGACGGAGGGATCAACGGGGCGTGATGATAACCAGGCTTATCCCACTCTTCCGCGGCCGACGGGATACTCGAGACCAAACTACCCACCTTCGGCGACCTACCACGAGACTGCTTCCCCTGCTCCGCTTATACCGCCTTCATCTGCGGAACCTAAAGCTTCTCTCCTGAATTTCTCCAACATCTTGGCACCAGCAACTCCGAAGGCTTCCAGCAAATTCAGCGGTTTGCTCAGCTTGATCTTTTCGCTCCTCAGCGGAGGTTCATCGGGTGGGCAAATGTCTGGATTGAAGGACCTCCTTATAGAGGGAATAATTAAACCACTCTTTATCGCAAAAGGAAGCCTAAAAGTGTTGATTAGTAAGATGTCTATCCCTTTAATAGCTTTATTGTTGATAAATTTAGAAGTGCTGATAACTATCTGGTGGTTGTGGGAGGAGTGTAGTCCTGTACATGTGCCTGAACCAGCTCCTTCTACTCCGACTTATTCAAAACCGGCTTTACCGGCTTCGTCGCCTTCCTATAATAGTAACTATAATTCTTATAGATAAGTGTTTTTATGACCGAAATTATCCCAGTTATGTATATTTTATAGCTTTTCAATAAGATTATGGCAGTGCTAGTATGTATTGTATCATAATGTGTTATTGTTCGACTGAATGTAAAAAGGAAAATATAATATGTTTTTTTTTTGTAATTGTTTATTTTCATTTGATGCCATGTAGAGTTTCCTTTAGCTTTGAAGATAATGTACAGCGGCAATTCAAAGAAAAACGAAGGAAGACGGTTGTTAGGCAACAATTAAAATCAGCTAGTAAAATACCAGATATAAGTACATATGTACATGCGTTAACATAATTATCTTTTCAATCACAGAAATAATTATACAAAAATACTTCATACGATGCAATTTACGTACACAGAGTACGTAAATTGCATCGTATGAAGTATTTTTGTGAATAATGAATACTGTGATAAATGATTTTCAGCCGGGCAGTTGATTAAATAAAATTATTTAAATATTGTTGGTCGGGGTTTATATTGATCGCCACAGTTAATATCATAATTAAACTGTAGTCAAACAGAATAAAGTTAAATTAATGATTTGCAGTGGCAACGTTTGCTGTGCAGCCATCCATTTGGGCGATCATATTTAATTAATAAATCACCGGAGCAATAAAATTTTATTTAAAATTCGAGGCAGCTTTTAATCTCATTCAGGGTTGTTTCCTCACCTCATTACCTGCCATTGCTGAGTCGTCGCTGCTCACCCGTCGCGTGTTTCGGCGGCTATCTCATAAACTGCAATAGGTTGACAGTTGAAATTTTCTTAGAGTATGTGTTTTTATTGTCGCTATAACTACTAAATAATTTAATAAAGATAAAAAAACCTTTTACAAAAAATACAACTGACTGCCAAATAAAAAACGCAACAAAGGATAAAATAACTTGAATTTCGGGAGTCGGATTTTTGGTTGGTTTTCGTTTTTGACACCGACTTCCAAAATTAAATAAGTTTTTTATTTTTCACTTTTTAGTCGTGATACCCTACAACTTAATTGAAATTATTTCCATAACGAGTTTGCTGCTAAGGAGTTACTTTGTGTGCCTTCGCAGTCCCAGTCCAGATCAGCTTATAGGGATTAACATAAACCTAACAATGTGTCACTTTATTTGATTTGAATTGATAGATTTTGAATTGATCTTTGAAGTTCAATGTCCCATGCAAATGCAATATAGCTATAACCAAAGCAAAAAGATTAACAAGACCGGGTAAAACAAATAAATCTTTCCTCTTTTTAATATTAGTATAGATACAAAATACATTTTTTGCAAATAAGAATGTTGATTTCTGACCCAGAGTCCGACAGAATTTAGACTAGTTTTTTGCCATTAAACGATAGAGTTATACTTTAATTTGACGGCGCGGTTAGCGCAGTGGTTGAACGATTGACAGCTGCGCTGCGTGTCGCGGGTTCGATTCCTACACGGAACAAAAATTGTATGGCCTACTATTAGTTGTTCCGGATCTCATATACTCTCCAATAGGTTCTTAAATAATCCTACAGTACTTCATAACTTCCTACTTTTTACTTACATAAAAGCCTATATGGTTGGATGTTTGTTATACAATAACTCCACAACGGCACCATAAAATTGGATGACGGGTAAACCATGAGCTGGATAATACGTACTTTAAAAAGTATTTCCTACGGGAAACTTCTTGACTTTCCCGGGAGCGAAGCCGCTGGTAAACGCTAGTATAGAATAAAAAGTACGTATTATTTTATTTTATCAACGTCCGGTTATCGTCTGATACGATTGCGCTCAGAGTATGAATACAACAAGCATACCTACATTATTTTCTACAGAATCGCTCAATAAGGCTGTTTCGAAGTGTTTGGCATATAAGTAACCAACCGGGAAATAAAGAAACATTTTTCAGAATTTTAATGAGCTTAAATATAAATCTACCAGGTAGGTATTCACAGGTAAGGTACGCGGAATACATCTGAAGCTGATTAATCAAACCTGAATACTTCCATACTTGCGCTCCACGGCTGCGATCCCCCAGCAATGTACTAGTTTCGGTCATAAAGTGAGCAGATGGGTAATGTTATTAGGTGCCAGGTGTCTTCATTCGTTACCCAGTCATGTCCTATTACTCCTAATTGGGTCTTAAAGGACAGAAGACACAATTGTGATACAAGAAACTGGGTTATTTGGACGCGAAGAGACCTATATTGAGTCTTCAAATGCATAACACGCTATGCATGCTTAACTATGAATGCAACGCTATGCATGCTACGCTACGCATGTCACGCTATGCAATACGCTATGCATCAAACATGGTATAGCATAGGTGCCTTAATATCTCCGTTTTACACTATCGTTGGTAATAATTCAAATTTTACATAATTAAGCACATCAAATATTACATAGTGGGATAATTAGGGCAGCTAAAGTCGCTTCTAAATAAATTGTCAGTTTCCTAGTTACAGAACAGACTTATGGCGTGATAAAAAATTCTCGCAGTTATAGGGTGATAAAACTTTGATGCCCGTCTGCACTAAACCTAGGCATTGTCCTAACTGACAGTAAAAAGTTGACCTTCCTAATTCCGAAGTGTTAAACGAGCTTTAACAGCCTGTTTTCCCCATTCCGTAGATATTTTTTGTTGGCAAATATCTACCTTGTTAATTGTTGGGTGGCGGTTGCATCTTGCCGAAATTGAATAATTACTAATTTTATGAAACCAGAGACATACAATTTTATGTTAATGTCGACTTATAGACTCAACTCAACCAATCATATATTTGCAGTGCTCCTAACAGGGCTTAACTATAAAAACTGTGTTAAATGTGTGAAATGTGCATTATCATTTAATAAGTAGCCCAACCCTGAATTTGTACGAGGTTGATATGAGTGAATATTCGCATTAGAAAAAAGTGCTTTATTACATACCTAAGAAGTAATATAATTACATGTTACATCACAAACTTGCAGACACCAGCGTTTGGTACCGATCGGTGAAAAAATGCTATCACATCTTCGTTTTGCGGACAACATCGTTCTTTTTGGTTTTACGGCATGTCAACTACAATAAATGCTCCAAGACCTGAACATGGCAAGCCTTGAGGTTGGACTGACGATGACTTGGTCAAAGAGTAAAGTCACGACCAAGGCCTCTATTTATAGAGTCGATGATGGGCAGGAAATACACTTTGTCTATGCTAGTTTTCTTGCACAACAGACAGGACAAAGAGATCGACCGTCGAGTCAAGAAAGAAGTCCATGAAGGTCGAACTTCCTTTCTCACTGAAGTGCAAGCACATCGCCTACCTCCGGTGCACAGACTTGGCTGACTGAGACTTGCGTCTTTGACCGAGGCTCAGTAGTCTAAACTGTAGGTTTGCCAAAGAGCGATGGAGTGCAGCATTTTAAAAAACAGGCATGGCCGACGTTGGTGATAAGTCTGCGAAGCTAAAGTGGGACTGGTTGGGTCACTTATACAGGACGCATTTAGACTGATGGGCCAGGATCGTCACGCAGTGGGTGCCTGAGGACGGGTGGCGTAGCCGAGGCAGGCCAAACAAACGGTGGCGTGACGATTAAGACTCGTTCTTGACGGATTTGCCGGAGAAGGCAAAGCACAAAGAACGTTGGGAAGCTATGGAGAAGTCCAGCCGTGGGACAAACGCTAGGGTTAATTAAAAAATATTTCAACAATACAATTTTATTTATTTAGTACGTAAACATTTGTGTGGGAAAATAAACTGCTAAGACAATCCACGGATTTTCCGGATAGTACCATGAACGATTAGCGTGAAATAAATAAATTAGATTTTAGTTTGATGGGTTAATTATTTATTTGTAGGCTGCGCCTTAAAATGAAACGAATGACAAAACCTGGCAAATATTGTTAAAATAGACTGATGATTTTTCAGTTTTTTTCGTGATGAGAAAGAAAGAAGAGAGAAAATAAAAATGTAGATAAATAATTATTTAGCAAAATACAGGGCCCACGAGACTTTAAAAAGGCAAAAAATAAAATGGTATGACGCTCTTATAGCTAGATATCGCGTTCTCTGCTGGAAAGCAATGGATGAGGTCTACGATGGAACGAGCAAGATGCCAGGTCAGTTTACTGTTGCTTATATTTTTTAAACTCAATACAAACTTTAAATTCGACTTAATGCAATCAAAAACATGCTATTGAATATATTGCTTATTTTCATCTGAGTATCTGCGAGTCACCATACTTAAAAGTTTGCTTATCTAGTTAACCATAGTACACAAAATGCAAAAATGAAAAAGAACTAGCAACTTAATAAAGCATTTAATGTCGTTACAATCGCGAGGAGTGTGACGAGTTTGCGTGTGAGCTTATTAATACCCTCCCTGTTACCCTTCCGTTACCGTGGCTTCCTCGTCCGAGCTACGTTCATTAACATTATCTAATTGTCTGGCCAATTGTTTGACTGCGCCATTTTCTCCTCCCAAGCTTCTGGCTGTTGTTTTTGCTTGCCCTCTGGATGCTAGTTCGTCACTAGACGGAGGAAGTCATGACCTGGATTGCACGTCATCAGGTTGCGAACCTAGGATAGCAAGCCATGCCAGGGTTGCGGAATTGTTCGAAAGGGTTACCGCGGCCCTAGAATACAAAGGGCATTTGGAGGAACACGGGTGGGTTTTAGTCAGTAAGAGTCTGACACTCCCTTACGCTCCGTCCAGAGCAGGACGAGTCATTTAATGATTTCCCATCCAAAAAATTAAAAAAAGGTTAGCAAGCAACTAATATGAGTATCCTAGCTTGGCACATGCAAAAATGAGAATATTTCTCCATACACAAAGCCAGAGACGCCGAAGCCATTATGATTTAGACACCAACAATTTGTAACTCAAGAGCTAAAAGGGAGTACAAAGTCAAAGTCAAAACGTTTATTTCAATTAGGCCATTAAACTGCACTTTTGAACGTCATCATTTACACTTCAGTAAAATCATAGTGTTAAATTAATAAAGTGACTCTACTGTCCATTCGGAAAGGAGAAGAACGGACAAGAAACTCCATAGTTACTCTTTTCAAATTTTGTGAAAACTGTTTTACAAAACTTGGTATACAAAAATTAACCTAACAGTTAAGATGACTAACAGGAAAGTATGGTAGCGGCAGACATGCTGTAGATCTTAAATAATTGGGAAAAGGGAAAGAGAACGATGATATCGGCGATTTGGACTAATGATGAAAAAGTTTAGTGGTATTTTTTGTCAATCACTATCAAAATCGAGCATCATTAAACTATTTTCTCAAAAAGAAACTCGCAACCCATTGACAGACAGCCATCAATAAAATTACAGTTCATTTCCCAAACTTCCGTTTAGCGTTAGATTTCAGGAATACTTTAGTAAATCGTTCTTTATTTACTACCACGTTTTACTGCGTTCCATAAGAGATGTTTTCCATTTTATCTAAAGTAATCTTCATAAATGTGGGCAATATTTAACAGATTATTCGCCATTTAGGCACGAAGCGAAAGCATGAACCAATCACGATTATTACGCACGAATTATGGGCAATAGCCGTCAGTTTCTGTGGGAACGCTGATTTTCTAACACATTTAGGGGCAAACGAGCCATCGATCTTGTGTTGATGGTTAGGGACAACGTTTTCTACCTAAGTAGGAATAAATCAGCCCTTAAACGATTATCACTAGGTAGTGATAATGATGATAATGATTTTTTAATAGTCAGATAACTTTTATCTGCATTATTTTGACAGCTTTTTAGAGAAAGAACATATGTCAAACCGCCATTTTTATTAACCGTCTCCCAAAAAAAGGAGGTGGTTCTCAATTCGGTGAGTATTTTTATTTCTTTTTTTTTTTTTAATTCGAGTCGAGTCAATCATACATGCATACTTTTCCAACTATTTTGCTTTGGCTTTTAATCGTTGTGCACGGCAGCAAGTGATCACTGTGTCACCGCCTTTCTTAGGATGACTGAGTTGGCGGACAGAGTCCCCACTCTGAGCGCCCACGACCCTGGAGACCCGTCTGCCGTAAATGACGCAGGTGGGGTTTGGGCGTTTAGTCGAGGCGATTGCCTTTCCGACGCCTCCTCCGAGTGTGATCAGTCCTCTCACGATCCCGCTCGTCAGCCTCCTTCTGGACCATCACGGCCTCACAGAAAGCGGCCATTTCTCTCCAGTTTTCATTATCTGCTTATCCCTCCATTTAACATAGTCCTCACTACCGCTGGCAGAGTCTTGCTCAATCATGGCGTCCAGGACCCGCCGCTCAGAGGCCCACGCAGGGCACTCCTCGAGCGTGTGCTGCGCAGAATTCAGTGCCGGTGGCAATTTGCCGTGGTCTCTCGCCCAATCCTATTCAGGTACTCATCAAAGCAACCGTGCCCGGTCAGCACTTGAGTAAAAAATATCTACATAATGCAGGGAGGTAGATAGAATCTTACCTAAGTAGGTTACTTGGAAGCATCTTTAAAATTACACAGGTTGGAGTATGTTAGCGATGGGCTAGCCCTTTTTTTTGTGGATCAAATGACTACTTCTGCTCTGGGCGGAGAAGGAGGGAGTGTCAGACTCTTACTGACTAAAACCCATCCATGTTCCTCCTTTTGCGTTCCAGGGCCACGGTGACTCTTTCGAACAAAAATTTCGCAAGGCTGGCAGAATGGGCTAGCCCTGGTGACCTTTTCGTTTCGTTTTTTCCAAAAACCTATTTCAGGCACCAGTCTCTTACAATGGTGGAATAATGTTAGATACATAAGTCTAAAACAACAAAGAAACCAACTGTGAAGAGAGAATAAATAACTTTGAATTGAATTTAACAAAAAGGCCCATTTTTTTCACCTTGGTCTTGTAAAAAGTAGATAATAGTTACCAAGTTATATTACTGTTCCCCAACTTGCTAATTAAGTTATTTTTAGTATCTGGTTAACTGTAAGCCCCATCATATTTATCTTGGCTCTAATTGATGCTCATATTACACTACCAACGAGTTATAGTTGAGTGTGCGGTGTTAGTGCTCAACTTTGACTCGTTATATTATTTAGGTCGAATATCAAAGGTTACAGAAACTTCTACGATAATACAATATGGATAATGTTTGTCTAGTATTAATCGGAAGATAAGTTAAAGCGTGGGCGTTGACTAGTGTAGATACTAACTAATATTATAAATGCGTAATTGAGCTTGTTTATTTGTTTGTTTATAACGCCTAAACCGCTGAACAGATTTTTGAGATGAATTTTGGTACTGAGATAGATCAGATCCTGGAGTCAATTATTTTTTTCTGCGAAAATAAAAAATGTTTATAAGCAACTAGCCTTTATCCGCGGCTTCCTTTGCGTTCCAAGTTATAACTTGGAACAGTTTTCTGATGGTGTCTCTGGTCTATTGGTTGCAAGCGCTTCTGCTGAGGGTTCGATACCCGGGTCGGGTAGTGTTATTGGGTATGACCAACTTTTTATTTGTTTGCAATTATTGGTAATCATCAAATGACTTCTTTCGCTCTGGGTGGAGCGAAAGGGCTTGTCAGACTCTTACTGACTATAACCCACCCGTGTTCTTTCTAAAGCCCTCTGCGTTCCAGGGCCGCGGTGACGCTTTCGAACAAATTCCGCAAACCTGGTAGGCGGGTATGACCATCTGGATTTTCTCCGTAGTAGCCTGGACCTGATCTGTACCCTTTGAATGGCAAGAGGCTCGCCCAACATAATTTGGTTTACCTACGTAATTAATGAACTACGTGATCGAATTAGGAATAGCCCAAAGGATCACCAAACTGAAGTGGCAGTGGACAGGGCACATTGCTCGCAGAACAGATAGTCGATGGGGCCGAAAAGTTATAGAGTGGCGACCGCGTACCGGAAGACGAAGCGTTGGAAGGCCTCCCACAAGGTGGACCGATGACCTGGTCAGGGTCGCGATGTACGGGTAGCCGATAAATGCGAGACACACAGAACCGGTTGTTGTGGCGACACTTGGGGGAGGCCTATGTCCAGCAGTGGACTTCTTTCGGCTGATATGTTGATGATGATGATGACGTAATTATATATAACTAGTGGCCCGCCCCGGCTTCGCCCGGATGTATATTTTTTTTCCAAATTTTCTTTCATAAGAACCTTCTCCTGACAATAACAAACACAACAAAAAAGAATTAGCGAAATTGGTCGAGCCGTTCTCGAGTTTTGGGCTTAGCAACACATTTGGTGATTCATTTTTATTTATATAGATAATAATTAACGCAATTGTATATTCTTTAAGTCTATAAGTTTCAATAAATAGATGCTGTGGATCAAAATAGGTATACCTACCTTGTTAATTTATTGATTTTAGCGACTACATTAGTCGCGACCTTACTTAAATCCTTTGTTTCTATAGAAGAAAAGAATCTTTGTGCAGAGTGTCTACCTTTTTCTTATTCCAGAGAGACAAAAGGGTAGAGGTTAACGACGAGGTACAGTCAACAGCATATTTATCTAGTGGTAACCTAGTAACACTTGCGTAGCACATAACGGCGCTTAGGTTTATTTTATGGTTTTTTTACGTGACACCTCTTATCACCACGGTTAGTAAAAACCCCATTATACCTAAGCGATGATTAGATATTTCAGTTTCGAGCTATTTCTTAAAGTCAATCAATTATTAGTGTAATGACTTAATTTCGCCATGAATTGCCATATAAATATTAAAATACAAGGTGTGCGAATAATAAAATATGGTTTAAAAACCTAACCTAAAAGCATTAGTTTCAGTCATATTTTCACTAGGGACAGCATTCTAACCCATCTTATCTGCACTAAAGGGTACAAAGTTACCCAAGAGGTCAAAAGTAGGTCGAGTTGATTCTAGAAAAGGATATCTATTCCAGGAAATGTTTACGAGAACCTTGTGAAAATGCGTAAGAAATCTCTTAAATTTTACTCGGTAGTTACCTAGGAAACCTATTTTTTTTACACTATTGATAGGCACGCGTTTGACCACTACCCATCAACTATTAGGTGATGGTAAGCGATGATGTGGTCGACGATAGAGCACGCTTGCCTAGAAGTAACCTTTTCACTCTTGACTTAAAGACTCCCAGGTTGTAGCTATCAGGAAATACAGACTCTGGCAGGGAATTCCACTCCCTGCTATACGCACAATGAATGTGTTCCAAAAACGTTTCGTGCGTGGGGGTAGAATGAGCACCATGTCCCGGTAGCGCATCGCCGTACGTCTTGTGGTCCGATGATGGTACGGGCTTGGCTGAATGCAATTCCGTCGCACATGGGGAGTGTAAATGAATAAAAAATCGACAGGCTAGCAATAACTCAGCGTCGATGTTCACGTGACTTTGGAGCTTTGACTCGACGAGCCTATAATGATAGGCCGATGATCCTCTTGGCTCGTTTTTCAATTGATTCAAGAGCGGCGAGCTGGTATCTGGCAGATCCGTCTCAAAGATGAGACCAATACTAACGCACTCGAAACCGCATGAAAATCCGTCCAGTATGTAGTTTTTGAGTTTAT
This sequence comes from Mamestra configurata, assembly GCA_002192655.3. Classification (NCBI taxonomy): domain Eukaryota; kingdom Metazoa; phylum Arthropoda; class Insecta; order Lepidoptera; family Noctuidae; genus Mamestra; species Mamestra configurata. The sequence continues at coordinate 166,588 of NDFZ01005214.1, read as the reverse complement.
CGCGAACAGACAGGCAGACGCGGCGGGGGACTTTGTTTTATAAAATGTAGTGATATTATTGAGTAAACAGCGTACCTAGTGAAACAATATACCATCACCGTCGCTCTACCTGGTGGCTAATATCAGTTTTTGATGATAGGCGTTTGTAGGAAGGCTTTCTATGACACACCCTGCAGCCTAGACGGTTTAATGGATTTGAACAATGAATGGAATCATTAGATTCGCCTTGAAGCACTGAGTGAAACAAAAAAAACGTCGTCGTATTTTTTGAGACTTGGTCATGTGAGGTATCAAAATAAAAGGCTCGAGGAGAAGATTTCAAAAGTGTAACACTAAATTTGTGAAAATATAAAACAGGTACCAAAAAGTGATGTTAATCCTTAATCCAAATATATTTTTGACTTTAAGGTTAAGGGCTAAGCTTGTATATATTCAGTTATCTATACTAATATAATAAAGCCGAAGATTTTATTTGTTTGAACGCGCTAATCTTTAGAACTATCAGTCGGATTTGGAAAACTTTTTTGTATAATTATGATAGCTGCATTCTTGAGGAAGGCTGTCGGTTATACGAGAACCAACGAAAAAAAAAACAGGATATTGCGAATTAAAATGAGTTTTTATGAAGCATGCCCAACAAACTTTTTCGGACAAAACCGTGTGAGCCACGCGATAGAGAGATATTGGTCTTGTGGTAGTATATAATATATATTCGATCCATTATTTTCTTACTACTCTACAATCCGAGAAATCCAGAGCCGGGTACATTTTGAACCGTGCCTTTCCTAAAGGCGGCGGTGAGAAAAGTACCATCAGAGGGCAATTCTGTTTAATTTTAAGGAGCATTCGCATCGCAGTCGCAAATTGTTAAAACACCTCTATTTTATGAAATGTTAGTTACATATTACGGCTTGAACTAAACGCCTTTAGACAGCCTTAAGGCAAACTTAATTTTTTGCTTCTTTTACCGTTGTACGTATCCAACCACAGTACACTTCTATTTAGGTTCATCTCGCATTTAGTGTGTTTAATGTTAACCTCGCTAAATAAGTATGATTAGAGTTCTAGGTTCATCAGGGAACTTTCTACTCTTAGGAACCATACCTTAACAGTCACAAGAATACGTGTGGGCACTGTAAATATATTTACAAAAGAATTTTTAAAACACTCGAAAACTGCCACCTACCCCATCACTTTTAAGCACGAAATATTTCGCTCTAGTGCGGAAAAACCAATTCTCCCAATAATTTATCACTAAACATCATATGTTTAGTGTTTGCAGTCTCCAGGTCTGCAGGCCTGCATCGAGCGTTTATTCCGCCTTAGCTGCAATGACAAACTTTCTCCACTTGTATCAAACTATTCTATTTTAGTTTAGCATGTTACATCTACTATGGTACATTTATAGTTCGTTTCTATTCCCATCCGAAGCCCCTCTCTTCTTATTATGTGGTTACTTAGCGCTCGCAAATAACCTTATAAAGGAAACCCATTTCAATGATGTGGGTGGTTTAAATCTGAAATAATTTGCTAGTAACTACCTTTTATGTGCTTAGATGAGACATTTCGACCGTAGTAAGAACGACGAGTTTCTAAAAATAAATCCTGTGCCCGATGGGTTTTCCTTATCGGCAGAAATTATAAACTACTGGCATTTTTGTTCCCTATTAGTACCCGTTAGGAGATGAATTTTCAGACATCCTTGGTGCAAAATTTCGTTCTTGTTGCAAAAAAAAATTGTAGGTACATAGTCTGTAAGTGAATGAATAAGATTTTTATTAAGTGTCATCTACGTACGATTCCAGTTGTCCTCTAATCTTAGCATTCAACTAATCAACCATTGCAATCCACTGCTAGTGCTTCTCCCAAGTCCGCCACTCCTGGTATTTCTGTTTCCCACATGCAACCATGCACAGTCACATTTTAAAGTGCCGAATCGGTTCACCTAGCTATTTTGACGTCCCAACAGTACACTTGCTCAACGAATCGTCTGCTCCAACTGCTGCGGAGTCGTCGACGGACCTGTCCGTTCCACTACTACTTCGCAAGCAATGACCGTTTACTCCGGTTCTTATACCTACGATAGGTACATATCTAAGCATTCTGTGCATCCAAACTAAGTTGAAAATTATTATTATCATCATCATTGCAGCCAAAAGACGTCTACTGCTGAACGTAGGCCTCCCCCGAGTGGTAGGCCATTTGCCCTGCCCCGCCCACTGCTACTCAAACTAGGCAATTCTTCGGGATGTGTCGGTAACCTTGGTTCTTCTGCGGATCTCTTCATTTCGTTCACGCAAGAAAGCTCCGAGCATTGTCATCCCATCCATTGCCCTCTTTTGGGTGCCTTTAAGCCATCTGATGAGGCCTTTTGTGGGCGACCACACAGAACAATATTACACCCTTAATTTTATCCCAAACCTGGCCCAGTATAACTTCATTAAGCTAGTACTTACATAATTATATTTCCTAATAAATAAACATCAATATTTTAATACTCCGCCAACGAACATAATTATTCAGCTTATTATTTTAATTAATATAATTAATGAATATGGCACACATGTACGGGTGGCATACCATTCAGGGTGCCGATTCAAAAGCATAATATTATTATAAGCTGGAGTATAAGCAACCTGTATATTTAACATAGAATTATGAACTTGCTTCATGTACTTACCCATGTTACTGTAAAACCTTGAATTATGGTAAAAGGTCTCTTACAGGATAGGCCTTTATAGGGTTCCGTTAACAAGGACTCCTATAGTTTCGCCATGTCCGTCTGTGTCTGTCCGCGGCTTAGCTCAGAGACGCTTAGCACTAGAGATTTAGAATTTGGTATGGGTAAAATAAAATCTCGAAAAATCTTTTATCCCATGATGTGGGGTGTCGTTGGATAGGTCGTTTAAAAATTTGAGGGTGTGGAAAAACCATTTTTCCATCCAAGGACCTGTTTGCAAAATATTAAGCTTTAAAATACTAATTATTGTTAGTCAAGTGTCCTCCCCTCTACCAGTTAATCGGTTGTTGTTGGAGACGTGAAAATAATCGTGGTAGTAGCATAAATAATGAATTTAAAAGGAAAACTAACACAGCTAAGTAGGCTTTACAAGTTAACGAGTAATCGACGAGTAGTCGACCAAATACTTGGAACTAGGATTGCTATTTTTTGAGCAGAATTAGACTATTTCTGATTTTAGAAAGGGTAATGAAGAGTACAGTCTTAAAAATAGAGTACCTTTTATTATTTATAACTTATTGTGAGACTACAATTTTGTTGTTTTTAAATTAATTGTTCGACAAGTAAAAAAATCCAAGCCATGAATTTCTCAGGCAGGATTTGATTCAGTTTTATTAAATTCAGAGTCAAAATAAATAGAGTATTTTACTAGGTACTCTATTGCTTTTGTAGAATATAAAGTACGTCTACGTAAAATAGAGTACAATACTATATTATAAAGTACGGTTGGCAACCCTACTTGGAACAGTCGACAATTGTGACGTGCAGCTACGGAACCCTACACTGCGCGTGAACAGACACGCACTTGGTCGGTTTTTTAAATATTTCGGGGTCTGCTTCCAGCCTAACTGGATGCAGTTGAATAACATCAGTAAATAAGCAACATGTTCAAAGATTGAGTGCAATCTCTGTGAGACGATGACACCTAACTTGTTACAGAAGTCTGGGAAGACTTTCTGCAAACTTTAGGTTTTACTACCTGCAAGCAACTCACATGCAAGTTGATTGCAGGGCACGAGCGAGCTATTGATACTATTGATACTTCGATAGCACGCATGCAGTGTCATGCAACTTGCATGATCGAGAGCTGATTGTATGTAAGTGGAACCATGGTCTTAGACTTAGATAATATCTGATTCATTTCAATGTAGCTGTTCTCATAACAGTCAGGCCTGTACCACCAAGAGAAGAAGAGAGTGTGACTAGCAATGGCTAGCTGATTAAGCATCTTGTAGTGTGATACTGTTAGCACTGGCTTATTCGCAATTAATCTCGTTTAACAACAAATATATATATGGCACCATCCCATCACTTGCCGTGGGTGTCTTAAGAGGCAACTAAGGGACTTATCAGAGTATGGGCAGCAGCATTCTCTGTGCATTGCAACAGCTACCTACACTGCGATCGCCAACCCGCCTGCCATGCGTGGCTTTGGCGTCCAGCAGTGGACGTATTTCGGCTGATATGATGATGAAAAACAATTGTAGCTCATAAGAAAATTTCTCATTTATCTGTTAACCAGCTTTTGCCTGCGACTTCGTACGCACATATCCCATTTTACCGGTTCCCGTAGGAATTTTGGGACGAATTATACATTTAAACCTTCTTCATGAATAACCCCATCCATTGGAGAAAACCGCATGAAAATCCGATCAGTAGTTTTTGAGTTTATCGCGAACAGACAGACAGACAGACGCGGCGAGGGACTTTGTTTTATAATATGTAGTGATGAAGAATAAAATATATACTGGGGTGAGGCGACACAGCATTAACAGTATGACAGAGACTCACAGTTAAAAACATCTTCTAAAGAACGATACAATCAATCAACTCGGCCAATAGCAATCCAATGGTGGACAAGGACACAGACCCCACAACACAATAACAAAACAATATAAGGTATTGGAAATGTTTACCGACGTCTTGTTCTGGCGATTCTAGAATTTTCTACGAAATTGTTCGGGCAATCTCAGGTAACACAATTCGTTAACGTGCACGTTTACGTTTGCGTGATGTAGCTCTGTTACCGTCCAAACCAAGGGAGTTTCGTTTTCCCATTGTTTGTGAAAGGTATTATCGGTAAAGTATCCTGCATGGTAACGAATTCAATTCATGGTTTCTTATTAAGTCCTCTTTTGGGGAATTGGGTCGTTTTTTCAGTTAATATAGAGCAAATTATGTTTGGAGACATTAATGTATTGCCGCGGTATAATCTAGTTGATATATTTTCTTCTAAACAAGGGTTTTATTCTTGGAATATTACTGTTTATTCTTTAGACACCTACCTATGTCTGTTAAATAACAAAGGATTATTTCAATGAAAAATAAGGTTAGCAGTTTTCTTTGTGTCCCGTTTTCTCTGTCAATTAGGTTTTTGGGTCCATTGTCTGTTCAGTTGAAATGTCATTTCCATTCATTGAAGTCAGCATTTGGTGGTCAAAAATCCGATATGTTGTAGTTAGAGTTCACTAAAATGTTGCGTATAAATAATCTACAGATGTTATTGATCGATTTAAAGTCCGCTAATGGGTGGTTAGTTAATTAAATGTTTGTTTTATACAGGTTTTATAGTCAAATAAACATCGGCACTTAATACCATACTAGGTATCGAATTAGTTAGCGAATTTGGTTCCGAGGCCTAAACCACAGGAACCGTTATTTTTTTGGGATTATAGTAACTGCAGTAACACAACCATAGTGCATACAGCTTTCTATCTCTGACATTTTTTTCATAATTGGGTCTGTAAATACTTTCGCAGAAAACCTCCTACAAATAAAATAAATCATTGTACTTCTTTATATAATACTAGCTTCTAAGGTTCCATTCCAGTGTATGGTCTACCCGTGAGCCAAGTTTCATCCTAAGATGAGCCGATAAGCCGTGAAGAGGTCACAAACACACACAGACAAAGTTGCTTTCACAAATGATAATATTAGTATGGATTAGTGTAGATAGACTAATAGACTACCTCGACCAACGCATTGTTGCTCCTGGAAACTTCGCACAATCATAATTTAATGACAGCTATATCATCCCTGGAAACTTCCATCCAGAACAAGCTACACTTAATTTGTACTCGTAATAGCAACAATTGACAACTGTAGGTTCAGCACGTGACGCGAATACTAACTGCGGCCTTCGACTAACATAGTTAGGTCTCGCCTACCTACTTAATTTAGTCCGTTTCTCCGCCGTTGAGTCCGTCCGACATTTCTCGTTTTCCGACGTCAATTCTCAGATGCGTGTTATCCTTAACATATACTGAATAATACATACCCAGTTTGCATGACAAGTAAAGCCGAGTGATGGCAATGCGAACGATGTACACACCTTCGTTCGTTAAAGCGAAATTGTGTCCCCTCACTAATTTTCTTTGGCTGTTCTATTGATGGAAAAAGTTAGGCTGCCAATTTACGTGAAAGTCATTGGTTTATTTTTCCTTTAAAAAAAAAAAAATCTTGTGTGATAATCTGATAAAGTAATTCGAAAATTGCAGGGCTAAAGCGTTAATTAATTTCCTTTGTTGGAATATCGACATTCGTGAGACGTCTGAAACTGCTTTGATAATAATCGAAGCGCTCTACTTATATAGAATTGGGTCAATATTCGCGTACAAACAGAGAGGGAGCGCGAAAAGTTTATCCTAAAACAGTAATGTCACGAAATAGGTTCTTAACCTATTTCGCTAGTGGGTCTACAGCTTGAAAGGACTGCGACACAGCCGTTTGTGCCCATTCGATAAAGTAAAAAGATTGTAAGAAAATTAGCTGGATGAAAGGTCATGCCGTGGGCATTTTCTTTATCTCTACATTTCCCTAATCTAATAATTGATATTGAAGCAGGCAGTTGCTTTTTTTAGCCTCTTTTCTCGTGTCGACTTTAAACAAACTTATACTTCTTATTAAATTGTGTGAAAACGTAATTAATTATACATAGGTGACGTCTGCGTTTGCCTTTTATACCCTTCAAACATAAATCGTGTAGGTCATTTAGACGTAAGCACTCTTAAAACGAACGCTCTTTTTTACGAGTAACGAGCTTATTCTGAAATTGGGAATCGGGGTTATTTCAATAAAATCCGATCAAATTAAGGTTTCGTGTGAACAGGATACTGGAAATAAAAGTAGGCTACAGGCGACGGTCGTTCGTTTTGCAATCGAGTGTTTGTGTCGGTGCGGCGTGAAGTGTGTTGCGTGGCACGCGCGGGTGCGCGGCGGCGCGCGGCGTCGATAGCGCACCGGCCTGACGTCGCCGCGTTCCCTCCGCGCCCTCGCCCCGCACCCCGCGCCCCCGCTTCGCCCGCGCCGCGCGTCACACTCGACACCCGCGACACCCTCGGCGCCCGAGCCGAGCCGCGCCGACCACCACACCGCGACGCGCACCATCACCCCCG
>NDFZ01005214.1:120596-157863 GCA_002192655.3 Mamestra configurata | reverse complement strand
CCTGCGAGTCCCAGGAGCCCCCATGCTGTGTGCAGGCTCGCAGACGACCACAACCTCCACATGATTGGTAAGTACTTCGCTAGAATGGAAATACTAAATCAATAGCATTTCTGCGTTAAGTCCGATACGAAAATATTTACTCACCCTACTTACGTACCACTTACAGAATCTCGACTACCCACTTTTGTTCCAAATTGTCTACCTTGACGTCAACTTTGATCTGGTTTATAATATAAATAACAAATCCAGTGACATTAACAAGTTAGTAACTACATGCGCAATAGATCCCGCATACTAACTGCGTAACTCGACTATGAAAGCGCCATTAACAGTGTTTTTAATAATTCGCCGATGATAGCGAGAGCAGGGCCGTTATAATTGGTAAATATTTTGTGGACGATGCCGATAACGTGTGATTGATGGCGGCTGGCTAACGATCGACATTTGTGAGCTGCTCACATGTACGCACTGATTAGCTTCTCGTCAATGTTCACATTTCTCTCAATTCGGCGAACATTCCCACATCTCCGAGAATGTCGCATCTGTTCGCTTGTATTGTTGTACGTAGTTCAATGTGGGTAGGTGGAGTTTTCCGTCCTTTTATATCCGTCGAACCTTTGATGTCGTGGACCAATCTTTCATTAAGAAAAGCTAGCGTCGAAATCTATAAGTTCGTGACGTCATTCGTCGTTCCTTTCATACATTCCTTTGATATGAAAAGATGAAAACATAGTATCTATTTTGTTCTTGACACTTGAATTCACAGTGGAACAACAACTGCCTCTGTTTCGCAATGGTTCTGTAGTGAAACGCGAAATGATTTTAGTCTGCATTAAGCTCTTGGAATAGTACCAAAATTGGTAAGTGTCCTACATAGTTCAGTTTTACATTATTGCATCGTAAACTCTTCTAGCTATGATAGTGATTATATAGACTACTTTTGAGTATGAAATGATCTATAGAATACGGTGTTTTTGTGTGATATATACATATGTTTCGTGTTGGCATTGACTGTGCTGTGCTTTCCTACGAGTATGTAAGTACAGTTACCATGTCTAGTAGGCTGTTTTTTTACCAAATTACGTTGTATTTCAAAACGATGTTACATTGGGTAAGTTTCTGAGGGGCTTAATATTTACGAGATCGAGAGTTTTAGAACGTTTTACAACGTTCGCATTTTAATGTTAGTGTCAATCTGACAAACAAAATCTCTAATTTTTGTTTTCACATTTATTGAACGTCTTTAATTTTGGGAAACTAAGTGACGTTATCGTTAAGTTTTAACATGTATCATAGGATTTTATATAAGCGCTGATAAAATTGATCGGTTCACTTAAGAATGTAATTTGAAAAAACTGGATGGATCGTGTTGGTATACTTACTACTGTTTACCTACTTACTAGAGAGAAATACCTGACTACCCCGAATCGCGTACCTGCAGATCTTAATATCAAAGTATCACTTTCAGATAACAGATTCTCATTTTCTATTACCTAATAACAAAGAAGTATCAACCTGAGTACCTACCTATATCTACTACCTGTCAATCCTCGATACCCAGCCACTCACAAAATTGCCAGAAAAGTTACACTAAATTTATACAAGATTGATAAACACTTTTTAAAGAATATATTTTTTATATAAAACTTACGGCTTTGTTGTCGCTCTCAATAAGACGTTTAAAAAACCTGTTACGAAACTTAGATATTAAATTATAATTCTCTGCTCATGAGTGCTATAATATTATTTTCAAAAGGTGTTCTCCAAAATCTCTCAACAGTTTAATTTAATGTGAAACTTTTTTCATATAAACTTTATTTTTTAAGCTAGTCTGAAGTACATAAAGCCTGAAGAGGCGTAGTGTTACCAGCTCCTAATTTAATTTGTTTATTTTGGGTTCATTCAATATCATATTTAAATAAGAGCACTTTTATTGAAATGGAATTGATACAGTGATGATATGAATATAATTTTTTAAAGTTTATTACGTTCTTTTTCAAAAAAAATATAGCTACTTACTTTAATCTGACTACCCTAGAATAAGGATAATGTTTTTTTTGTAATTTTAGCATCGCAAACAATGACGTTTACAAACAGAGATTTGACGTCAGTTGTAGTTTTACTGCCATATTCATAAAAAAACTACATGATTTTCATAGATTTTTATAGGATTTTTAACATTTTCCATATAATTTAAATTTAGATTGCTAAGCAATATTTAAACTATAATCATATATATATATTTTAATAACAAGCCTTTATGATTCTGGAAACATAGGCTAAACATCTGTCAAAATTAAAAATAAATACATTTGTAATTTGACGATATGATTATCTCGAAGATACATTTTCACACACTACCCACACATGTTTAACAAACTGTAACAGTAGTCAGTCCACAGTATCTGTAACTAATCGATGGATATTTACAAGAAAAGTAAAATACAGGTACGTTATCATTTGGTTTGTTATCATTACGTAGAAGTAGATAATCGCGATAAGATTCGGGCGTGTCATCATATCGCGTTGCTCCAGTAACAATTAGTTTGACATGCCATTTGCATTAGCCAAGTGTACAGTGCCTTTGTTTTGTAAAAAAAAAACTTCAGTGTGGTCTGTTAGTGTCAGTGACTTGAAAAAATGTCTCCTGAATAGTGGTGGTTTGCGTTGTCTCCTAATAAAGGATCACTATGGATGAAAAGTAAGTGTTAGTTATAATTTCTGTGATATTCTTAGTGTTTTGTATACGTTTACAAATCTAGGTATGTTGTGAAATAGGCCTTAAAAAATTCTCTAAAACTTAACATCTTCTGATTAGCAGATTCTTTTGTTCAAGTTTTATAGATAAACTAGCTTCTGCACGCTTCGCGGCTTCGCCCGCGTGAAAAGTATTTTCATGAGTTTTTGCACGGAACCCCAATATTATTTTAAAACTAAAATAACCAAGTAACAAGTTCCTCCTTATAATATCAGCTATCTGCCAGTGAAAGTCCCGTCAAAATCGGTCTAGCCGTTTCGAAGATACAAACAGACATAATTTTTTTATTTTATTTCTTATTCGTATCGTATTTGCATTTTGTAAAAAGCTGTTATTTTGATATTACAAACAGATACTTGGAATTTATTTATTTGTATAGATTTGAATTTGTATTACGTCTATAGGCAAATTTTATGCTTATATTTTCGTGGAAAATAGACCAAATTAAACCAAACTACTTACAGCAGTCAGATAGTTCAAGCGACTGTGCTCAGAAATGTCGAGTAGTAAAGTTTAGGGATTCTTTAGTTGATTTCTTTGAAGACTTGACGTTCTATTACTCTGGGGAAATTGATTTAGGATAACACGTCTGTTACCAAAATTCGAAACGAGTAAATCAGTATATTTGTGGAATTCGGCTAGGTAAAGATCAATAATTTTGTAGGTAAAGCAGTACCTTTAACATAAAAAGTAGGTGTGTATGTTTATATTTAGCTCAAAAAGGCCTGTTCGGGCTTCATTTATAGCGTTTAGTGATTAAATTTTAATCTGGGCTGAGCCCTTTATAGTTGACTACTTACGTGGAGTGAAGTGGACTTGTTTGCTGATACGGCACTTTTATATTACAACAGAATTGTATGTACATATTTGGGTTTGCCTGCTCAGAAAGAATTTGAAGTGTACATAACACTTCATATTTTATTCGAAATAAAAAAAAAAAAATGTAAAGTATCGTTGTTTGTTTTGACAGCAATTATCAAGGTGGAGCGCGCCCAACGTGCTGTCATCAAGGTTCTCCTGGGAAAGCCGTTCCGTTATCCGACTCGTCAATTATATACGGATTACAAAGCCTTGACTTGATTGTTCTCCGTACAATCATGCGTAAACACGCTGCTCTGCCGCCCCCTGAAACTAGTAGTTCCGCCCCAAGGAGAAGACCAATCCCAGCTTGCCAAAAACCCCATGCTAATACAGCCTTCGCACAGCGTCATTTTCCATTCTTAAGCTCTCTATTGTACAACAAACTGCACACAAAACTTAACATACACACATTACATAAGCGTCAATGCAAACACAACACCAAAGAATATCTTATGTCGCTAGACTATCACGAAACAGAAAATCTTATTAAACCAACATATAAATGACAACCCGAGTAAGAACTCTATCAATTTCGCAATTTTTTCCCACACACACATATATGAATAACCATCATATTCATAATTATCAGGTACATACTCCACTCTTAACCATCCAATACATACACAACACCTTACGCACCCACCCACACAACCTCACCTACACACCCACACTCACTACATACATACCTTATCACACACGAGTAGACTTACTTCTTACATCTACACCACACGTTTAAACACACCCTTGTCTGTTGGTCGGGCCTCAAAATTAATAAATTAAATTAAAACAAAATTATTTATCTGCTATTACCGTATGAAATGTGAATTCTACTTTTAAAACATCACCGATTTAATTAGTTGTAGTGGACGGATGAATGTCCCCATAACACAGGATTTTCCTAGCATGGGGGTCATTAATCTATCATTTTGTTAAATGTTTTCTAAGTACTCTGTATGTGTCATTAATCTTCTGTACTACTGTTATTGGCAAATAAATATATTTTTAAAAATATATTAAATATATATTGTTCTAAGGGTTTTGCCTGGAAACGGCTTATCAAGTTAAGACCATACGGTATGCAATTATGATTGATGAGATATGTTTTTAAATTGCTGGCATAGTGAGTGACTGATGTTCTGAACGAAACCGATATTACGTAGGCATCTACTGATATAATTTAGCTTGTCTAATCAAAATATTGTCATTCATATATTAAGATTTCACAAAATTAGATTCAATTAAAACTAGTAAAACTCCGCAGAAATGATAGGCATTAATATCTAATGATGACAATAAAACAAAATTCATTATTCGAAGTACCTACACTAACAGCGGTCGTTGACCTCGTAGTCAACTGTAACTTGGACTAAAAGTTATTATTTTCTGTTTTAACATCGTTAGATATCGATATCCATTACCTCGGCAAAGTTTCGTCAATTGATTTATCTAGAACCTGTATAAATAGCTGCAATATTTCAAACAGTACTCATAGGTGTACTCATACCTATGAGTACTGTTTGAAATATTTCAGCTGCACAATTTACAGTATATAAGTTAGGTACATAAAATATATGTATAGGTGTCATGTATTCTAATCTTAAATGTATTCATTCATTGTTACTCTTTTTATATTTCGTGGATTTACATGTCTTTCTTGAGGAGGTGCTGTACAGTGAAATGCTTTATTTCAGGGTCAAGGTTTATTTTGGTTTGTCTTCAGATGGTAAACAAACAGTTACCTTTAGATTTTTGTAAAAATCTAGTACCCGGCATCACACGGTTGCAAGTCAATTTTAATTTTCCAAAATTATCTTCTAAACAAACCTTGCAAAAAATGTCAGTTAAATTTGTCGACCCATTCTCAAGTAATGATCCACCATACATGTAGGACTTCATTTTTTCTTATAAATATATGTGCAGTAATTTTCTCCTTACTCACGGATTGAAATGGAAATTGTTGTCTTCTTGTCTTAATCAAGAAGCTGATTCCAATATCCTAATAGGTAGTCTCCTTTCATGACTCTACAAATCACTAAATTCTAGAATTCTATATGAAACATTTATTGACTTAGAGACTGACAGAATTTAGTTTATCGGGCCGTCTACCCATTTAGAGGCAGACATTGTGTCCAAACCTTTTGTGCCTAGGAATCTGCGACCCGTACCCTTTTCCTAGAAACCTATAAAGTGCTTATCATAGTTTTCCTGAAAAGCGAAAAGGATTCTGTGATGTATTGTAGCTAAACGTGTAATCAGGGCTGTCACTACTTTGTTTTGGCTTCTCGTTCAAAACAGCTGCAAGGTTCGAGGTTAAGCAATGCGGTATAAGGATTTACTAACCAAGTTTATTCTCAATTTATAAAGTGCACATTACCTACCGGTTCAACCGATTAATTAAAGTAATGAACGGATGGATGACTCCCGTAACACAGCTTTTCCTAGCATGGGTATCATTGATCATGTTTTTGTATCACGTCGTTTTATTTCCCTAAATTAAATGTCACTTGTAATTGTGTAGTCCAAATCTTAAGCTCTGACCTAAGATTTTGAGGCGTAAATTACATTTGCTTAAAATTTACCTTTACGATTTTACAAGCGAAGAAAAAAAAAACTATTTTCTAGTTTACTATTACACTTACAAATATCCGTTGAAAAACACACTAGAACCCAGTCGTCCACTACTCTATACATAAGTATAGGTATGTGTGCATAAGTTTCTCAAAGAAATAATCCCTCAAAGACATTGAAGCAAACAACTTTAGCAATATCTGCGACCCTTTCAAGTGTAACTACGTATCGTCTCGGAGGCAACCCTACGAACGCTCCAAAAAAATATACAAATGATTTTACGAACAACGGCAGGGCTAGCAAAGGTAAAAGAAATTATCCTAAGTAAGGAAGCAAGGTACGTGATTTATTGATAACCTCACTGAAAATGTGGGCCTGGGCAAAACAAGCGAATAAGGAAGATAAATGAATTACTTTCATTTCCAAAGGTCCATTTGCGCTAAACCCTAACTGTTTTTTTAGTGTGATAGATCGCGTTAGGCTCTCTGATTTTGTTGTTTATCTACTTTAGTGTACTTAACAACATGTTTTTCAGTGCTATGTATGTAGGTATATATATATAGCTTTTTGTACTTTTGGTTTGAGAAGCTATGTGCCTGCTCTGATTAGAAAAAATTGAAACCGTTTGCGGACTAAAAACCTTTACCAAATATAAACTGCTGTGTAGCGACTTGTTGCCGATTAAGCTCGAATTTAGACTTTGTTTGAAGCATAAATGGAATGTATTTGAGCCCAACTTACTAATGATTAATTCCTTCTGACCAGTGAGTGTATATTTGTAATGAAAAACAAACAAACAATTCGATAATTGGCTGTCTGATGCAAATTAAACAATGGCTCTGATTTTTGGCGTACGGATGAGTGGTGAACAACAAAAAATGGCCGCCCCATTGTGCCTGAGTTATTTATTTCACTTTTTGTTGTTCGGTTTCTTTAAAATGAAAATACATCGATATTATTTTTCGAGATCAGTTTATTTTTAAAGCTGAGTTGGCGTGAATGATGATAGCTAGTAAAAACAGATTTTACCTCAAATAATTTATAAATCCCTCATTTTAAATGTTGCTGTGATAATAAGATACACAGGGGAGATAAAATAACAGGTATTGCCTGCCTTCGTATTAAAAGTGTACTTAGCTCTTCGGCACCCAAAGAAAACATGAATCTATTTATTCGCAGATGAGATCTTGTAGGACGTGAGGTACTTACATACTTTATGAATGGACTGGATCTGACGTTGCTTACATTAGCTAGGTACCGTAAAATGGGGCTAGTCAAGTACTGTTGCCTTACAGGAGAGGTTGTAAAGAAAACTGTTCAGAAGACAGAATTGTTTATCAGTCATATTTCGTACATGTAGATGATTTTAGTGGCTTTGGTTTGTGTTTTTAAACATAGGTTAACGTGAATAAGCTCCTTCTGGTGACAATAACGGAAAACCTCTTTTTTGCACACCTACGCATTTTTTGAATGCTATCGAGTTTGTTTAAAAACTCGTGCTGATTACATGCGTAATGAGTAGAGGTCGGAATAGGTAGAGTATATTTACCTAAAGTTCGATGAAGTAAGTAACATGAAGTAGATAATACCTCCTCTAAACCATGACAATTAAAACCGGGATTGTAAAAAAAATATTCAGATTACAATACAATCAAGAAAATAACAGAAGAACTTTCAAGAATTAATTTTGTCTGTATAACAAAGCTCTTTAACTGAACAGCTTTAGAACCGAACTCAAAAAACTAAGATTTTTAGATATAATAATTTAGTTCAAATGTATTCAAAGCGCAATAAGTCATTTGCAATTTCATAAATCCCGGGATTTAATCGTCATGTTAACGATTCCGGGATTTTAGAGGAGGTATTATCAACTCTATGTTACTTACTTCTGCGAAGTGTAGGTAAATATACCTACTCTACCTATTCCGATCACTGGTAATAAGAAATGCGCTACGTTCCGTTGAGGTCACCATTCGAGGGTCGAATCAATGTCAGAGAAACTAAACTTCGTATCGTTATCGAAATGTAATGACGATAATAAAAAAACAAAAATTTAACCTCTAAATTCATGTAGATAAGTACGGCAATCAGTAATGTACTCCGAATCAATCTTTAATTTTCAATTAACCGTAAAAAGGGGTGCATTGACAGACTCCTATGTATTTCACCTCAATTGATCACCCAGTAATGTACTTAGAATAGAAATACGTATTACCCAGTAGACGGGGCCATTGTTATGATTTATTTGAGGCTAGACTCATACCACAGTGTAACAAAGACCAGTATTCTAGATTGGTTAGACTGTGATCTTTCCAAATCCGACTGGTGGCTGGATAAGCGCGTTCAAACAAACAAACTAACAAACTCTTCAGCTTTATAATATTAGTATTAAGTACATATGATAGATTTTAATGTATTTCACCTCAATGAAATCATCAAATGACTCCTTCCGCTCTGGGCGGAGCGGAAGGGAGTGTCAGACTCTTACTGACCAAAACCCACCCGTGTTCCTCCAAATGCCCTTTACGTTCCAGGGCCGCGGTAACCCTTTTGAACAAAATTCCGCCACCAATTTATCATCTAGTAATCCAGTAATCAGTAAGCATTACCAGTATATTGGGCCATTCTATGATTTATTTTAATTAAAGCTGCTAGAATACTACAGTGTAACAATGGCTAGTATCCTAGATGAGTTAGGCTGCGATCAATGTGTGCGATTGCTTGGTAATTAATTAGTCTGTGCCAGAAACTTGTGATTGTGATTAATGCCGATTGTTGGTTATTGGCTGGGGGTTGATTTTGAGTCAGATAGCTTTTTTCTAAGGAATTATTAAAATTTATTAAAATAGAGAGATTGTCAGTTTTTGTATAGAAAATATTGGCCAAACGGACATATTTGTATAGAAAAAAGCAGCCCTACTACGAATGTTGGCTCGTTTGAATATCATCCATTCACCTACGCACGAAATAGTATATTTGAACAATCAATAGGTACCGTGGCAAAAAGGAATATGAAATTTTAAAAGAGCGCAAGAACTGCTTCATTTCAAGATAAAATTAAAAAATCGCTGCATTGCTGACCAAATAAAAACTCCACAGCACGACATTTGCATACCTTTATCATATTTATGATTTACTCTGTTTAAATTTACCTGCCCTTAGTATTTTCTTGTTCCAAAATATATTAAAATAATCCGAATCTGCTGATACCAAAGTCAACCAGTCAAATCAAATTGCTTGTCTTGTTAGGCATTATTTTATTACAGAGTATTCGGCCTGTTTTATGAGAGTCTCATCTCAATAAAGTTGTATTTTTGAATCTGAAGGCCAATACTCGTACATAAGGGCGTTTAAATTCAAGTCAACCTTATAATATGTAATATGTTTTAGACAATAAGTTGTTATTATTAGGTTTGCTACACATTGGGTTGTACCTGTTATAATATTTGTAAGTGATATATATTATTATAGATTATTTATATTATATTTTAAATAAATAAATAAAATCTCGGCGACAAGCAATGTCAAAAACTGGAAAAAATGTAGGGAAATTACAGGTGTTTTCGATAGTTTGCGACTTCGATACAAATGTGAACGATCCTTAAAAATACGTCAATTGCCCCACTGATATGCAGATTTACCTCTTTGAGTAAAATGTAATTTTCACTGTCTTTGATTTGAACTCAATTCCCTGTTCCTGTCAATTGGATTAACTGACTAAAGTACCTAATGGCCAGTCATTTTGATGACTCATACACATGAAGTTATGAATGAGGAATTATCTTAAAAATCGTATGGTGATAGTGTGTGGGCGCTATTCTTTCACGTTTTTCCGTATCTTCAGAAAAGTTAAACTCATGCCATATTTTTCTAATTCCATATTGATATATCTTTTGATGTCCCCATTTTTATAATATCGTATTTTATAGTAGGTAGGACTTTTTCACTCCTACGGCTCATCAAACAGTGTTGAAGGATTTCGTAGGCGGCATTTAACAAAGACAGGATTATTGACGCCAGAAGAAGAGGCATTACGCCCACTTTGCTTTGAGTGTGCCGTTCAATGTCGGATCTTAATAGCACATCGGTACCTATTGGTTAGTACTGCTAGCCTTGTACGATATTTGCCGATTTCTCCGTAGGTATCTAGGTATCAAACTTACAATATTTAAGTAATTTTCATGAATTTATTAATGTTATTTTATGGTTTAGTCAATATATTATTTAAAACGAAAAAAATTATACGTAGCAGACATAAAATATAAGGTTTTTATGTACATTTTTTGAGTTTTTTTTTTAAATTGTTTTTCTTTTTTCATTTTATACACATATTATTTATATTTTTTAATATTTCAGTGAAAAATATAAAAATTAAACATTTAAAAATATAAAAAAAAAATTGTAGCCCACCGGTGTCGGGAACAGGGTCCAAGCTACCGGTGGTCAGGGCTCCTGAGAGAGGAACCTCCTAACTATACGCGCCAGGTCCAAGAGTACTTTCTGGATCAAGCCCTTAATTCAACTGCCCAACGAGAGCCTCCTTAGGTGTTGGTCGAGGCACCTGGCATTTTCTTTTCTTTTAAAAAAATACGTCGTTTTTTTTTGAAATTATGCCTCACGATTATCGGTACAATTCCCCCAGAAAAAAAAATCAATTTAGATTTTTCGTGAAGACAATAAATAGATAATTATAACATTAAAAAGCAATGGTTACAATCCGGTTTTAGAATTTAGAAACCGGCATCTAAAATATGACGTGATCTACTGATAAACGTCACGTTCAGTCTTATGATAAACGTCTTTATCGTTTCAATGAAAACCGGATGAGTAGTGTTTGAGCCTAGATACTTGAAAATACATACCTAAACATACAAAAAGACACTTAAAGTCATCAACTATGTTTTATTATAGTTTGGGTAGCAGCTCAGCTGCATCTGGTTATACTGGAAGCCGTCCCCAACATTAATATTTGGCAAAAGGCTAGACAGATCGATTGTTAATCACAGTCAAAAACAACTACACATTTTTTTTTTGCATGCCCATGATACGTTTACTATATACAAACCAAAGGCAAACAAAACAGAAAAAACAAGGTGAACTCAACGATATTGCACCCGAACGTTACTCATAGAATAGAATGGCAATAAATAGTTCTGGTATAAGAATTTAGAAACCGCCAGTCTCATGATAAACTTTTAAAGCTAGATACTTGAATATACACACTTATACAGACAGCCAGACAATCTTTTATATTGTTAATCACACACAAAAACAGTTGAGCATATTTTCACTGGCCTATTATTTTGCACGCCATTGTAAATGGTTTGATACAAACCCAAGGCAGTGTTATCCGTAAATAGGGGTAGTTTCATTAACAATAGGAGCCTTCCATCATTACCACGATCATAAAGTCGGACTATGACGTCAACGATATTGCACCCGGACGTTACACAAAGAGTAGAATCGCAATAGTTCCTGTATAAGAATTTAGGAACAGTCAGTCTCCTGAAAAAAGTCTTTTATCGTTTAAATGACAGACTGTTAGTAGTTTTAGTAAGAGATAGTTACAGACAGACAGAGAGTTAAGGTTCCATAGTCAACCAGCAACCTCTGTCCGCGGTTTAGCTCAGAGACGCTTAGCACAGGAAAGTTGGAAATAGGAATGGGTACATACAACGTGTAACAGAATAAACGCAATACCTCTTAAGGGGTCATTGTACTCATCAATATGATCAACTTTTACTATGGGACCAACCCGAAATCGAAACCCGACTTTTTTTAGAATCATCCGGTGAGACTGGAAACCGATATTCAATATAGTTGGAAAAGGGCAGATTGATTGATCGTAAATCATACATATCATCACAGTTGCATCAAACCATTTACAATGGCATTATTATCCGCAAATAGAGAGGGTGGGCAGTTTAATTAACATTAAGAGCCTCCCATCATTACCATGACCATTAAGTCAGACCATGACGTCAACGATATTGCCCCCGGACGTTGACAAATTACTCGGCGTTTGGGTAGCCATCACTGAGCCGAGCTTACTTACTTGTTACATGGTGGACTGGCTTTTATTGGGATTTAAATTACACTTTATGATGAAAAATTGCGTCTTTGATAAATTATATTTAGTTTAGCAAATAGGTTGCACGTAGCTCTTTCACACGTTTTTTTTTTGTCATATTAATCTAGACGAGGTCGGTGTTGATCACCCTGGGAAGAAACACCGAAATAAACTCATGGGTCATAGTCTCTTTTAAAGTCTATACAATTAATGTAATGGTCAAAATACATGAGAACCATGTAGGTCGAATGTGGTCTTTTGACCACATTCGAGATAGACACAGATTCGAGTAAGGTAACTACAGTCAGTTTTATTGATTTTTGACAGACGTAACGGCTAGGCAAAAGTCCGAAAGCCTGACACCAGTGTTGCCAGGTATTATTTATTTATTTATTTATGAGCACACAAAAACTTATGTACTGAGTATTCTATACCGAGTAAGGTACGTACTACATATTTATTTATATATTTTATTTCGTGTGTTTGTTTGCTAACTTTTCCCGTGACTGAGCTCAGAAGCAGGCCCGGGGTTGTTGTTCCACAGCAACCGTGCATTTTTCTGGGATAAAAACTAGCTTATGTGTGGCACTCAAAAATAGTGTTGCTGTCGATCAGTAAAGGAAGTTTTGAGATCAAATCAGTACTTCCAGAAATTAATTACCTTTAACAAACACTAAAGTAAACGAACAGTTTTACCAGTTTTTTTATATTTATTTAGATATATTTAATTTCTTCTTATAAGTACTCCTTAATAAATCCTAATGGTATATTCTTCCGTACCTATAGACAAAGCGACCTATACGAGTATACACAACATGCGAGTATGTATATGTCGGTACTTACACGGACAACGTGACAAGAATGAAACATGTAAACGGACAAAATAATCTTCTTTCGCTTAGCTCTTTCATGTTATCAAGTGAATATTTTATGGCGGCATGGGGAAACACCCTATATTGCTTTTATAGACCCTTGGTAAACGTACTGTTAAGCCCTTATTTTTGTGAATGTACAAGTACATGGTCAAATCAAATTAGCTGCCGAAGATGGTTATCGACGATGACGACGAAAAGAGCAAGATTGTATGAACTCTTAATTTGAATTTCAGAAATTAATACGGCATCCCAACACTAAAGCAATTTTCAAGTAAATTCGACTTCTAAGAAGAAATATTTATTTACATAGATATTTCCAACTGTTTTAATATTTATTTATTTATTTATTAATGGCACATCAACAACACAAACACAAACATGGACATATTAAATTGTGTAAGGTCTTATTCTAGTGTTTATGTCAATTACAGACGTGCACAACATTTACAATAACAATTATACTATAATAATAATAATAATTATAAACAACAATAATAATTATAAAATTTAAAAAATAAATTAGCAAGATAATAAGGAATTTATAGATCAATGGTAAAATGTGTTCTTTTTTAAATTAATTAATCATGAGATAAAATAATAATAAATAAAACTAAATAACTAAAATACTGCCTTACAATACAAAACAGTAGGTACAGATCAGGTTTTCATTACTAAAATCTTTTGTTTGAGTTGAGTGGGGTAATAAATATTTAACTAACTATAAACACTAGACATAAAATAAAAACTTCTAACTAAATTTACCTTAAAATATGGCGTAACTAAGTACTTTAAAGACTGGATTAACTAATTTTGGTATTTATATTCTTGCAGAACTTTGAAATCAAAAGAATTTACACTAATAACAGATTTTGTGAGATTTTTAAACTATAAAGGAAAAACGAAATATGTATTAATGCAGCGAAAAATAGTTACTTAAGGTCGTTTTAAACTTAATTCTGTTGAGGTTAATTAATAACTTTTATTTAAAGCAAAAAATAGTATAGATCTTTGTTTAAGAAATTTTAAGTAAATATTCTGATTGTTTGATATTGGTATTTAATTCACAAAGGTTCTCCCAAAACTCCAATTAACGAGAAAGTTTACTGTTCACAAATATTATATGAAGTTTTATATTTAAAAATACTTTCTATTGCAGGTATTATCACTATTTACAATGGTATGTTGAACATTTGTACAATATGAGCTTTTTAGTCTTTTGGGGCATAAATGTTTGAATGGCATTTGATGCATCAAACGATCCGTCATGATACTTAAGCAGGCTTTTCAAAGTATAGACGTTGGAATATTTCATGAAACCTTTTCTTTTTAGAGTAAAATACACCTGGTAAGGTACATAGATGAAAAGAACTACCAAGGATAGTCTTATAAATTATTTGATGAAATCCTATGGGAGAGGATTTCATCAAAATTTTTTCCCGCTGTCTTGGGGGAGCAGCGATTTCGAATGTATTATTGCCAACTGTGATCAGCTATTAGCTTTGTGAACTTGAAGATATGATTAAACATATTTTAATTTATCATTAAATAACATTCCTTGAAAAAATACATTTATATGAAGCTCAAAATAAAAAATGGTGGGAGCTAAGACGTGATTGACAGATTAATTCCACAGTATAGTATTTTTTTAAATAATTTTAGCTTTTTTTAATAATCTTGGATTTTATAATTGCCAATTTCAAAGTTACTGAAAACTTAATTAAAAATGGCAAGCAGCTAGCAGCAGATTTTTTACTTTTAGACCAGGAGTCGTATGGTCGTCTATTAGCCTGTGTTCTTCACAAGGCAAGACAAATATGAGTAACTTCAGTAATCGATACTGCATTGCGCGCTCTTAGTGCTTCTACTGAGCAAAATATGGACCCAAATGAGTTTAATGACTCGATCGTATGTCAGACTCCGACGAGCATTTAACTTGATGATTCAAGTATGCTGATTTTACAATTAATGGGATAGATTGTTCGGAGTACAATTCCAGATAAATATAGTTGGAAGGTGATAGCTATTTGATTTCATATTCCTATTTAGGTAGGTGCAGTTATTTTAGTATGAGTCTGTTACAAAAATTAAGGTCACAAAATTATGTTATAGAAAAGCTTTTATTACTAGTCAATCATAACATTATCACAATAAATAATGTAAGTATAACTTTTATCCGAATGCGACTAAAAGGACCAACACTATCTAACTTGCCCTTTATGTCCCACTGCTGAGAAATGCCCTTAACTACCCCTGTCCACACACTCACGACTATCCTTTGCCTCTAAAAAGACCGTTATCTTTTTTAAATGCGACAATAACCTCCTTAATAGTAATCCTTAAAAAGATGATGAAATTATTGTTCCCATTTCTTTTTTTACATTCACATTACTGGTAAATATTTCTTTAGATTCCCGACTCCATTATTCGTTCACTTAAATCCAGTTCAGTTCATTTCAGCGGGTCTCATTTGCGGGCAAGCCAGAGTCCGTCTATACAATAATAATTTAGCAAATATTAGTATGTACTGGAAAGGCCTATAATCCTGGCAGACTGAGCTAATCATGACGTACACCTCATTTGTCAGGCTGAAGCCGGTTTAGCGTGATCATCATTGAATACAAAAGTAGATGGCTAGAGATTGTATAGTATGGTGGATGAACATTTTTGGTTGTAGGTATTTGTTGTGACTTGTCATTTCATCACTTGTTTGACTATCTAGTTGATTTTCTATGATGTACATTTTCCAGTGGTGTATGTAACTTTATTTACGTATCAATTTTTCCAAAAAAGTATAATATGGCACTTCTAAACCATAACGGTTATGAATCCCTGCCTTTATCTCCTTACATACTTACTTTCCCGAACTATGGTAGTATTCAGGAAGTGAACTGACAAACATTTTACACACACTTTCATCCAGATTTCACCATGAGCAAGGTACTCATGCATTTTAAAAATTCCTTGACATGCCCTGACAAATAACTCTCATATAGCCTTCAGCCTTGGAGACATCTTTGTTGCTCCTTCCTGCTTATCTTCCTTAGGGTCGAGGTTCCTCTGACCTTAGAGGACGTGCCCTCCCAACCTTGTTTACTTAAAAGCTTTTTCCTTCGCACGGGATCGTTTTCCCTCGCACTGGATCATTTCCGTGTTCGTGCGACAGGTAACTCTTAGCGTAAGTGCCAGTACTGGAGTTTGCTTTTTAAGGAGTCTGCTATCCTGACTGGGTGTTGTTTTATGTTTACTCTTAACTTTTGCAACTATGGAAACTTCTATTTTAGCGTAGATATGTTTGAACTGATTTGTTGGTTCGGTTTTGTAGAAATGGTTGAGATACGTCATTTATTCATCATTTCTTTCACGAGTTTTTGAATTAGAATGTCTTGTTGCTGTGTCGAACTTGCAAGATGATTCAATGTTGTTGCTTCGTTCAATAAAGCAATCTTAGTTCACTATTTCAGTTATAAAAGTCCAGCTCCCTAGGACCTTGGGCCAAACTTTTAATTCACACTATTATTTGTTATATTTGTGCTCTGCATTTGTGTTCTAAATTGAATAAAAAACAAAAGAACAAACAAGTCTAGCTTATAAAGAAGTTGTTTAATATAAAATTGAAAGTGAACGAACGACGAACTAAGCTTTATTTATGAGACAAAAAACTGTTTGACACAAAACATTCGCCGGACTAATTAAAACGGGCGATCCATTTGCGTATTCAAATACTCTATGTAGTTAATTAACGCATTTGTTCACGAAATTGGTTTCATCAGCAAAGAGAGCTCCGTTTGAAGACAACGTGCATTTTTAATGGCAATAAATACCACCTTTATGACGCCTTTAATTTTCAGTACGGTTTTCTGTGATAACAGCTTTTGCGGTTATGTGTTCATATTTTATGGTTACATAGGTAATTTGAGTTCACGTTCACCTAATATTCTTTCGATCTCTATAAGTTAGAGCTATGGGAAAGTCACCGCTATTGAAAAAATATTGGCCCATTCTGTCACATTGCTGGGCAAAAGACACCTGCGAGGCCTTCCCGGAATTCTATTCCCGCATCACCTATATAAGGTGGCGCGGGTACTCACCGTACGTCAAAAGGTGCGCAAAATTAGTACCCGCAATTAAATCTAATCTTGAAGTGACCGCAGTAAAAACTAGCTAGACAAGTAATAACGTTGTAAATTACTTATTCACTAGATATGAATTAATTTGAAACACAGACATTGTCTGGAATATGAAGCACTTTTTAAATGAATTAATTAGACTGTACTTGTATCAACGGCTGTAAAATTCTCATTCACTTTCCGGTAAATGTTTTTCATTAAAGTCGATGCTGTGATGCAATGATTGTTTCAATTTGCACTCAGTCAGTTTTACTGTTTCGTCCAGTAAGACCCAATTAAATCGTTCCGACTTTTGATCGGGGGCGGGTCGTTCGGTTCAGTACAATTGATTGGAACCCTTGCTGTTGCTCGATTGTGCTGATTGTTCGTCGTCTTCACTTGTTTTTTAAAACAAAAGCAACTGCATTATTGATTTCTTCGACGTTGATGTTGTTATTCGAAGGAGAGTTAGGGTGTTACTATACCAATCGATCGATGCCATCAATCGACATGGATCGATTGGTGTGGTAGATTTTTTTTTTATGACACCTTTGTCCATACATTCACAAACATATACACACAACAACAACAACAAACAAAATACATAAAAGACAACAGCTTTGGCTGATCGAAGAAAGAAGTAGAAACTATCGATCGACGTCGACTAATTAATTTTATCTTAGATCGATGGTATCGATCGGCGATCGACTGGTGTGGTAACACCTTTAGGTAGATTAGGTACTAAATAATTGAGAATTTTTCTAGATAGAAAAATATTTTTTCTATTTAGTCCGCCCGCTAGATTGTCAAAAAATATTGGACACGAATATTTTGCCATTTCAAATCGATAAAAAATGATACAGATAAAGCGCATCAAAGTTCAAGAGCTTAATTTTTTGTAGACGTGAAAAAAATATGTATCTAATATTTTTTGAAAATTTGTCTAACGGAGAAATTTGAATTAATCAGAAAAAAAACCCAAATCCCTATTTTTGTAGTTGGTAAGTTATCGATTGAGGAATGAAGGTGACTTTGATTTATTATGGATTTTAATGCATATTGTATAAGTTAGCTTTAGTAGGTAATATATTCTTTTACAATTGCGTTACTTAGTGTTTAAAGGATTTTAAGGTAGCTTTAAAGCTTTCAGCGAATTCAATTTGGGAGATTTACTAGTGATATACCTACTTGAGATTGTTTTAAAATTGAAGATACATATTTAAGGTCATTGAACTGTGTGTCTATTGATATCGGTTGTTGAATATTATCAAAAAGACTGACAAGCGATGACTTGTGTCATAACGACGTATAGACATGACTTATTTATTTGAAGCACATTATTACACATATCATAAATTCTATCATAGACAAAATGTTAGAACCTAACAATACCAAAAATGACCTCAAGCCAGTGTTAGGTAATAAATCGTGCTACGATAATCACCTAATCCATCCATCCACCATTAATTATCCCATGGTGACGTCAAAATTCATTTTTTACCCGTTGCGTGGGCAAAATGATTAATATTCGTAATATCTGACGATCTTTACACCCATTAATTTATCAAAGGAACTGAGTGTATCTTGAGTGAGTCTTGACAACGCGATATTGCGGGAATCCTTTTCAATTCATTGTTTAGATCTGAGGCAGCCATTTTGATTCGAATCATTCATTTCAAAATCGAGCTGGCTTGTAATGTTTCTGACATTTGTAATTAGAACAGACGGAACAGCTGAAGGTTATTTTATGATGGTTGTTCATGGGCCGGGCGGGTTATACATAATGGTTGATGTTGGCGCATTGGGAATGAAGGAAGTTATGTAGAACTTACTCCAACCATGCGATTGAAACTATCAATTGAGCCAACTGAACAAGACGAGTTTTTATAGAATACCTAAAGCCTGGTTGATTGTGATTGCAGCCTATAATCTAAAAGTAAAAGGTTACTTAACCATTTATAAACAATTTCGATTAAAGTCCTGTACATGAAACGAACAAGCGACGCTGAAGTGTGGCCAGCATCCATTGTGTACAAGATCGAATAAAGAATAAAGCACAAAGCATATTTCCTTTATTTTTCTTTTGTGATTCGCTGGCAATAGTAACTATTTTATTTTACTGGTTTCAGTTTTACGGCTCTTTTTACGACATTCAAATGCTATAGATTGAAGCTGAAAGCTTTGTGGCTAATGGCTCTGGATGCAATTTAGATCGGAATTTGATTTTATGCGAATACTCTCACTAAATATTTTTCAATTAAGTTTTTTTGGATAAAGCTAATAGGTATGTACTTTTATTTATGGATTCTAGCTTAAATGTTTATTTTTATACTTAAAGCAGGTTTTAAATCGTGTATATATCAGCGGTGTGTTTTGCTAAAAAGGCTTCACATAATATTAATTTGGGATTATCACCATATTTTTGGAACAATATTAACGTTAATGATAAAAGTTCAAATTACATTTTATGAATTCCTTTAGTTTGTATTAGTTTAGGTACCGACCAATAGAAAATTCTATCTTTATGTTTTAAGTGAATTATGTATATTACCTACATAGGTCCATGCAGGTTATACAAATACCTACATTATGTGTGTTTCGATGTACTTACTTCTTTTGCCTTCTGTGATTCGGCTCCATTGTATTTTGAGATTTGACCTAATAATATTCCGTGACGAATCTGGAAACTGATTAATTATTGGGCAATGTCAGTTACAATATAATTGTTGAAGGAATAAATTAGTACAGGAAAATATAGGCTTATTTTAGAATTCTCTTCACAATGAAAATGTACCTTTGTGCTAGTAGAAAAAAACTGATTAAAAATCAGTGCTCCTTTAGTCGTGACGTATTTATTCAGGAGAGGCCGAGAGGGGTTACTCAGGGAACAAAAAGTCTCGTCTATTTCCAACTACCTACCTACCGAATAGCAGACGGAATACCTAAGATTCCTGACAGATGCTAGGGACAATATAACTGAAGTGGAAACCAGTCGTTTTAGAATTCACCGACAATTTATCATCTCAAAATAATAGGCCTTTTTGTTGACGATTTATAATAGGTAATTTTGTTTGCCCTTTGAAGTTTCGTCGCTAAAGAATATACGTAATTGCAGTGCTTAATTTAATGGCTGTTTAATTGTCCTAATATCATTGTTGAAGTTTTTTTTGGAATAATTTATTCATTGCGCCGTGTAATTAATGTTCAGGCAATTCACGTACTTCTGATGGTCTGGAAGCTTCCATTATGTTTTAACTTATAGTAATTGCTGCTGTTATCTTTGTGGTTGTGTTTTACGTTTAATTATTGATGTCTGTTATTTGTTTATCGATGGAAGCAAATGAGGATAGTCCCCTCACCTACTGTCATATTTGTTGAAAGAATTTAGTTAAGCATTGATTTTTCAATAGTTAGATAACTTTAGCTGAGGGATAAAATTTGACTGTTTGACATATTTCCTGTGAAAATAGCTGTTGAGCTGCCATATTTATTGCTCAGGTGGAGGAAACCTGACCATTGAAAAACCGATCCTTTAGAGAATAATTGTGTAAGCTATGGTGGAAGTATACTTTATCACTGTTGCCAAACAGTTCTTGGTACACCTAAAGTCATCATGAGTTTTTGACACAGAGGAACGAGCCGCCACTGTAACGGACGTCATTGTCAATACTTTGAATATAAACCAAGCGTGTCAGTGGGTGGGCAAACTGGGTACTGATCGGTGTTACGGGGCGTAATGAAACGGTATCGTTTACTCATAAAAATTGTCGGCTCATGACAATTCTGATGATGATAATGATTAATAATTAGCTTTGCTCACGGCTTTGCTTGCACTGAAGTAGCCTATGACCTGCGCCATGGTCCCGCCGATCTCTGAACTAAAACTCATCAAAATCGGATCGGCAATTAAGGTGTATGCGTGATAACCTGACTCACTGTCGTATTTATAATAGTAGTTAGGATGGCATGGTGTGTATAGTCATGTCATTCTATGTTCTTTGGCATACCACCTACAAGTTTGGTAGCTTAGCTTGCAGGTTAAAATACAGTAGGTATGTTATGTTATTTACTAATATTAATATTTGAAATCTGTAACATCTAAGTCCATCCAATATTCGCCCTTATAATGTAACACTATAACATTGCGGTTTGGGGCTATGTCGTTGGCGTGATACCAAATCACATGGTGCCCTTGGCAGCTGTCTTAACGAGTAATGATAGCACTTAGCTGGATATTGTAACAACTATACATGTATTGTAACTAATTCTAGACTATTATCAACTGAAACCTTTAAAAAATCACGTATTCAATCAACTTTTGCTCTGAATAACCATCAAAAACCGTGCTAACTCGCCCTCTAGCAGGAGGTTTTAAATACCTAATGATAGCGTACTAGCTTTTGCCAACTGTTTCAAAGTCAATAATTATCCGCGAGCATAGTCCCGGGATGAAAAGTAGCTACCCTATCTCCTGTTCCAGGACATGTTGTACCCGTTAGCCAAGTTTCATCGAAATCCGTTTATCCGTTAAGACGTGAAGAGATAACGAACAGACAGTCAGAGTTGCATTCGCATTTATTATTGAAGTACAGATTTTGCATATTTCCACAAATATTTGATCCAAAACAGTACAAAAAAAAAAATTACTTACCTTGAACAGTAAAAAAAACCTCCCAGTTACATAAACATAAAGAATATTTAGTACAAAGTGCTCCCATGTACCAGGAGAGCAGTAATCTAAAGGAGGTAACTCAAACAGAATTTTGAATGCATTGCGCAATATACAGGCTGCTTCATTTAGATACTCGCGCGGCGTGTGACGAAGGTGCTACTGCTAAGTATGCGGTGGGCGACGCAGAGGAACGGTGCTATACTTTGAGAGTGCATCTAGTACTTTCATAGATAGTGGAGTAGGTAAATCTTTCATTTGTGCTCTAAAAACGTGTTACTACCAGCAGCATAGCCGACATTGAGATGGTAAAATGGTTTTTTTTTTTTTTTTGTTTTTTTTTTTTTCTGTTTTCCATGTCAGCATAGATTTCTGTTATTTTTTTTATTCTTTTGTAAATGAGTGGCGAATAAAAGCATCATCATTGGCCCTGAAACTTAAGATTTGTACCATTAACTATCTTCTCATATGGAGTTCTTCACTATTCCATTAAAAATAGTGGCCGGTAATCAAGTAACTTAACTTTTTTTTTTATATCGAGAAATATTTAAGATAAGATAAGAGGTACATTCACCTTAGAAGTTGATCCAAAGAAGTCTCTCTACCCACTGTTGGGTATAAAAGCATATACCTATACCAAAGTACCAACTGAAAATACAATTTCTAGGCCGTTCCAAACATCAGTGAAAAAGCACATCAACTCTGGCAATGGTAAACAGGACTACCGCAGTCTCACTTACAGAAATTGTCCCACTACATAGTTGGTCACCGGGACCCCACGGTGACCAACTATGCACCTTTTCCCCGTTTCTGGGTAGAAACGGGGCAAACGGGGGGCAAGCTGCGGTCCTCCATAACCCCAAGGTGTCTTTCAAAGCTGTCAATGTGAAAGGCGATGTACCACTTACACCGAATAGAGTAGATAGTATCTCGGGTAATAATATTGTGGGTAATGGGTACTTACAGAGCGGACCCAGTGAAATTAAGGTGAAATAGATAGCTAAAGTGAATCATGCTGTAATTGACAACTTTTTTTACACAAATTTTTAAATAAAGAACACCTTCGTACGCATAGAATAAAAAAAAACATTTTAATATTATTTCAAGTTTAAATATTGATGAGCAAATTTTTTTTATTGTATTTAAAAAATGCTAATCAGTACCTAAAATCATTCTCAAAAGTAGAAACATTACTTGTTACTCTAAATTCAGGTAGGTAGTAGTAGGTATACTTATATTAATCATAATTCTTTTAAGATTTTTTATAATGAATCCTGACAGTGTTTTAGTACACCTAATATTTTTATAAATAAAACATTATGCTATTTTCATAAGACTGAGCGGCATTATTTCATTATTTTATTCATCCCACGCACAAAAGAATCCATAACAGAATTAAATGAGTTTTCTTTATATTCATATGGTTTAAATGGAACTTCCTCTAAACATTGTTATTAAATTGTTCGTGTATAAACAACGAGTGTTTTCATTCCCCAGAATGAAATAACTTGCCTTTGCCTTCGCCTGTGCGGCTAAAGAAAAATATAACATTTGTTTAAGTTACGATAGTTTTTATTCCTACATTACTCATACTTGAATTTTATAATTCGAGATAATTTGAATCCATCGCTACCAACTTAAGGGTCAGCTTTAGTGTTGAGTATTCGATTTTTAAATGACTATTTTGTACTTAACAAAAAGTATAGGTGACAATGGAATTTGAACTTGGAATATTGTAAGATGTGTTGTTCCAAAATTTGATAATTATCACGAATTCGGTTTTCAAATATACATACCCACTAACCTATTAATATTATACGTACGAGTAGATGTGGAAGTCTGTTTGTATGTTTGTTGAGTAATCATGCCTCAACGACTAAACCGATTTGGATAAAACTTGGAACACTGGTATACCAGTAGTAGTACTATAATCCTTTTTTTTGTTATCGTGTGAAAACGCTTTTCACGCGAATGAATCCGCGCGCAGAAGCTTGTTTTCTTCTACTCAATAAGATCATCATCTGCCTAGCCTTTTCCCAATTATGTTGGGGTTGGCTTCCAGTCCAACTGGCTTCAGCTGAATACATGTATTTCACGTGGAGCGGCTGCCTACCTGACCTCTACAACCCATTAATTGGGTAACAAGGTAGGTACTTTTTGGCAAGACTGGTGTCAGATTTTCTGGCGTCTGACTACCCGTATCGACTGCCAAAGATCTACAAATGACAGCCGGGACCAACGGCTTAACGTGCTTTTCTCGGTATGTTAAGATGGTCACTCATCCACAGACCGACCTCGTAAGCGTTGCTTAACCTTGAAGATCGACCCGTGTGGCTTTTATTATTAGCTCCTTCTACTTAATAAGATATGAAGTATATTAGTTTAGACACAATATACACAGGTGCTTTTAACCCTTTCAAATATGATTGCATTTAATATTGTTTCATCAAATAAATATTTTAAATCAAATTTTTATTAAATCCCCGTTGACAATGTCAATACCCTGAGGACGTATGTGTAGAGATATTTATTTTATAAATGCATGCAGATCTTTTATTATTTTCAAACTTAATCGCACTGTGTTTTTGAATTAACTCAAAATTAAGTTGGTGTATTACAATATTGTCTGCACGGGTTCACAAATGTGCCCCTACCTATGTATAAGTACTTATATGGCGCATTCAGGGCAGTCACCCCTGCCTATCGTTCTGCTGAATATATTTTAGCGCGTGACTTTTTCCTGCGTCTGAGCCTCGGTCGGCAATCCTTCAGAAACATTCTCATTCATAGATACTTATTCACAAACAAACATATAATTGTAACTTTTGTAATAAGTATATTGGTTCAGTTGAGCTATGGTAACTAGAGACCGAAGAAGAAGAAAGAAATAAAAAGAGTTTATTTACGACAAGCATGACGCATACCAAAAAAAAAACCTAAATTACCTACAAAAGTCGAAGCTGCAAAGGTGACCAGAATTTTGACACGAAAGCACAATTTGGGCGATCATTCAGTTCTACCACACCGTATAGAAGTTCTAACATAAATAGAAGACAAAAAGGACGAAAAATGAAGAGTTTTAAAAGACATTTTCTCCACACACCAAGTCAAGCTAAGTTTATAGCCGACTAGCTTTGATGTCCCCATTGTTTACGAATGAAATGATGTTCGTTGAAGTGTGACAAATAGGGGTCATTTTGTAGCTGCCATTGAATTGTATTCAATTGTGTATCAAGAGCCCACAGTGCCCGCACGGCAGGGAAAGGTCAAACGGGCTGTTTTCTAAGCTCGGACGACTAAGTTGTTTGTCAATTGAAAGGCATGCCGCGGGCTGACTAACCGCTGAATGCAAAAACATTGAACTTCCTACTACTACTAACCTAACCGGATACTTAAATCTGATTTTGGGTCCGCAATTGATGTAAACATTGTTAGAAAATTAATGCAAACGATGATTGGAAACAAACAATCTTTGTAATTGTAGTTTTACTCCATAGGCTGGATTTACTTGACTCTGGTTCTTTACATTGATATTTTTGTTTCTTCTACCGAATCGCAGCCAAAAGGATAACTCATACCTTGGCCAAAATATCACCTTATTTTGTACTATCTTCGCTCGCGTGAATGTCGGAAATTATCCAAAGTGAAAATATTATCGGAATAAAAAAATAGTAGCCTATGCGCTGTTCCAGACTGTTATCTATCTCTGTGCCAAATTTTATCCAGATCCGTTTAGCCGTTCCGAAGTGATTGAGCTACAAACATACATCCATCAAAACTTACGCATTTATAAATAGTAATAAGATTATATACAAAACATACACACATAATATAAGTACAAACAGGAACGTTTAATCCACGAAAGGGTTAAAACATAAAATTGCTTAAAAAACAGAAAATTGAAGAATATTTAAGTATCATCTCTCCTGGAGGCTATTTCAATGCCCCGTTACTACCAAAGAACTAAAACGAACTTCAGCTCAATAATTGTCTCAAATGCCTATTGAGTCAGTCTTTTGTCAAAGATTAAGTTCATTGAATGCACTATCAAAGGGCAGGTGTACATCGGAGCAGCCATTCAAGTTCTGTATCGGATTAGTGCAAGCTAGGGAGTTAGTGTCTCCTGACAATGGCGATACGAAGTTACAGCTCAAGTTCGCATCGAATTTCTCAATGTTATCTAACTGTATAGCAGTAATTTTGTAAATGGGTAAGTTTATCGTGTATCTAGTATTTATCTTTGGTCTTACGAGTATGTCTCCTAGATTTTAAGCAGACGTACTATTTACCTACGTACCTTTTGATATTTCCATGCATTGGATAGATACACAGAATCTGTCTGTTTGTTTGTCCACGTCGAACAATGTCCTGTTTTCTTACCTTTGTAACAGATGGTTGAAAACTATAATGCTGATAATGCACTGTCAGGCGCCCAGAGTATAGCGGGTCGCCCACAGAAATATAAAAAAACAGGGGTCGCCTGACGAACATTCTAAAATGTTCCTAAACGAACTTTTTTTTAAAAGATGGGAGTCATCAAATGACTCCTTCCGCTCTGGGCGGAGCAGAAGGGAGTGTCAGACTCTTACCGACTAAAACCCATCCGTGTTCCTCCTTTGCGTTCCAGGGCCTCGGTAACTCTTTCGAACCAATTCCGCAACCAACCGGTCTTAGTGGGAGCCCCTCCTCCCTTTTTCCTTGTTTTTGAGTTATCAAACTCTATACGAAAAAACGGAACATTTATTATATCACTCGTGTGACTGTTTGTCTGAATGTCTCTCTGTCTGTCTGGTTGCCCGTCTATCACAGCCGATTTCCTCCGAATCTACTGGTCCATGATTCGATCGGAACCCTTTTCGTGCTAGTCCAAATCACATTGGCCAATTTTGATAGAAAGTCTCACTGGAAGCTTCCAGATTCAAGTTCTATAACCCTGCTTGGCGAATAAGACACAACTTATGCTTACCTTAAGCTATAACACTTATTTGGCTCGGATAACCATTTTATTGAGCATCCAACTTTCTACTAGTCTAGACTGTGTGTTTCTACGATTGAGATAGTTTACTTGCATAATTAGATGCCGAAGAAAGACGAAACTTTTGAATAAATACTCTGTAGTTGAAGTCTTCTTTGTATTTTTGATGGATGATGACTTGAGAAGTTTTTTTTAAAACTATGCCCTTTTTGTCTACCTTCCTTTTATTTCTTCACCACAGTACTTTTTCATTGTACTTACACTAATTGCTGATTATGTTAATGGATGCCAAAAAAAATGGATGATCTATAGAATGTAGTAGCTATGGTTGACACCAGATAAACGTGCAATAGCGGTCATACTTAATTCCGCAAACAGAAATAATGACATAAAGGCTATCCTGAATCGACATCTATCGTGATTCTTTACTTTTTCTAGTAATGAAAAACGATTCATAATTTATTGTCCGGGTACCTACGCAGAGAAATTTAGGAAAGTGCAATGTACTTTATTGCAAATTTATCTGGCGCTAACCATACGTCCAGTAGGCTAATTTTTGTACTTTAAAAGCGTTAAAATTCAAATGGCAATATCATCTCAGCGTCAATCAATGTCAAAAAAGAGGTAGGGAAAATAGAGAAGTTTCGGCAAGCTGCGATTGCGATGCAGATCCTCCTTAAATACGAAAATTGCCCTTCAGGTCTATTATGAAAAAAAACAAGAAAAAAAGCTCGGTCAACAAATTCTTATTCGAAATTGCCTTCAAATGGCTCACGGTTGCTAACGGATGCTAGAAACACTTAAACTCGGATTACAAGAGATAGTAGTTAAACACTAGCTAAATACCTATTGGTTAGGTTTAAAATCCATGGAGACATTAGCTCCATCCACTAAATGGTTTCGGCAGCGGCCATTTTGAAAGATATTCACTTGGCTAGATTGGTCCGTTTGATGATTCAAATTGTTGTCACAGACTGTTTTTTAAATGTAATTTGATTAGTTTGAGAATTCTATTTCAGTCGTTTATTTATTTTTCAAGCTTTTGAGTGACCATTTTTATTTATTTTTATCCTCAAGTGGGATCCTAGGAATCTCGTCGGTAAGTGATGTGGTTGTTTAGAAATTCGGAGGTATATTTTTGTAAGCATAGGTCACTGAACCTGAAAAACTAAACGCGAAATTAAATGCGATGAAATAGATGAAGAAATCACAAATGATTTGTTTGCGCAATGCGCGCACTCTAGCGCATTAGTATTGTTCACAGATTACGGATCATTATTGCTAACTATCAAAATTAGTAGAGTGCCCTAAGTTCATCGATCACGGGGTTCAGTGATGTGAAAGTGTATATAGAAAAAAAAAATACGCGTTTATGTTGTAATATTTTTCTAAATACTGCCTAAAAATGTTCAAATTTACTGATGAATAAAAAGATTTATAATAATTGAGTTTGTGAAAAACGTAATCTTCCACGCGAAAGCGTGTTGTAAAAAGTCAAAGTCTTAGATAAAATTGTCACATAACACGGTGTAATGGCACAAAGGGGATTATGCTCAGCATAAGCTGCAAAATAAGCTCAACATAGCTTTTGAGCACATTTCGGTTTCCATTGTCCTTTATGCAAATCTACAAGAGTAGATGATAAACTATATTTTACGACGCCCCAGATGCGAATAGAAAATTGTATACAGAGTCATAACTTTAATTTTAATGCGAACCGCATCTGTAGATAAAATATGAACCACAGTTCACTTAACACTGTAAGTGTAAAGAATCCCAGTTCTTAGTCAACTTTCTACATTATTCCTAGGCATTGCGTTGAATATTGAAACGAATAGCCCAAGTTTCCAGACGAACTTAGAACGCGAATAATAAGAACCTGTGCTAAGGAAGTAGTGTTGTATTAAGTACAATACCCACCATCCGCTTCAAAGTTCCGGGTGCAATATGCATCGCCGACTAACTTCTCTGACCGTTTAATTTCAGTTCTTGACTTTTATACGAACAGTTTACCAATATAGCATCCATGTTTTTGTTGTTCTGAATTTTGCATACAGATTTGCATGAGAACTTGATGAGATTTCTTGGAAAGTTCTCATCAGTTAAAGAGAGTCGTAATGTCTTAGCAGATGGCCGTCTTATGAGGAGTCGAGTCAGAATTAGCCGTTTACTGTCGCGAGCAGTGCAACATTGAGCAGAGCAGTCGACGAAAAAGGTTGTACTTAAAAGTATAACAAGTGACTCTCAGACGTGCTTGGGAGAAATATAATAGCACTTGTGATTCTTGGAGCGAATATGTTATTCTCGCAGCGTGGAGCGTGGCTCTGGACCTAATCATGCAATGATATCATTTGGGACTGCTCACTCCGCGGAAACAAGATTTTCATTGACCTGAATTCAGCAGCGCTCAACTAGGACACGTTTGGTTTGATTTATTAAAAATATATTCCATCCTAAAATATTGGTATTGGACGTATTCATAGAAAATTCAATTTATAAAAATAATATTAAAACGATTGATGTCACTTTATCGAAACCCAAACATGAAACTTCAAATGGGAATTTTAATTAACATGATACCTTGTATGTTCTGAAATGTGAATATCACAAATATTCACATTTCAGAACATACGAGGTATCATTTCCTACTGTCGCTCAGACTGTTTAAAACATTTTAAATGTGTTGTGCACCAAATTCGTTGTCGTCGACGAGAAACTCGGTTTCGGGTCGAGTGTTCTGACCGACCCAGTTGTTAGCTGCAAGCCTGCAACGTCGATATGCTGTCACAGCACACACCCAACCACTTGAAATTTACCACTAGCTAAAAACAGCTACCTTATCCCGCGCACATAAAGTATAAAATGGCTTGACAAGTATTTGTGTACTTTTTTATTGACGTGGTAGTGTCGCGTGCCCGTTTGAACTTAATTTGACGCTTACATTGCATTTTTATTTATTTCTGTACACAGTGTTACTTTGCTCATAGAAATTGCAGTCGCAGTGTAGTATGACCTTATAACCTTATTTTTTATCGTTCCTACATGCAATGCTTTTAATATTTTACACCGATTTGTTCCTGTTCAAAAATAATTTCTGCTCAGTCTGAATTAATAAAAGTTGCTTTTGTTAAATGTGTCAAACTTTAGGTTCATGAAGTAGTTTTCTTTGATGTCACACAATATAGGTAAAGTTTTGAACTTTTTCATTACCTACCATACACTTCTAGGACTTCTACTGTACCAGTTCATGTTTTAACAATGTGTTTTCAAATAAAGACATCACCTTTTTGTTAAACGTTGTTTTTGTCTAATTTACAAGGAAATCCTGTACTTGTATGGATTCATTACAATGAACATGCAATGGTACACGTGATACTATTACATATTTTAAAACTGCTATGTTATATACATTCAAATAATTTCAGTAAAATCTGGCGGCCAAGTGGCCAACCAAACTAAAGCAGAACGGGCCTTAAATGTGCCTCTATCGCCAAGCCTCAAAAACGTAGCTCGGCTTAATTTAAAATCACTCAAGGGTGTCGGGAAGGCAGGGTGCATGCTATCTGCACAGATCACGATAGGCCGCGCACAGACTTGGCACGGACTTGGCCGCTTCCCAGCAGTCTTGGCAGCCAAATGCGGGGTTCCGTCTTACCAGATACCGGCTTTAACCGAAATATTAAAAGTAATAAGCCGTGAGTTTGTGTTGTTTGCTTTGTCCATTGATTGTGTTTTGTTTTTAGTGTTTGGTTTACCAAAGTGGGGTTTGATGGGATAAATAAACAACATGCTTACCGAAGGAAATAAGTGACTCGTCACAAATAAAACACATCTCAAGTAATGTTATTGGCTGTCGGATATTTATTCACTTAATCGCAGCCGCTTATGCGAACTTGACAATTTAGCCCATTAATATTGCGATATTTTTCGTTCCAGAAACTATATTTGAATTCAATCACTTTAAAATCAACGTAAATTACACAATTTTAAAGTCAGTACTTGAGTTGGTGGCAATAGAGTAAGAAGCAAAGGTTTAACATATCGGTGCTAAACCTTACTTCTAGTTTATGGTACGAAAATGAATGCTCATTATTTAGTCTGGAGCATCGTCTCCAGACTAAATAATGAGGCTTATTTTCAAATCCAGCAAGTCTAAAAACGAGTCTAGTGTGCCTACTTATGTACCTACCGTGTTTCAGTAAACGTTTGCAGTTAGATACTTTATATGATCGTCAATGGCAGCAATCGCCGCAAATGATTACAGATTACCGACTTAGGCACGGAATTTCGCATCCGCTGTTTTGTCGGTATGTAAATTGTTGGTTGCTAGGCCCATTCCCACTGCGATTCAAACGCACAAACGAGTGCGTCGATTTATCGGACTGAGTGATACAAAAGCGCGCTTTTCGCACGTTATTCAGAACTTATGAAAGGATGATGCACGGGACAAAGTACGGGAATATCAAATCTTTACGCAATAATGTGCTTACTGAATTTTTAGTATTAACAAAACCGGCTTTCGACTTTGTTGCTGAAAGTGGAAATGCCGAAATTGATTTTGATGAATGTTAAAAGTCTAAAAAAAATGGGTTGCCACATAAATATTTTGGGTTTTTAATTTAATTTGCCTATTGCCCCAAATCAACTGCCTAAAAACGATTGAAATATTAACTCACACAAATGTGCTCGAAAATGATTGAAATAAAGGCGTTGCTACTTTTGCTAAAGAATCAAACCATCCTGAGACCAAAAGTCACAGGCAAAACTTTCAACAAAAGATAACATAAGTACCTACCAACATCATGTATATTGAGCGTGGTTCTTCAAACAGTAGGTACAACTGATACAATATGTATATAACCACGATTACCGCACTGGGTTCACAGATTACGAAGCATTGAAACACCGAAGTACGAAGTTCTCAGAAACTTATTACTATTAAATACCTACGTCAAGTACATTAATTATGTACCAGGCTAAGTATCGAAAAGTGAAAGTTGAAAGAAACCCTGTACTTTGACTTTTGGCTTTACAAGTTGAATTTTTGGATCTAAACTCGTTTATATTGGAATATTTTAATGACGACTTCAGAATTAATGTATCTAGGGTTTATTTGTTTTTTTTTTATAATTTAGACTTAGCTGAGAAATCCTCTTTGATTGATCAAAGAGGTTCTACTTAAAAAAGCAACATCTATGCATATTTCCATACCATCATCATAAATGCGAAAGTTGTCTTTCGACTACCTTTTCTGTCTGTCCGTCTGTTTGTTTGTCTGCTGTGTTCGTTACCTCTTTATATGATAGGATCGTCGAGTCGAAACGCCAAATTCTTGTGCATTGACGCCGAGTTGCTAGCCTGTCGGTTTTCTACCGGTTGCATTTTGGGGAGTGTGCGACGGAATTGCATAATTTAATTCCGCTAAGCCCGTTCCATCATCGGACCACAAAACGTACGGTGATGCGCCACTGGTACATGGTGGACATCCCACCCCCTCGCACAAAACGATTTGGGAACACATTTATGGTGCGTGCAGCTAAGGAGTGGAATTCTCTGCCAGAGTCTGTGTCCTGATAGCTACAACCTCGGAGTCTTTAAGTCAAGAGTGCACCATCTTCGACCACATCATCTCTTACTATCTGGTGAGATAGTGGTCAAACGCGTGTGTCTCTAAAGTCTTTATGTCTTAACGGCTGAACGGATCCGAAATTTGGCACACGGGTGGAATATGTCCTGTCCATGTGGGACAACGTTTTGGCAGGTACCTGAACCGGAAGCCTGGGTGCTGCCACCTGCTGCAAACTTTCATTGGCATGACTGCTCTGTTAGAAGTCCTTGTAGGACCTAGCTCGTCGGTGGATGAAAACGGTCGAAGTGTAACTGCGTTTAACGGTTAGTAAACGCAGATAAGCTACTCGGTTTCTTCTGTAGTCTTGTATAGCAACATCATCTGCCAAGCCTTTTTCCCAACTATAAGGGGGT
Source organism: Mamestra configurata (assembly GCA_002192655.3). Lineage (NCBI taxonomy): Eukaryota > Metazoa > Arthropoda > Insecta > Lepidoptera > Noctuidae > Mamestra > Mamestra configurata. The sequence continues at coordinate 124,999 of NDFZ01005214.1, read as the reverse complement.
CGGCTCCCAGTCAAACCGGATTCAGCTGAATATCAGTGTTTTTACGTGGAACGGCTGCCTACCAGACCTCCACAACCCATTAATTGGGTAACACAGTACTTCTTGGCAAGACTGGTGTCAGATTTTCTGGCGTCTGACAATCCGTAACGACTGCCATAGATCTCCAAATGGCAGCCGGGACCTACGGCAACCTCGGCAAGCCTTGCTTTACCTTGATGATCGACCTCTTAGTCCCGTATACCAACATGAGACTGACGCAACGGAAAAAAATTTCTTGTACGTGTTATATACTTACCATTGGGGTGAGGTGTATTCCCCGTTGGGGTGAGCAGAGGATGCACTCTGCTCACCCCAACGGGGAATACATGAAATCATGATATTATTATGTCATGTTACATTAGTTTTTCACAGGATAGTATTGCGTAACAGTATGGCTGACAGTTAGCATAGCTCGGCTGTATCCATTTTATTGACCATCGCGACTGATTACCGCAGTTTGGCTGGACTGGCCATTAACTGACTAACTACTATTAGTATTAGGCCTGAAATCGCAATAATATTGTATGTAAATGTTTGGTTTGGTGTTTGTGTATTGCTCAAGTGTAAAACTTATAAGGGGCTGAGAGGCACTGGAGTTAATTCTTTTTAAATTATTAATTTAGGAAATATCTTTAAGGGCTTGGGGGAGGCCTTTGCCCAGTATCGGGACGGTATAGAAATAAAATTAAAAAAATTAAGGAAAAGATTAACGTTTCGGAATAAAGTAATTTTAGATTGAAAACCTGACTAAATTTGACATTAAAGTATGGTTTGAAATGTTTTTAACTCGAAATACTGAATTCAGGAACCGGCCTTAAAAAAAACTAAGGTATTTTTTCATTGAAACTTGTTTTTTTTTCCACAAAACTTTTAGGCCACTGTATTCTTTTTCGGTTTAAAATTATAAATATTCTGTTCAAAAGATATGACCTAAACTAAACAGTCTCCTAAACTTTATTCTTGTTTTTTTTAAAGTTAACCGGATAAAGCGAACAAAACCGGGGATAAAACTCTACTAGTGTTAAATATTAGAATATTTTTACCTTAATTTTCTAAACATTTTATAAAATTGTTAACCACACTTTAATGAACTTAAACTTGGAGGAGTAACTATGTTTAGAACTTTATAATGGCTTTCAGAACTTATATTGCTGGATTAAGCCTACGTACTTACCTCTCGGTATCGAGACGTATTTTCCTTAGTTAAACAAAATTTGAATGGGTTCGATAAGAATATATTCCTGTTGAGATTAAAAACGTGACTGTTGTGCCACAAGAGTAATGGTTTGTTTTAATTAGTAATACTTCTTTGATACATAGCTTGTTTATTTGTCTTCGCTGCAGCATACCTTCGGTCTTCCAAACATTCTTGATAAACCATCTTCTCAGTACGTACCTACATATTATTTTTTTCTATCATATCACACATTTATTCCATTCTTCTTTGGTACTGTACGTATTAATAAATGCCTAAACGGCTATTCGAATGTATACCCCACTTCTGTTCTGTATGGTGTCGGGCGTAAAAGAATAGCACCATCCCATCAATTCCCGTGGGTGTCGTAAGAGGCGACTAAGGGACTCACCAGAGAATGAGCTAGGTTCGATCGCGAACCCGCCTACCAAGCGTGGCGATTACGGCAACCGCCCTTGGTGAGGTCTATGTTCAACAGTGGACGTCTTTCGGCTGATATGATGATGATGTCCCCACTTTTAGCCTAATCCTCATATCAAATTCGCCCAAATCCAAATCTGTACAATGGAGCTGGTGGCTAAAAACACACGTGTATGTAATTTAGGTATTTTTATGAACTTTTCCTAGCGCGTTAAATGAAGTCCTCGGAAAATAATAAATCGTTTTCAATATTCGCCATTGTTCATGAGTACCATAAACTTGTGTTCCTACAATGAAAAGAGTACCATCATACACTTCTATTCTTGAAAATGGATTAGAAGGGGTGTACCTGGTAGGTAACATACATCCACATTAATCTGCTGTGTTTGTGTTCCATGTTATAGGGGGCGAGCTTCATGCCATCAATCGGGCACTAATATAGATTCCAAAATACAATGCTCTCAAAGTTTTAAATGAAATGTGTTTACTTGTGTTTTGTGTCTTATGTTAAAAGGCGGTTGTCTTTCTTTTGTTACCCTTTTGAGTGCCATTTCTACTCTTTTTTAGGCATTTCTTTCGTATCTCAGTCGCAATTTGTCAAAAATGTATGGAAATTGAGACTTTTTGACAGATTGTGACTGAGATGCAAATGCGAGCGTTGCTTTAATATTAGTAGAATTGGCTCTCTGGTTGTCTGCCTGTCAAGATACTTTTCTTAAAAAACGGCTGGCCATTTTCAGTTAAAATGAAAATACTTCAAATTTCTCTTAATTTTACATATTGCGCCGGCTTTAACTTTTCTCTCTATTCGAACCACAAACACGATATATTTTTATACGTTGAACGCTTGAACAGGTAAATCAGACAGATAGGCGAGCACGGCTAATATTTCAACTCCTGAAAGTTACAACGAATGTTCCCAGTTTTTACGTAACATTGTAGTTTTAAAACAATGAAAAATACCTTTTACGTTTCGACCTGGGACGCAATAGATGAAGTACCAAAATAACTCGGTGTTTCCGAATTCTGATAGATTTTCTAGGCTCAATAAACAATGGTCGGAGTTGAATGCACTTTGAACATTGCTCTATTGCCATACAATTCCATTCAAAGTGATTGGTTGTCCATCAATGGACGTTGGTGGACACCAATGGCCCATTGTACAGAGGCCAGAGAAATATCGATTCAATTCACGGAGGTATTTTATGTGTGAAAACGGAAAATGGTCAGTAGAAAATATGATATTTTAAGACTGGGAAAACTGACCCAATACATACTTTTGATGCTCGAACAAATCTATTTTGAAGATTTATGAAACGTGAAAAGAAGGGTTAGTATATTATTGTAAAATTCAGTTTTCCAAGTTTTGTGGATTACAAAATCTACTTAATAGAAATAAATGTTTTCCTAAATTATCTCTGTATTTCCTAATATACACAAGATTCAGTGCCTACAGAAAACCGCACCCCATAAGGAAAAGTGTGAAGAAAAATTTTACGTTTTATTTCCCGAGGTTTTTGACAGGTAGGCTTTATTAACGCTAAAACAGTAGATATTAAATTAGCAACAAAAGCAGACAAAGCTATTTTCAGCTTTTAATTACGACTTACGTAAAAAAAATACAATAAATCTCGTTATTACTTTCCTGTTCTACGGTAAAATGAAGCAAGGTTCTGAGTTTACCTAAAAATATGGATCATTAGCTTTTTCTGTTTGGCTTTGGTAATAGAGTCCCATTAAACATTACACGCAACAAATTCTTTAATCAACCGGTTTTATCTCAACATACTTGCTTGAGACTTTGTTGACTGGTCTACACTGTCTTCTCATATCTATGCACACTGTAACAAGAAAACACACTACAAATCAATTATTTTTTAAACGTAATCATAGAATTTTTTGCCGGTTCTTCTTTGTGCACTAGCATCTGAAGTTTTATAAGTGCCTATATGAAATTAAAATATGTAGAATTCTGAAAAAGCTGTTGGTCACTGAATAAACTAGACTATTTCAATAAACTCTCCTATTCAAATAATTATAATTTAATCAGATCCTAAAACCATCAGTACTGCAAACTATTAAAGAAAATATTTTGCTTACTTACACGGTAAATACCCAACACACAATATTCTCACGCCATAAGGAAAAAAATATCAAAAAGGAAAGTGATACTTTTTATTCTGAGCCCTTCGAAACTAAATCAGCCTCCAAGACCACGACCAAATAATTCAGCCAGGAATAACATACCCAAGAGTTATGGAAAATGTATGCAGCTCCCCCAATGCATGGTTACGGCTTAGGCCTCGTTTACGGAGACGCGGAGTGTCGCGCGTCGCGTGTAGCGTGGCGTCTCGCGGCGCGTTTGGCGTTTTTTCCGTTTACAACTGCGCGTTCAGCGGCCCGCATCATCACACGCGCAAACACAGAAATATGCCAATGAACGATGTTGTTCATGGAGACGCGGGGCGAGACACGGCGCGTGGTGCAGGGCTTGAAGAGTAGTGGTGCCCGCCGCGGGGATCGCTGCGGCGGATGCGGCGGTCATTGGGAGCGCCCAAACTCCTCATGTTCGGTTATTGTCATCACTGGACCATTTTTATATTAAATAATTTACTTTTTTCCAAACAAGACTGGCAGAAGGATCCGCCGTAGGCATCGATTCGTCCGCGGTGGCGGATATCACCGTATGTTTGTATTGCCGCGGGCGACGCCGCGGGTGCCGCCGCGTGTGTCGCTACTTTTTCCGTGA
>NDFZ01005214.1:102042-120043 GCA_002192655.3 Mamestra configurata | reverse complement strand
GCGATGAACGCCGCGGGCGACGTGGCAGCGCCATTCGCGGGCTCCACCTGCATTTCAAGCAAACGCGTGTAAAATCGCTTCTCCGTAAACGCTCGCATACAACGTTGTACCTCTCATACATCATGTGTATGAATTTAGTGCGGGCCGCGCCGCCGCACGCGACGCTCGACGCCCCGCGTCTTCGTAAACGAGCACTTAGGCTGCCAGTCCATTGACACGAAGCGAGTAGTTCGGAGTGGAGAGGCGGACTGTGTCTGTCCATTGATGCGGAGCAGAATTGCGGGTTTTGCGAGTAATTTGACAGGGCGGTAGGTATTTTTCTGCTTCTCCGGTCCGCTACCTCGCTCTGCTTCCCAGTTTTGTATGAATTTAGTACATTTAGTTCGCAAATCCCTGTCCAGTGAAGCGCAACGGAGATTTTATGCAATTGCATTGGTTTATATTGCTACAGCTCCGCTCCGCTCCTCTCCTCTCCGCTCCATTGGGCAGTCAGCCTTAATGTCTTTAGTTACAGTCAGTATGGCGTTGCTTTATTGTTATGGCTGTCCCCCACTTCGGGTTAATCAAAGTAATTGTTTTGTTCGTTATCTATTCTCGGACCATAAATTGGAGGGTTGTTTTTGATGTTTAGTGAATGAAATCTGATTAGTTTAATAGTATTACTGAGATTTTGTTTTGATGTGTTAGGGTGATGTGTAGAGCCCTCTACACATATTGGTACGTATTGGTATGATAAGCTGTTCATAGAGAAAGGTTTTTACTTGTATTTTGTATTTAAGGGCCGTTTGAAATAACACAAGCTTACAGAAACCACAAATCTCATTTTTGTTTTTATTTTTTCTACAATGTTCCACTATTGGGTAAAGGCCAATCAAATCCTTCCAGGTAGTCTTTTTCTGGTACCCTTTAATTAACCCTTAAAAAAACTCGTCATAACCTTAAAAAAACATCAAATAAAGCTCCAAAAACTCTTAAAAGCTTAAAATTATATACAAGCCATGAATATCACGCTCCATTTAAAAAGCGCATCAAAACTTGAGCTCGTAAATCTGTGAAACTATCTGATAACACGTGCGTCCGCGTCGTTACGAAACTGATAATTAATCACGAAGACATAAAGTTTTCCACCCCAAAAGGGCTTGTTTTCAAGCCCGAACTAAATACGACTAAATCGAGTTTTGATTAAGCTAAAACGGGCTGATTCCACTGCGTAGGGTTGTCATGTTCTAAAACCACCGGTTTCACTGGAATATTTGAGTAAAACACCAAACAAGACACCGTAACTTTGATAGCATCTTGAGTATTAGTTTTAAAATTATAAACATTACGAGGATTGTTTGTGAATCCCGGCTTTTTATCGTATTTCATAATTAAAAATCGTCATCGTGGACTTAGCTGACTAGGTGCCAACTATAATAATTGTAATTATAATTCCAATAATTGTGATTCCATTTTAATTTATTATATTGTTCATGTAGCTTTATGAAGTTTCAATTTTGTTGGCTAAATTATGTGTGTTTTTTTTAGAATAGTGCGAAAATATCAAACTGCGGTGTGCCGTAATTTGAAATCTACGCACTTTTCTTATGTTTTTGTAGTTGGTGCCTATTGGCAATTTATTTAATGTATTTCTGCAGCTCAATAAGTGTCGACTGTCTAAATGTAGCCGTGTAGTCGGCTATCCCATCTCTACTGCCAACCCTGACTACATAACCGTTGGCAATGGCACGTTGGCCTCCACTTGTATGTTGATTACACTGTAATTTTAATATGTAATCAAGTTACAAATTAATTCTTATGTGAGCCGAGCTTTAGCTGTAATTAACTTTATCCATCAATGTTTTGCTTGTGTTACTTTACGCTGAGATTTATTATCTGTAATGAGGATGAAATTCGATGATCACTTGACGTTTGGAATTAAATGTGACGTACTTTTCGAGAAGAATTTTTGAGAGCTTTGTGTTCATTTCGTGTAAAAGTACAATTCTGGCTTGATGGATTTACAATTACTCACCTATTAAGTATCTATCTACGTAACTATTAGTACCCGACCTGAATAGTATTTATAAGTTTTTAAACATAATTTGTTAGATAGGTGACTATACTATTCTATTTCAACTCCAAAATGAAATTCGTAGCTAGACCAAAAGGTTCAAAATAGTTTCAAACTTTCCATTTATAGACGTCTAGTGTAAGCGACAAACCGGTTTTCTTTTTCCCGAAGTTTTCTGATTTCGTTCTTTCTCAACTATAAAGTTTACACAGTGAGATGAAATAAAATACGAGGATTATACACATCTGTGCTTACTTGTTTCTGTTGTACACCGAGCCGCGCAAGTTTCGATCACGTACGAAGTGCGATCGAGTACAAACTAAACGACTTCTTGCGAGTTATACAGTTCTTCAATCTGGGAGGAGCGTGCGATAACGCATTTAATGTTCAACGCAGAAAGTTTACTTTACTTTGTTCTTAATGGTTGCTTTATTCGGTCCCGTTTTATTAACCGACTTGTCGAGGATGAGCTTGAAAAAGTAATTTTGTAATTTAGCTTTCGAGAGGTCTGAGCGTGCTTATAGTTTTTGCATATATAGGGAGATACTCGTCAAAACTTGTACAAGTCAAAAAGTTGTAAAACTAGTGAAAGAAAAAGCTGTTATACCCCCTAGATGCGAAGTTGATGATTTTACATCCTTAAAAAAAGGCTAGACAGCTGTTACCTAAAATATTCTGAAGACTTCAAGAAAAACAAGGCTTCAAACATAATACAAAAGTTAGATGCTACATTATCAACATTCCGATATGATGTAACACCGAAAGTTGTGAAACTTTCAGCGGAGAGGCGCTGAACACCTAATGGAGTGATATTTATTCTATTTCGGATTCATTGAGGCGAATAAGTCAAAATTATGGATATTTTTGCAACATAATTTAGTTCGCAAATTTAACACGAACTTCGCAAATAAACTAAGTAGAAGTCTTTGTAATATAAATTGTGATCATTGTTAAATTCTTGTTTAGAATAAGTTAAATTAATATCATCATTATTTCTGTTTTAATTAATTTGACTTGCGGAACCTGAGGAACATCATTACGTTAAATAAACTTTGCAATATTTTTTAATCTGGACGCGTTTCGTGACTAGAAAATATTCTACTCCAAACCATTATGAAATGTTATCAAATACTGGAAATATTCCTAAATCTTTGTATAACGCGTTGGCAATGTGAAAAACGTTTCTTTATACCTGTATCTGAGCGCCCGAAACGCCATATCGTTACATACATTAACCCGAAAATGTCCATTGCTATAAACCTTTCCGCAGATGGCTACAACTAACGACCCGAGGCGAGTATTTCCATTATCACCGCGTTTTCCAGGCGGATTTGTGATCGCAGTATGGTGTTATTAATACGCAGGTTGATACTGTCCGAAACGCCGCGTTTTATGAGACCCATGGGACGACTGTGTACCTACTGGAACTATACGCAGCCTGAAATATAATCTTCAATGGGATTAATTTCATACGCGTCGTGTTTTTCCATCGTTTCTCGGGTGCGGGCATCAATCACTCAGGCGGTAACCGCGTTACGTCACCGCTAATTGTGATCCCGTTCCTCCGAAACGAATGGTTATCGGCACTCGTCCGCGATCGATCGTCCTCGCCGCTCGCGACTCGCTTTTCTTCTCACTTTGTCAGCTTTACATTGAAGTACGAATTCCCTTGGAGCTGTCGGTAGGTGGTATAAACGCGGCGATAGGAGAGCTGCGATGCCGGCGCGCTGTTGAAGTGCGGTAGGGTTGTGGGTGAGGGACCTACGGGAAAGTAGGTCGGCCGGCAACTCCCCCCCAACCCCCCTCTTAGTCCGTCTCCCCCCGGTGTTGTCGCTTTCATTGGGTCCGCTCGGGATAAAGCCTAATTTTATTGCGTTGCGTTCGATCGTGTCTTTTACTTGCGGTCGGTTGTTTGATATTAATGAATCGGATGATCTGATGGCTTCGTACTGTGTACTCATACGTTTTCGCTAATTAGTTGGTATTTGGTAGTAACCTAAATACGATACTTCATGCTGTTAAATATAATTTTCGTACAGACGAATGCTATTTTTGGGTCAACCTAGCTTTTTAGGGTTCCATACCTCAAAAGGAAAAAACGGAACCCTTATAGAATCATTTTGTTGTCCGTCCGTCTGTCCGTCTGACTGTCTGTCAATCTCGGGAACGCGTGGAGGTATCCAGTTGAAATTAAAACCATATACTCAAGTCTACAGTCCCTTGAAGCTGTGAAAACATCAAACTTCGAAGTTAACATTATTTACAAAATTGGGAATTTATAGTTTCATTTTATAAAAAACATTTTTTACGATTACAAACTTATATTTTCGGTTGAAGAATTGACCGTGACGTACATTGATGTTTGGGAGAACATTTTTTCACCAAAAAATTAAGTTTTTCCTTCGATTTTACCTGCTATATTTTGCTTTCATAGTTTATAAACTTCCGTAGGTAATGTATACTCGGAAAAAAAATCAAGACTCGATCGGAACCCTCGGTCCGCGAGTCCGACTCGCACTTGTCCGTTTTTTTAAATTATGATAGTGCCGACGTCAAACCTAATTAGATGAGGCTATATTTCACAGCAACGGTTCTGCACAGCAACAAAATTCATCACTATATCTCCCCACACCATCAACCGAGCCATTACCTACTAACAGAAACCTACAGAACCTCATTACATGTTCGCAGTTTTCGCTATAATGTTTACCTGCGGTTTCTCTGTATACGTACGCTCAACGCTTGTTTATTGCCGCAAATAGGAGTATGCATTAACCTATGTACACTATGAGCCGAAAGAATGCGTCCACACTGTTTTCAATGGCCTGCTTTTTAAATGTCGCAGTTTTCTGCAGTCATGAATCACGCGTTGACAAGAGCCGTGGGAGTTTGCCCGTTATAAATTGGTAGTAGTCAGGTATAGTCGCATGATATATTCGTGGCTTTTTTGCTGATCTAGCCATGAAAATTTTATGGCTAGAAAATCTCGCGACATTGTTCACGTTTTAATATAGATCCTGTGGTAGATGGTCGTATATTTCATTCTGACGTTTTCCTATCCGTTGGTAAGCGCTCATTTTTCTAAACTTCGTGCTCAAGATTGCAATGTCTAAGTAGATAGTTTGATATTGCATTGAAGAGCGCGAGTGTTTCCACCGAGGAGTGTAATGACACTTTTATCAAAGGCGTTTTTCGTGCTCTAAAAGATAAATGATATTGATGTGATAAATGATGAAGGTGAAAGCTATTGGCGTTACTGATAGATATACACACTTGTATAAAATGTATATTATCGTAAAAATATCTTTGAGATTGGTTTTGTATAGAAATCTAATCAAAATTGAATCAGCTCTCATTGAGAAAAACTCTTTGTTCGATTTTAAGTTGGTAGATTATTATTACATTGCTTTGCGGTGCTGAAGTGAAAATACTAAGGTATTAGTAGGAATATGCAATTAAGATGACGTGTTAGGAATAAATTTACGAATGTACCTACTCAAGAAGTAAAATAGGTTTGTGGCGTAATTATGAGGCTCGATATGCAAAAGCTGACTTACCTAATCAATCAATCAATTGAGCTTATCGCTGTCCGAATTTGGACGAAGGGTGGTCCTAAAATAGGGTTCTTAATGCCCAGCAGTTATTGGCCTTACATTTACAGACATAAAAGGATTTAAGATGCTTAGGGCTAATTAGGATATTATTGCCATCCAAACTGACAATGCCGCCAGGGCACTACCAACTTATGCCGATGCTCATAACACCAGGTCGAGTACTAATTGATCTGTAGGTATATAATAGGTATAATCTGTGTTGGCATAAAGGTTGAATTTTTGATTTTTTGAATAAAGCATAGCATTGGCACCCAACGTGGCAATGAGACTCGACACTCTAAGATCATGAACACGAACTAGAAGAGCATGGTATCACTCTGGTTGTCTAACCGGACAACCAGAGTGATACCATGCTCTATTAGTTCAAGGGTTTATTTTACACCATTTTTTTAAGTCGTCCTTTTTGGCAATTCAATGCCCTTGCGGGCGTTATTTCCACTCAAACCCAAGTTTTATTGATGACGGACGTCGACTCATTTGACACTTTTTACGACTAGATTTTATCGTCATACTTTACTTACAGCGTGATTATGTTCTACCCTATTACAGACCAAGGGAAGTTATGGGTTATAGAATACTCCTCAGTTATGGTTTATGGAATCAAAAGTTTAATTTTGATAAAGATCTCTCGTTTTCCTGTTGGGTTAATGAGACTTAAAAGTTATGGTGAAAATGGGAAGAATAATTTTGCATTTGATTTGTTACGATACGGGAAGGAAGGAGGGAGGAAGATACGGGATTTTACGTTGCCCGCAGCATCGCAAGCGTTTCTATAAAATATCACAAAAAAAAGTCTTAAGGTTCTCATCTATCTCTGTAACAAAATCGGTTCAGCGATTTACTCGTGAAAGCAAACAATAAAACAACAAACTCACGTTCGTATTTTCAATAGTTAGGATAGCGCGACATGGATTCCAATCACAGAAGCTTTAAAGGAAGATGCTATGCTACAGAGAAATAACCATTACAAAGCGTTTTTTATGTCGAGTAAGTATTGTCGCGTCGTTAAAAATGAAATATGTTTCCTTTAACATGGTTGCAAAGTGCTATTAAATATATACGAGAGAGTGTTTCGATGGTCCATATAGCTTTGTAACGACTTCCTTTGATACTGGATACTTGTACAGTACTATAAGTTTGTAATTTTACATTGTGTTGTAAAAAGTTCAGACGTTACATAGTGCGCTGTGCCAAAATGTACGATGACGACTGAAGGGGTCCTCCCCTCATTGGCCAGGCGCCCTTTTATTTTGCAATAATAACCAGAGTTTTCGTCTAGACTTGAAGAATATATTACAAAACAAAAAACTACGGACTTGGCTACTATAGAATCAGGAACGCTAGACGAAAGAAAAAAACCATTAATAATATCTACTTTATCAATTTTATTTATGCTACACTTGATATATAATTTTATACTGAATTTAAAAAGGAGAGGAGAGTGTACTGCCTCCCGCGGCGTGACATGGGGTATAAATCGTGAGCGCCCCACCCCTCCCCGTATCCGCCATTTTAAATAGGCGTCATTCAACTCATTTGACGTGTAATTATTTTCATTTCGCAGCTCGGTTTCCGAACGTGACCCGCTCGCGGCTCAACGACATTTTTGTCACTGGCAAACCTAATTTATATTTTTTCTTTTAATTAATTCGAATTTGTCTTGCCTGCTGGCGGTCTCCTAGATCTTTTTATAGCTAACATTTGTTAGGTTGGATGTCGTTAAGATACTATTGTGTAAAGCCGGAAGGCTCTTTTGTTCTACTTATCAGTACAATGGGACTAGGTTAATTACATCGTATTTATTGATGGGGACATAAATAGGTTTGAGGACGAGTGGTGTATGGCTCGCCTACGTTAAATATTATAGGAATCAGAATTAGGTACTTAATTTTAGGTTTGGTTATAACCTAGTAACTAATGTCAATGAACTATTATCGGTAAAGTCTTTTGCCCTTAAAACCTGAGTTCCGGAATTCCATATTCCAGCTTGACTTATCAACAGTTAAGGATGAGCCTTAACTGTTGATGGCATGGCTTATGATTACCTATTCAGAATATCATATAATGCTACAGGTTGAACTATAAATGGTGGAAGGAATTTTCCACCATTTTACATACCACGTATGCTTCAGTCAGATTTCCCTCAAGTTTACGACATCTAGACTTATTCAACGCGTAGAGAAATCGATACGAATTTTATGGCCATCTTATCTTATAACTCGAGGGAATGGCATTTTTAAGGCTGGCAACACGATTACATTAAGCGCCAGCGATGTAGGTAAGCGCTTGAAAATAGAACTTAGGTACTTAATCGAATTTTGAATTCAAACTAGAAATTTTTAGTTCGTTATTAATGGCGGCGGTTAGCGTGTGGTTTAACGGATTTTAGAATGTACGTATCTATTACCTATAGGAATTAGTGAAATAGAGAGAATTTGTTGTCACGTGATTGGTTGGGCTATGTCTGCTTTATAGTCCGCCTCAAAACATAGGTACTTACTCCTGGAATAAAAAGCCAGTGAATGTGAGGACCATGTAAAACGTAATATTAGGGGTGCATTTCATGTTAGTCTGGCAGTTTGAGTTCTTTATGCGGCCTACCTAAATGTCCTTACTTTGGTTTTGTTCGTCAAATCGTTAAGCTCCCTAAACTTTTACGTTTGAGCTACACGATAACTGACAAAATAATGCTTGCACTGTCTGGACAGGTCCACTCAAATCTGTGTGGTACCTTACTCAAAATACCACTTTAGACATTAACCTACATGGTTCTCATATGATTTGACCAGTACGATTGTATGGACTTTAAAAGAGACTTTGACCTCTGAATTTGTAGTTTATGTTTGACGTGTTATGTTTAACCTACTTACAAAATAAATATAATTTATCATTATCATTTAACACACAGAAAAAGTTTATAGACCTAAAAAAGTGCTGGTAGGTATTTTCCACACACATAACACAAAATGCGTGTCTATTAAATTTCAAAGTTTTTATACTTGAGTTTTGCATCAACAGCATAAAACCTCTTCCAACCTTTCTCAAACATTTTTACACCTTTCCTAAATGTTACGTAGGTACCTGATTGTGCCTTAGTGACCTCATTGATGCCTAAAAGTGCCTCGTTTGCTGTTTCCACCTCATTCGTTCACTTCAGTGTATTTACTTATACCTCACTACCTTCTATATCGTCCTGAACAGTTCATTTCATTATTTTTTTCGTGTAGGCGTATCAACACCTGACTGACAGTAAAGGAAAATGTCGGGAGAGAATCTGGACTTTCAATGTGGCGCAGTGGTCATTTACAGATTATTACTTTGCGCTTATGGCTACAACACTGTCTTAAACGAAATTCTTCCTCTCTATCGTCACATTAACAGTCTTTTCTTTCATCATAATCATTGCCAGCCTTGTCCACGCACAGTATATCCCTCCCTCATTTTGTTTTTCCCTGTCTTTTGAAACAAAAAGATTATGGATTATATATCAAAACCAAGATACTCGTAGCAACAACGAACATTTGCTCAATTTCCGTCAGGTTGCATTGCTATAATTTATTTAAAAGGCAAAAAAACGTAAATAAAAGTAAAGAATCTATCAACTCGCGTTTTAAATGTCAGTTTTGTATCAGTTTATACTAGATGAGGGCGGTGTTGTCTAGCTGACAGCTCTGAGACGAAACTCCGAAACTAACTCAGAGATCAAAAGTGGTTTACAGTAAAGCATATAATTTACCAGGCGTTTTTCCTTCCGCGGTCGTAAAAAAGACTTAAGGAAAGGGTTACAGCCAGACTATTCACTACATATTGCGTTTACTAACTTTTAGTGGTAAAACCGCTTAAGGGGACACCCCCTTAAGCGGTTTTACGATCTCGGTTCCACATAGAGGAGAATCAGTTATAAAGTGTTTTGGATTGAGGTGGGAGAGATCCGTAAAAGTCTTTTCTACTTCTAGTCAGTGATAGTTCTGTTAATTGGCGATTAAGTTGTTATTGAAGTGATTAAATAGTTTTACTAGGCCTACCATTAGCAAAACAAAAGCATTAAATGGTATCTTTTGGAAAATACGCTGGTTTTACTGAAGTAGGTCGGTACCTAAGAAGATAGCGCGATAGCGGAAGTTACTCTGTCTCTCTGACTGTTTGTTAACTCTTTACGGCTGAACGGATGTTGATGAAACTTTCCACACAGGTAGACCATATTCCGGAATAGGAAATTTTATCTCGCCAGTACTAGTGGTAGTAGTAGCTTCTCATGGGGATATTTTCAACTTACTTGTTTCTGAAATCAACTCATGGGATTACTAAGGTAAGGGTTGAAATAATTAACCCCCAGCCATTAGGCCAGAGAGGTCAAATATATACAAGACCTCGAAGTTTAGTCCCTAATTACATCTTCATTGATCATGTTCAACAACAACCGAGCCCTAACATGTTCTAAATACTCAGCAAAAGCTTCTTCTAGGTCATCATGTAGCAAAAAATTTGCTCGGAAATTCAATGAACAATGTATTACGGTAATGGTGGCTAAACGAGGGTGCGAGAGGAATAAACTGGGACAGTTTTTGTGCACTTTCTAACTGTGCCCACTACCGTCCGTGTCGTGTTTTGTGACAATAGGTATGTGGGATGGTGGGATAATGTCAGTGGAAGTAATTTTTGGGGAGTAGGTGGTAATTGCTTGGGCAAGGTATCATCACCTTAATGTGAAGATTACTATTTTTTTAATTTCTTCATAGGTTTATTGTGAGTGCAATGAAGGACAGGCCAGATGCACGATCGGACTTATGTATAGCAGTTTTAAAATACATAAACAGGACTTAAATAAAAGAGGATGAAGCACCTATAGAAGCTGAGATCAGGAAAGGATAAAATAATAATTTAAAACATTCGCAAATAATCAAATTTGGCACTTTTCTGTAGACAAGAATTAATAAATCTTTTGCGGTACCTCTGCTACGAAGATGAGAGTTTTCAGAAATTAAATTGACGTCAACGTCATGATGACGTTATAATTATAAGTTACGTTGTCAAAGTGAAGAGCCTATTGCCAATGTAGCGCCAATTGGTGGCGTGAATTGGTACCTATTCTTTTTCTATGTTTTTCTTAACAAGATGACAAGTAATAAATGCTTGTCGATCTGCAAATATTTTCAATTTATTTTACGAGTATAAAAGTAAAATGCCAGGAAGGCCATTGGTATTTAAATATTTCGAAATAATTCAGGTTTTCATTTCGACGCGCGACGTGTGACTTCTACGAATATTCAATATGGCTGACAATCTGTCACTCAATAGCGCGAATAAAAAAGGCATTTCAATCTTTTCGTTGTTTGGTTTAATACTTGATAGATATTATTCAGATATTTTAAGTTAAGTTTAAGTTTTATCTAAATAAATCAGATAACGCTTATCGATAATTATTAGGGGATTTCTGTCTTATCATGGGATAAGACAGAAATCCAGATCAGAGATCAGAAATGAATATCTATGGAGATATTCCATGAGAGGTCAACCCGTTTTTCCTTTGTTTCAGATATAGAATAACTAAAAATAACCAATCTTTAATTGAATGCCTTGTTGACCTGTTTGCCTTGAAAATCCCTGACTGGGGATTTAGCTTAACAACGAACTTTGTTATCTTACCTACTGTCACAACTTACTAGCCCTAACATACAACGTGTAACAGAATAAACGCAATACCTCTTACGGAGTCATTGTACTCATCACTATGAACAACTTTTACTACGGACCAACCCCAAAATCGCAAAAAAAACTCAGCTGTTCAGTACATTTTGTCGAGTTATGCGCACATAAATGTATGGGGCATTCGATTTTTTTATCGCGGGTTGCATACAAAATTTCATGAAAATCGTTGGAGCCGTTTCCGAGATTCAGATTATATATAATTATACATCTATGACCTAGACTAGAGTCAAGAGCAAAGTCATCTGAAATAAATAATAATAAAAAATATACAAGAATTGCTCGTTTAAAGAAGACAACACCGGTTGATGTGGCAACACGTCTTCGGCCTATGTTCAGCCGTGGACGTCTTTCGGCTTCTTCATAACGTCAGATCTATGGTTTTTTGGCTCTGTGTGTATTTTGACTACATTCTACTTGTCCATCTATAAATAATTAAAACCCGTTGCCCAAAATGAGCCAGACTTTTGCTAAATTTCTAGGTTAGTAGTTAGTAGTTAGTTAGTATAGGTACTGTTTATGTTTCTTGACGTTGCTTCAGTAAAATTCACAGCTTTATCCGGAATTTTCTCATATGTAAGGTTTTAAAATAGCCAACTTATTAGGTCTTTGTTTACATTTTAAAGCATGTTGCTAAAATGTGCTCAAAATAAAAACTAACATAGACACTTTCAGACATCTTATTTAGAACATTAGGTTCTTACGTAACTTTTCTTTTAGCCCTTCTCTTCCGGAAACCAAAAGTGAATTAATGATGAATTACTATAACGACCTTTAGCGGTCAATTCCCAGAAGACTTTCAACAAAGTCATTTCCGCGCCTGATTATTAAAATCACAGGTTTTTATAAAGTTTTTACTTCTGGCTGCTCCTAATGGAAACGACCTAGTTTCTGCCTCCTATAAAATATGAAAATATTTTATTAAAACTTCAGTTTTGAAAGGAAGTGAGTTTGTTAGAATACTTCAAGGATTGCTTTTAATTAGAGAGTTTGTAACCTTTTTACAGATTTACTTACAAGAATTAGGTGACGAAATCAATTAATAGGTAATGTTTATCACAGTCAACTTCTGGATATAATTTTAAGATTTGTCACGTTGCCACTGGCTCTTGGGTTTGTTTTATCTCCCCTGACCTATTTAGTTGCATTTAACTCGTAAAGCGTCGGACAAGTTGGGCATGGGTCGAAATAACGCATGAGACGAGTTAGGAAAGCAACTAAATACATATACAAAGTGACGTATTAGTGAATGAGAAGTATGGGGATGGCGACGAAATAACTAATGAGACGAATTAGCATCACAACCAAACTAATAGAGACCACCTTTATTTGCATTTGACGAGTTCACTACCCACCAAAGAGAACAGATAAAGTTTAAAAACAACCACAACTAAATATCTTCATTCTATGCACCGAAAGCATCAAAGAGAATGCAAAGCGCCGACTAAGTCATCCGATATCGATGATCGTGTAATCCTCCCCAAATTTGATTCCTCAGTTACCTTCTCCACGCAGTATTTACTAACAAACGGTTCCAAGAATGATTGGCGAGGACACCAGCTGACTTTGTAGTCAAAACATTTACGGTACATTCCCGTAGAAGCTTTAGACTTGGCATTAAATGTTAACCTTTAAAATGTGTGTGGGTGTGACGTGAACTGGCATTTAGATGCATACTTCGTCTGAAATTGATTTTTATCTGTTCATAGTGTTATTCTGTAAGGTTCAAAAATAAAACATGGAATTTGTACATTCGCAGATAACCAAAGAAACGATGAAAGGACTTTGTGGATGATGATTTGTTTAAAAAAGGGTGTGACTACTGTGATGGCCACTTATGGAGAAGCGTGGGCGTAAACAACCTGTAACAGAATAAATGCCCCTTGTGGGGTAATTATACTCATCATTATGAACAATTTTCACTATGGGACCAACACTGAAACCCCGAAAGAAAATCGACTGCCCCATACATTTCTGTGTGCATATAATAGATATATTGAAGTAGATTAGATTGAGAAGTATAGAAATATTGTATAAATAAACAAATATTAAGCAACATGGTGCTCTAAAGTGTCATGTTGCCGAGATAGTGACCAGCTTCCATACTTGCAACCTGACCTACGATATAAAGAAAAGGTGATTCACAAAAACTGTCTTTCATTTGTGGCTATTGTATTGTACCTGTACCGTCCTGTTATTTAACTCTCTGGATCTGGCAACGCTAATTCAGACACAGTTACACGGACACGGATAATATGTGCCACAAAATTCCTAATAAATAATTGTGTAAAGAATAAATTGTGCTCTTATCATGCCCTTTTCCGACCTGGAGAGATCAATGAGGCAATTAAAATTCTAGTCTTACCATTCACATTAAACGTTCCCTTTGAAAATATTTTCGGGAACTAATATTGGAGTTTTGAGGTAATAGCTAAAAGGGTCTTCATTAACACATTCTTAAATAACATTGTTGTGATGTTTTTGGGCAAATTAATGTATTCATCTCTTTGAAAATGTTTGTGATGGTAATAGGCTTAAGTCCAGTCCGGGCTTTCTGATTTTTTTTTTAAGTATGGAAAATCATCAAATGACTTCCTCCGCTCTGGGTGGAGCGGAAGGGCGTGTCAGACTCTTACTGACTGAAACCCATCCGTGTTCCTTCTAATGCCCTTTGCGTTCCGGGGCCGCGGTGACTCTTTCGAACAAATTTCGCAACCCTGGCAGGCTCTGGCCCTAGCGGGCCCCGTCTCCTATGCTGACATCTCTTTGAAGCGCGCGTGGAACACAACGCGCCATCGACCCGGACCTGGTTGTGACCGGACAGCGAGCCACCCAACACTCGCCGTCCGCAGGCCCGCGCCTACGGTGGCCGGGGATCGCCCTGCGACTCCCGACGCCCGAGAAGTCCAGTCTGGGCTACGAATGACTTTGTGTCACGTTACCTACGGAAGAGATATCTCAAAATAATCAGGTTTTGGTAGTGAGGCAGAAAATTTCCACACGTCGAGTCTACTCGAAAACTATCCAATCGTATTAAAAACCGAATTATTGGAGGGAAACGTTTCCTACATGACAGAAAAGTTAGCAACGGATTATTAATGAAATCAGTTACCCATAAACATAGTTCATGTACCGAAATTATGTACATATATCATTCTTCAATGACATTTCTTTTTATATGTCTTGGAATTGAGAACAAGGTCACTTACGATTACAGTTGATATCAGACAGAATAAGCCATAATCAATGAATAAACATAGGTATTTACCTTTAAGGTATTCTACTTCTATATTGTCCCTTAAACTTCACGTAAAATGACCTGTCAGTAAATCAACGAAAGCCAAGACAGTAGACGAGAATTTAGTCCCCTGAGTGTCACATCTACGCATAACGATGGCCAATCACGTAAGATGGTCACACTTCACTATGCTCCCCTATTAACTGCATTCCGTAGCAATGACCAGCGACCAGTCGTCAAGCGATTAGTCGTAATTGCTAGTTTTACTATACAGGCTGGTTTTAAATGTGTACAGTTTAGGATAATCCGAACTTACGTATCAGAGCGGTAGGAAAGTTATCCTTTTTTTTTGTATCCCATACTAAAATATCGATTTTGATGATCGTTACGTGAAATTTAGTCGAGAGTCAACATATGTTTAGTTTTACTCACTTGGATGGACAACTGAAAATAGACCAAAAGACATAAAGAGAAAAAAATGCCAATCATCATCTGCCTAGCCTTTTCCCAACTATTATGGGGTCGGCTTCCAGTCAATCCGGATTCAGTTGAATACCAGTATTTTACGTAGAGCGGTTGCCTACCAGAACGCCACAACGCATAAACTGGGTAACACGGTAGTTCTTGGCAAGACTGGAGTCCGATTTACTGGCTTCTGACATTCCGTAACGACTGCCAAAGATTTACAAATGACAGCCGGGACCAACGACTTAACGTGCTTTCCGAGGCACGGAGGAAACTCGGTATGTTAGGATGGTCACCCATCCACAGACCAACCTTGACAAGCGTTGCTTAACCTTGATCGACCTGTGCAGCTGTTATTCTTTACCTACGAGCTCTTCAAGAGAAAAACATGCAAATGCCATGACAAAATAGCAAAGCTTTCCCGAGATAGTTACCCAGTATCTCTAAATGGATTCCCCAAACAGTCTCAGTTGAAAGAATCATCCTGTATGCTCACCAAATTTTCCCGAGACAGATTCTCAAGCACTAAAAGATTACGTTTAAATCGGCCCCGAGTTATGCATGTCGTAAAACAAGGTTGATTATTTGAGTAATTTCTAAGTGATTTAACCGAATTCATCGTCATTTTGATTAGCTTTTTGAAAACTTGTCAGTGGAATTTCAAAAGTTGTTACTTTTACTACTTTTTCGTGTGATAGAGAGGTTAAAATTGCAGCGATCTTTCAACTGTTTCAGTTGATGTGGCTTTTAAATTTTCGCCTTTTCTCTCTGTGGGTGTAGCTGTGGAACTTGAGCCAAGACTTTGTTGACCTCGTTTACCTATGAGGAAAGGTAGGATCGATAAACGAAATGTCTAAAATTTCTATTTTGATTTATTTTCTTCTTCTTGTCCGTGTTATACATTGCTGAAGGTCGTGCTGTCCTGGAAAGCGTTGACGGATTTACTGACTAGCTGCTTCAGGGTATTCTGTGCCGGCTCTTCTCAGGGCGGTGGTCATAGTAAGTCTTGCTATCGCCTTGATTTGATCATATTAATGAATGGACTTGCAAAGTATGATTTAAATAAAAATGATTATATCACGGAACTGCGACACTCAAAACTTCGATGAACGGTATTCGACTGAACTTCACTCCGACGCACGAAATATCAACAGTTTACAATCGCCACGTACGTAACTTCAAGTGTACGCCATCTCGAAGCACGCAACTTCGACAGTTTGTAATTGCGTCGTTCAAAGGCACTTTATCGCGAATACCTTATTCCTACGTTCATTATCATTATATGAATGTTTATCAATAATAATACACATATATATAAATATGACACCAACACACACACACACACACACACACATACACATAGATTTGTTAATATCTATTTTTATTAATTTTATTATAGCGCTATTCCCATGTTATTTAGCTAACCTATGAGAGAACATCTAGAAAAATCATACCAATATGAAACTTGTGCTCAGCTGCGTTCCACAGCGAGATTTCTTCAGCAAAACTATTAGTTATGACAACAAAACAAAATTCTAAACACACCACTGTTTATTCATTGTCATTCCGCCATTGAAAAGTATGACGCACTTAGTCAGCAAACATGGACCTTAAAAATGTCACATTACGTAAATGCTTGCTAGCTCGACAAAGTAGATCTTGTGCAACGGCAAAAAATGGAGTCATGTAGACAGTCACTATCTAAATAGGTTCGCCAACACACTGTCTGGTATTGTAAACCCGTTCTCGATAGCGTTAATTACTAATTCAGTATTGTCACATTGTCAATATCATGGAATGAAAGTCGGCCCCTAATTAAAAATGAGACTGACAATTAAATACAATAGACATATTAATAAATATTGTATCAAACTGCCAGCCCATTAAAACGTTTGAGTTTGATTGTTAACTAAACATTAGTTTAGGTATATCATGATGACCTTTATTTTCAAGTGATCAACCAGTGCTATAGTTTGACTTGATAAAAGAATTTGAAAACTGACGAAGGTATAGACGACTCGACTGTACATTGAATACCGACAGCGGTATATACCTCAATGTATGCATATAGCGTCTTCACTTGTTTTTCTCTGTCGGGTAGTTAGGTGGCAGGGTGCAGCGTGCATTGACCCCCACAATGCCAGGGTAGCTAGTAGCTACTCCAGCTGAATGCGAAAGCATTTTCTCAACGAACTGAGAGCGAACATATTATTATGAAGCAACTGTTGTTGTTTTCTTTTGCAATTTGCTTTTACATGTTGTGAACTTATGTCATGTGGGTTAGATGTTTGTTAAATTAAAATGGAGTACGACAAAAATGTTGCGTAACTTTTTAACCAACTTCATAAAAGGAGGAGGTTCATAATTCAACTGATTTAAAAAAATTGTATCTTTGTTCTGCGATATTTTCGCCAATTGTCAACCGATTTGGATGTTTTTTTTTGGATTTTTTTTTCGGACTTGGCCCATTTCAATCTGCTGAAAATTTGATGAGTAACTTCGGAGATAGGCAACGGAACTCTTCAATAAATGATAGCAAATCTTCCGAGATTGTTGAAATCGCATGTCTGTTTACACCAAAGTCAAAACGATTATTTCAATTAGGCCATTAAACGGCACTTTTGAACGTCATCGTTTACAGTTCAGTAAAATAATAATGTTACATTAATAAGGTGACTATACTGTCCATTCGGAAAGGTAGATTCTTATGGAGAAGAACGGACAAGAAACTCCATAGTTACTCTTTTCAAATAATGATTTTACAAAATTTGGTATACAAAAATTTATTTAATATTATGTGAAGATGATGTATGCTACTTATAAGAACAAAGTATCACCAGCTGAGGTAAACTTATTCATTTTCTAAAGAAATTTAGGTAAATGGTACTCACATATTTACAAACATTGGAACCATTAATTAAACAG
>NDFZ01005214.1:0-101894 GCA_002192655.3 Mamestra configurata | reverse complement strand
TTACATTAATAAAGTGACTCTACTGTCCATTCGGAAAGGTAGATTCTTATGGAGAAGAACGGACAAGAAACTCCATAGTTACTCTTTTCAAATAATGATTTTACAAAATTTGGTATACAAAAATTTATTTAATATTATGTGAAGATGATGTATGCTACTTATAAGAACAAAGTATCACCAGCTGAGGTAAACTTATTCATTTTCTAAAGAAATTTAGGTAAATGGTACTCACATATTTACAAACCAGTTTATAATATAACATTTCGCCGGTACGCTGTGAAGGGGTACGTAGATATGTACAGGTCAACCATGTTTTTGGGGTTAGATAACCCCAAAAACATGGTTGACCGAATAGATATTCGGGCATAACTTTATTGTTTATGAACCGGTCTTGTTTATTCTTGTTGTGTTGGGTTTAGTTACAGCTATATTGAATTGTCATTTGACGTTGAACTTCAAAGATAAACTGTGACCGCCTCAACTTATAATCTTGTAAAGTGAGGTATTGTTAGGTTAAGTCAATCTCAAAGCAAAGTAGATATTTTACTATGAGCTGGTCTGGACTTGGACTACGTAGACACAAAGTAACTATTAGCGCAACCACTCATCATGGGAAAAATGACAATTAGTTGTGGCGTATCACCACTAAAAAGTCAACAACTTAAATTAAAATTCAATAAAAAATTATAAAACTTTTTTACAAAAAAATACAACTGACTTCGAAATAAAACACTTAAATATCTTTAATTTTGGAAGTCGGTGTCAAAAAACGAGCAACAACCAAAAGCACCGACTTCGAAATTAAAGTTATTTTTATACTTTGTAGTGTTTTTTATTTGAAAGTCGATTCTAATTTTTTGTAAAAAAGTTTAATTTTTTTTGTTGATTTTTTATTGAATATATAAATTATAAAAATTGAATATATTATAATTATATTAACAATAACTAAATTCTCTAGTTTTATTTGCGCGTTAAACTTTTCTAATGTAGTTTTATGGTTCTGAAAGTACATTATAATACATAAAGGTAGTAGTAGGTCTTTAGAGTCGGACCTCTGAAAGATATTTAAACATTATAATTACTCATGCAAATATTTTGCTTTTAAACTGTCTTAAAATTAATTTAAACAGTTTTGACAGTTAGTTATACTATAAATTATAAATGTTGCAAAGTACTTAAAATGTTTCATTTGAAATATCTTGACAATGCTAAATTAATAGTTAATACCTACCTAGATAGTTATTTTGAGCTCTAGCGATAATAGTTAAGTTTTCTCCGAAACCTTGCTTTATTTCAGGAGTAAGACATTTTAATTTCAGAGTATTTGCTTTTCATGTATTATTTTCGAGAAAGTTCTATTAATGCTTATCATTGAAAAACAAATCCTAATTCAATTTAAAAAATATATAAGTTTAATTTAAACAGTTAATCAATATACATTAGTAGTATAGCTCGTTTTACTGTTGAATTTTGAATTTAATTATAAGTGTTTCCATTGTTTAAATTTTGGTTTTTTGATTATTAGGTAACTTAAGTGTGCCTAAATAAAATCTCTTCACCTGGTCTGTCTTTTCGTGTTCGTAGAAGACAAAGTACCTAAACATAAACATTTTGAGCCCTAAATATTCCAGCTTCCTTTGAAGGACTTAATAGTCTGTCAGCAAAAATTAAGCTTTTATTTATTAATATTCCACGTCTATTTATAATTCTTATTATTACCATTAAATTCATGTAAAACTCAGAATCCATTAGGAAGATATAAAAAGACAATAGACGGACCTCAATTGTCTTTCCCAAAATATAATACATTTTTATTATCTTTGACAGCTTTTAGTAGAAGAAAATGTATTTTTAAAAGAGGTTATTAAATCAACATTTTACTTGTATATAAGTTTTATTCGTTTCGGAAGTGTCCTAGTAAATATAGAATTATTGGCTTTGAAGCCTTTGCTGATTTTCACACTAAGTGATTTTTATTTATTTCCGTGAAAGTTTTCACTGTACCTTGAAATCGATTGGCAATTAGTTAGGTACATTTGTCATCAGTGTACAAGTAGGTAAACTTACAACACCAATATAAGGTTTCATGAGTCAAAAATAAATTTCGTAGCGTTCTTTTATCACCGACCTAGTTGAGAATATCGGAAAATGAAGGATTAAATAATAAATCCTGAAAAAGTACTGTTAATGACCTAGAAAAGCCGATAAGAAACACAGGTCACGTAAACTTTAAGCCACCTATTTATGAACGAAAACCTTTTGAGTGTTGCTTTTTGAATATGTATTCTGTACCTACACTTCACGGCTAAAGCTAAAAAGCTAGAAATCTGAAAAAAGGTTTCATATTTAGTAAAGTTCTTTGTAAAAACACAATTGTGACCATGAGAGAGTAATCCTCAACTGCGAAGTTTAATTCCATTGTGAGTAAGAGACGGAGCTATATAGGGTGTTCCAGAGTTGCTTGGTCAAATTAGGCGAACTTCGTTGGCGAATCCGGAACAAATCTTAAAATGTTCCAAAACAACACTTTTCAAGCAGTCCGAGCATCGAATCTGTGATTGATCTAAAATAACGCAAACAATTGCATCAGACTGCATGTTTTTTTTTACTTTTTGTTCTTTTTTCTGCCGGGTTTTGTGAAAAAAGTTAATATTCGTTTTAATCGACTTAAAAAAAAGAGAAGGTTCTCAATTCGACAGCATGTTTTTTTTTTGGTCATATGTCTTTACTGTATAGAAGATACAGAACAACACCCATAAATATGACCACGCACTTCCAGTGTAGGACGAATAGCACTATCCTTTTTTCGCAACGGAATCATAATGACAGTGACATCTCATAGTAAGGGGATAAGTCTTCCAAATGCCCAAATATCGTGAAGAAAGTTTTGAGTTGAATGTGGCTATGAAAAGAGATCTTACCAAAGAAGCGATGGATTAACTGAGTGAAGGATGATAAAGCTAGAAAGAGGCAGACCACTGAGATGACGACTAATGGCCTGCGTAGACTGGCGGACGGGACGACAGATTTTTTTAATATATCATTTGAATTTAATAGTTATTCAATCGAATTAAGGTATGCCTACATTTATTTCAATTGAGGTTATCCTAATGGTGGCACTTCACTTGGCGTATTTGTTAACGTATTCGCGTCACTTGTGTAATACAAAATATACCTCATGAACTTCAACATAAGGTTAATTTGTATTGCACAAGTGACACGAATATTTTTTAAAACGCCAAGTGAAGTGCCGGATTGACAGCGTTTAGTTATGTCGGTATTTCATACAAACTCGTATTTTTATTGAAAATGAATGAATCGATTTCAATGAAACTTTATACGCATACGAAATCCTAAAGAGAGTGATTGTTTTACTTTCTATAAAAATCTTAAAATTGCTCTCAATATGTCTATAAACTCTACATGTATATGTCAAAACATCTATGCAGTATGCACACACAGGTTTACCTAAATCGAACGGCTGATTGCCACATGGAACCATGTCCTGATACGGGTTGAATTCAAACCACATTGCAGAATTCGACGAACTATGACCAACGTTTTGATTGGCTCACACTGCGCCGACCAATCGAATCACAGAACGCAGTCTATGTCACGAGCCTGAACTAACCTATAATTCAATTCTCTTGACTTAATTAACAGTCTTTTAGTATTCGAACAAAGAACTCAATTATACTAATTGAAATAATTAAAATCAATGGTTCTGTAGATGGCTGACGTGTGTGATATGTAGGTAGGATGAAGAAATAAAGTGAAGTCCGAAGTACACAAGAAGAAGAAAGAAAGTTTATTGCACAGACACAGGTTACAGTTCCACACACAAGAGTTCCACTAAGAAGAGTAAGAAGGAGTGGTAGAAATATAGCTTAGATGATAGATGCACGAAAACAAGCGAAAGTGCAGTTATAGTTTAGCGCGGCGAAGCTATGATTTTTATAGCAATGGTCGGTATCGGCTCAGTGAACATACTGCCTACGCGTAGCTCACATCGTCCGCACTTGCGCGAGCGCAACGCACTGTTAGTACCGTCTCGCTCGCGCAACCGGTTTGTGTGACGTAGCAGGCCTGCCGGCCGCTATAACAAAAGACGCGTCATAGCTACGCCGGTTAGCTGATAAGAAATTATCTACTAACGCAAAATATCTGTTTGTATGTTGAATGTTAGTAACATTAAATTATTTTATTTAGATTTTTGAATTTATATAATACTAGTTGTTAGGTTACTTTGTAAATATGTTTATAAATTATTTTTGATTTTAATTTGAAACAATTGCATAATTTATATTTAATAGATTATATAAGGTAGGTCACTACATCACCCCCTTCCAAAGACCGTCAAGGGCGATAATAGTCGGGAAACCTAACGCGACGTCCCGACCGCGTCGTCTTGATGACGTCATCGTCAGCCAAAGGCAAGTCTTGGTTATCCGCGTTGGGTGTGTAGTGGTGAGTGTTAGTGTTGAGTGGTGACTGTGGTGAGTTAGGGTGCATGTTAGTGGTCTGTGGTGAGTATGATGTGTTGTCAGGGTCACGCAGTATGAAGGCCGGCTTAATGCGGTCTATCGATACGGTAACCTGTTTACCGTTTACCACTATTCTGAACACCTTGTCACCTCTTTCGATGACCTTATGAGGACCAGAGTATGCCGGTTTCAGACCACCACCGGCAGTGCAGTCCCTAAGGAACACGTGAGTTGCAGAGGATAAATCCTTGTAAATAAAAGTTTTGAAGTTGCTGTTGTGCCTGGCTGCTGGTGATGGTTGCAGATTCCGGATAATACTCCGAAGCCTTGACAGGTAAGCGGTCATGTCAACGGTCTCGTCAGACTGAGGGTCAAAAAATTCCCCTGGAAGGCGCATTGGCTGGCCGTAAACTAATTCGGCGGCTGAAGCCTGAGCGTCTTCCTTGTACGCGCTGCGAACACCTAGCAGGACTAGTGGAAGAGAGTCCACCCAACTGTCATTTGCGTGGCAGGTAATCGCAGCCTTGAGTTGACGGTGGAATCGTTCCACCAGTCCGTTACAGGCTGGATGGTACGCAGTTGTTCTGCGATGTTGGAACCCAGCAATGGCAGACAGGCATTTGAAGAGTGCTGATTCGAACTGCCTACCTCTATCGGTTACGATATCCGATGGGCAGCCGAAACGAGCAATCCAACCACTCAGTAAAGCCTTTGCCACTGTTTCTGCAGTTATGTCTGCTAACGGTATTGCCTCTGGCCATCGCGTAAAGCGATCGACGGCTGTGAGACAATAGCGGAAACCTTGGCACAATGGCAAAGGTCCTACGAGGTCAATGTGGATGAATGAAAATCTCGATTGCGGTAATTTGAAAGCTCCCAGTGGTGCAAAGACGTGTCGTGTGGTCTTCGAGCGCTGGCAAGACAGGCAAGAGCGTACCCACTCTCGACAGTCTTTCCTGATGCCAGGCCACACATATCGGTCAGCAACCAATCTTGCTGATGCCTTGGTGCCTGGGTGACTCAAGGAGTGCAAACTGAGGAAAATTATCCTGCGCAACTCCTTGGGCACAAAAGGTCTTGGCGTAGGGGTGCTGACGTCGCAGTATAGTTGCGTCTGCGATCCTGGTACGCTAACCTGTTGTAAGCGTAACGCGTTATCCCCGATAAGCAGTTGCTTCAGCTCCTGGTCTTCCAGTTGCGCTGCAGCGATCCTTTCAGCGGGCACAGGTTGAGTAATCTCCTCAACGCGCGAGAGGGTATCCGCCACGACATTATTCTTTCCAGATATATGCCGGATGTCCGTTGTGAACTGGGCTATAAGATCCAGGTGACGGAAGCGTCGTGGGGAACAATTCTCTTTACGAGTGTGGAAGGCGAATGTAAGAGGCTTGTGGTCTGTGTAAATCACAAAGTCACGAGCCTCCAGCATATGCCGAAAATACTTCACACTCTCGTAAATGGCGAGCAGCTCGCGGTCATAAGGTGAGTACTTAACCTGCGCCGAGGTCAGCTTTCGCGAAAAGAAGGCAAGAGGCTCCCAAGCCCCCGCATTCAGTTGCTGCAAGACCGCGCCTATGGCTTTGTCTGACGCATCCGTGACCAACGCCAACTTAGCGTTGCAGTCAGGATGAGCCAACAGTGCTGCTTGACAAAGGCTATTTTTGCAGTTCTGGAATGCCTCGTACTCTTCGGATGTAAAATTGACGGGATGTGAACCTTTAACCGATCCAGTGAGCAGAGTGTTCAGAGGTGCTTGGAGACTAGCTGCACCTGGAATGAACCTTCTGTAGAAGTTCAGCATCCCAAGAAATCTGCGCAGCTCTCTTACGGTCTTAGGCGCTGGGAAATTCTGCACGGCTTCGACCTTGGTAGGCAATGGTCTTGTACCCTTCGCTGAGATGTGGTAGCCCAAAAAATTTACCTCAGACACTCCAAAGGCGCACTTAGAACTGTTGATGACCATACCGTAATCTCGGAGCCTGGAAAAAATCTGGCGCAGGTGATGCTCGTGGGTCTTCTGGTCTTTCGAAAAGATCAAAAAGTCATCCAAGTAGGCGTACGTAAAGTCCAGACCCCTGAGCATTTCATCCACGAAGCGCTGAAACGTCTGTCCGGCATTTCGTAGCCCGAACGTCATATAAGGGAATTCGAAAAGACCGAACGGCGTTGTGATTGCAGTCTTCGGGATATCGTCTGGATGAACAGGAATCTGGTTATATGCTTTTACAAGGTCAATTTGGGAAAATACGGTACAGCCAGACAGGCTATGAGCGAAGTCCTGGATGTGCCGGATGGGGTACTGGTCAGGGATGGTTCGCGCGTTCAACATCCTGTAATCGCCACAGGGACGCCAACCATCGTCTTTCTTAGGTGCTAGGTGGAGAGGCGACGACCACGGTGACTCGGACAGGCGACAGGTGCCACACTGCAGCATTGCCTCAAATTCCCCTTTGGCAATTTTTAATTTGTCAGGGGCCAACCTGCGAGGTGAACACGATACTGGTGGCCCTGACGTAGTGCGAATGTGATGTA
The DNA here is from genome assembly GCA_002192655.3 of Mamestra configurata. Classification (NCBI taxonomy): domain Eukaryota; kingdom Metazoa; phylum Arthropoda; class Insecta; order Lepidoptera; family Noctuidae; genus Mamestra; species Mamestra configurata. The sequence goes on along the minus strand of NDFZ01005214.1, from coordinate 94,878 downwards.
CAGTATTGTGTTTTGGAGTGCGGTGTATACCATGTGGGCGAGTGATGTCTGGAAATTCTTGTAGTATGTGTATGTATGCGGAATCACCAAGACTTACTTTCACCGAAGAGACGACATCAGAACGACGGACAGGTGACGCCGGGGTGGAGAGCGTAGTATGATTGTCGATGAGGCGTTGGTTCCTGCAATCAACAACACGTCGGGGGTTTTCTATTCCAACTAATTTAGTAAATTGAACTAAAATTATGAAGCACTAGCGTAAGCAAAATAAGTGTTTCATTATTAAATTGAGCTGAATCACCCTGTAATTTTATTTCTTTTTCGTTGTTGCCAAGTAATAATTCGAAGTAATAAAAAACTGTTTTCTTCTGGATTTATTTAGGTTTGTTCGTTTTCTCTGATCTAAAAAGACTACATTCTTCTATTAAGGTGACTTCATAAACTTGTGTTTTTTTTTGGAACGACATATGCGAGTCCGACTCGTACTTGGCCGAATTTTTATGTTAGTTACTGTACAGGGTCTCTCATTTCACCTTTCTCCAAATAGATTTACGAAACAGAAAGGAATATATATTGCTCTAAATTTCCTTCGGGTCGACAAGAGTTATACCGGACAAAATTGGAGTTTTCCGATGAAAAAATTAAATGAAACCGTTGCTTGGTTTTTATTTGACTGTTGGATGCGTAAAAAGCATAATGTCGTTTGCTTGAACTTTTACGACTATTATTGCTTTGGATTGCGTCATAAAAATAAACTTTGTCGGGATGTTTGTTACAATGCAGCTTGGGGAAGATTTTTGTTGCTTATACTTATAATATACATACATAAAATACATTAGTATATACTTCCCCAGATAGTGGTAGCTGTTATGTAAATATTTTAATGTTTTAGTAAAGATTGCTGACCAAAATAAAGGAGGGCCAGTTTCAGGAACGAAAAATAATGAGAAAAACTGTCAAACGTGCATTACTTGCTGCGATGGGTGGACAGAATTTTCAACAGCCAATCGAATCACTCAACTTGCATTTAGTTTGTGACATGACGATAATTTCTTTCCGATATTGTTTAAACTATCAAATGATTCAAAATCAATCTGAAAGTCTCAAGGCATTCCTTAAGACGTTGAGATTAAAACTGGAACCAGTTTTTGGACCAGTTATTCTTAAAATAATCAACGGAAAACCCAACTTACTCTGTATATTATAATTGATATTATTGAGAGTACATTTTGTCGGCAGACTTGTAAACAAGCCGAGTGAAACAATACAAGTTTCAGTCGCTGAGATGACTCGCAGCCGAGATGAGTTCGTAATTACATAAGTAGCTACGACCTATCTACCAGTACATTAGGACGGCGTTTCACGAAGTTTATTTCTTCTATCCATACATTTATATTTATGTAGGTTGGAACTATAATATTATGTATGAGAGCTCGTGGCTATAGAGGACCTCATGGCTAAGTAATTACAGCTGCACGCGCCGATCTTCAAGGTTAAGCAATGCTTGCCGAGGTCGTTCTGTGAATGGGTGACCGTCTTTAAATACAAAGATTCCTCCGTGCCTTGGAAAGCACGTTAAGCCGATGCCGCGATGGTCCCGGTTGCCATGTCAAGATCTCTGAGAGTCGCTGTGGATGGTCAAAAGCCAGAAAATCTGAAATCTTGCCAACGGCCATTATTTATCCCAGATACTGGGTTGTGGAAGGCAGAAAGCAGTCGCTCCACGTAAAATATTGGTACTCAGCTGCATCTGGATACTCTGGTTAGACTGGGACTGTGGAGGTATGCGGAACAGAGAGCAAAGTCCCGCTCACCTCCACTTTAGTGGGAGGATCCTCCGACCAGATGGTTGTTGTGTCTGGTGTGCAACTGCCCGATAATTGATATTCGGACTGTTGTTTATGTTCAAATCGCACGGAGAACTTTGTTTGCGCGATGCAGGTTTTCGTTGGTAGTTCGTCGCTGACAGGATAGATGGCGTTCCGATTCTTTTTGTTGCCATACAAATTTCGCTTCTTAGTTTTCATGTGGCGGCAATGATGCCGTTACAGAACTTTTTCAGTACCTAATGCGATTGTGAAGTGAAATTTCGTAATCGGATCAGTACTTCCAGAGATTATCTCTTACAAACAAACAATACATATTTAGATACCTGTCGGTGCCATAGAGGTTTCAACTATGTATACGTAGAGGATTAAAGTTATATTAATGTTCTTCAAGCAAAATGATCCAATTTCAATTAATTTTAAATGGCTCATAAATTAGTTATTTCTGACTAAACTGTAATTTTGTGAGTACGCCGGCTTCACAGCGTTCATTGTTTTTTTTATCGTTCCAAACTTGAAAATTGTGTTCACAGATAACGACCTCCCTTTGATTTAGTTTTTAAAAAGTTGTTGAATATTCAGCCAGTGTAGCCAAAACGAAAAATAATCTCTTTTATAATTAAGATTTGCAATTAATTGTCTGAGATTTATGTTCCAAAAATGTAATTAGTATTTGTGATTCTATGAAAAATATATTTCATGACTACCAAATGACTTTCAGTATTAAAGCCATCTGTTGTTAAATATTTTATTAGCTTTTAGAGCTCTATTTTTTCGAATTGAATTTTAAATTCTTTCCTTGTTCGACTAGTTACAAACGCGACTGTTAGGCAATGTGCAGCTTAGTCAAAGTCATTGGGGGCTTTATATTGTTTCTTCCGGAATTTATGTTGTTATATATTTTTACTAGAACAAGTTAAACACACCGTGCAAAGGCAGACTTAATGCCTCATGCATTTTCTTCCAGTCGACCTTAAGGTGTTACAGAGACAGATCATAGCAGGTGCAACTTAAGGAAAGACAAACAGGAAAAAATATAATAAAAAATACACTATCACCTTAAACACTTACAATTTTTTGGGAGATAGAAGCCTTGCATCTGGATTGACTCCCTTTTTACATGTCGATATGGGACTTTGACTTAAAAATAGCTATGGCTAACCTTCTGTATTTTGTAAACATCGGGAAATAGTAACGTGATATTATTTTAGTCAAATTAAACATTTCTACTAAACATTGAAACAACCATGTCGCTTTACAAAGGTATTCATATAGTTGGTTGGTTCAAACGTAGCTAGAATTCCCAGAATTCTGGCTTAATGACCTATTTATTCCTATGAAAATGTCTACTAGAGTTGAAACTCGGTTTCCTGGAAACTCGGTTCAATAACCGGTCGCTAGGGAATACCTATCGCAATAACCTACGCGTAAATGCATTTCGGTTGGAGTTGGCTTTATGTTGGCATCAGTGGCGAACGTGTCAATGTCATCATGATTCCTATGCTAAAACGGCATGGTGCTATACGTCACGTCATACATAGCTCCGTCTCTCTTGCACACTGGAAGCTGTCAAACGGGGTGAATAGAATTGCAAGGGTGAATCCAAGCATCATTTTGAACCAACTTCAAAAAAAGGAGGAGGTTCTCAATTCGATTGTATTTTTTTTTGGGTTCTTACCTGATAACTCCGTCATTTATGAACCGATTTGAAAAAAAACTTCTTTCATGTGAAAGGATATCCGTTCCGATTGGAACGGAGAAACAACCAAAAACACCGAATTCAGATATTAAAGTGTTTTTTTTTATACTTTGTAGTGTTTTTTTTTTATTTGGAATTCGCTTGTATTTTATTGTAAAAAAGTTTTTTAATGTGACAGAAACATTTTTTGCTGCATTAAGGATCAATTTATAAATTAAAAAAATGCAGTATTCCGTATTCGAACTAAAGCGAACGTCCCAATCAAAGTTTTGTTTCGATTTACTCTGTTTAAAGGTCATAGCACAAATATCGACTCGGAAAGGAATCGTCACCGTATCGCCTTTCGCGATCCTTTACTTTAATCTTTTCCCGTTAAATTTTAGATAAAATTATTCAAGGTAAGGTTGAATTAATTGTTAGTTCCGAACTTATACGGAACCCTTAATCGATGTCAACTGAAAACCAGCTCTGTGGCGCTGGGTGCCAAATGCTCAGCAAGTGCTGGTACCTAACTCTTTCGATATGGGTATACTCATTGCAATTTATATTTATCATGTTCCCTTTAATAATTTCTTTAACCTTTTTACTGTTGTTGTTGCTTTGAGTTAGTAACCAATTTTCTATTTTATTTTGATTGATGTGTCTTGTTTTAAATGTATCTCTTGGAAAATTAGTTTTACTGAAGTATCTATAACAATAATATGATAGCTCCTTGTAGCGTTTGTGGCAATAAATAAGGGGGTTTACCAAATGTCTATAAGCAATGAAAGCCTTCAATTCTAATATGAAGGGAAATACCAACACATACATATTCCTAACAAACATGATTCTAGTTCAAGGCTCAAGCAATAAATTACGTCGCTAAGTAAATTATATTCCCAGAAATGATACGAAAAAAACCACTTGTACACGACATTAATTATTTATTACATACATTTGCGCAGCTTACCTTCATTTTTACAACTACCATTTCGCGTGTAGCCGGCCTATTTTTAATCGAAAACCGTTTTCCGAATGGCTAGCCAATTAGGTAGCAAGTACCCATATTTTAAGACTTAAATGCCAAGGGTGGGTAAAGTGGAAACTGCGTACATTTTGTTTGAAAAGACTTTAAATATGAAAATGGCTTGTGGGCGTTGGTCCTTTTATGGTGCAGACGTTTAGCCTTCAGTGATAGCCTGTTTAGTTTCAATGGACTCTAGTAAGAGATTAAAGCTATTACTGTGGTTATGCTAAGTGGAAATCGTTATGCCATGGTTATCCGAGCTTGCTACATAAATATTAAAAAAAAAGTTANTAAAATTATTCAAGGTAAGGTTGAATTAATTGTTAGTTCCGAACTTATACGGAACCCTTAATCGATGTCAACTGAAAACCAGCTCTGTGGCGCTGGGTGCCAAATGCTCAGCAAGTGCTGGTACCTAACTCTTTCGATATGGGTATACTCATTGCAATTTATATTTATCATGTTCCCTTTAATAATTTCTTTAACCTTTTTACTGTTGTTGTTGCTTTGAGTTAGTAACCAATTTTCTATTTTATTTTGATTGATGTGTCTTGTTTTAAATGTATCTCTTGGAAAATTAGTTTTACTGAAGTATCTATAACAATAATATGATAGCTCCTTGTAGCGTTTGTGGCAATAAATAAGGGGGTTTACCAAATGTCTATAAGCAATGAAAGCCTTCAATTCTAATATGAAGGGAAATACCAACACATACATATTCCTAACAAACATGATTCTAGTTCAAGGCTCAAGCAATAAATTACGTCGCTAAGTAAATTATATTCCCAGAAATGATACGAAAAAAACCACTTGTACACGACATTAATTATTTATTACATACATTTGCGCAGCTTACCTTCATTTTTACAACTACCATTTCGCGTGTAGCCGGCCTATTTTTAATCGAAAACCGTTTTCCGAATGGCTAGCCAATTAGGTAGCAAGTACCCATATTTTAAGACTTAAATGCCAAGGGTGGGTAAAGTGGAAACTGCGTACATTTTGTTTGAAAAGACTTTAAATATGAAAATGGCTTGTGGGCGTTGGTCCTTTTATGGTGCAGACGTTTAGCCTTCAGTGATAGCCTGTTTAGTTTCAATGGACTCTAGTAAGAGATTAAAGCTATTACTGTGGTTATGCTAAGTGGAAATCGTTATGCCATGGTTATCCGAGCTTGCTACATAAATATTAAAAAAAAAGTTAAATATTTTTAGATATGTATGTATATATTTATATGTTTACGTATGTAGGTATATTTATAAATGTAGCATTGTAAAATTTGTGCACTGGATCCTACCCTCTATTGTGATCTCTCTCTATCACTCAAAGGTTTGCTGGTAGAAAACTCATTTTTGAGTTAAGCTCGCCTTTGTACATGAACTATTTTTTAAATGTGAATTAATATAAGCTGTTATGGTGTACAATAAAGAATTAAAGAATTAAAGAAAGTTTCATTATGTAAATTCAGTACATATAAAAATACATACCTAGGTGGTTAAGCTGACAAACAGTTTTACAATTAAAAAGCCATACAGTCTTTTTTTAGAAACACAGATTCCGTGCCAGACCGTCGCATTCAGCTGCAATTTTGTGACCCAAAAGCCCCATATACCTACGTACCAACGTTCCAAAGAACAAAATAAATAGAAAATTGCACCCTCAAACATGCTTCAAAGTACAAACATTTTACTATTACCACATCTAACCCAGAAACGATCTCTACGACAAAACGTTAAGTGGGGGCCCATTTTCTACAGTGATTTATGGTCCCATAGAACATATACACCCAATGTACATCGTACCCCGCTATAAAGTGTAGGGACAGCCTTCGCGAGTCGCGGCTCGTCATAAATCTACATCACTGTGTTCGTTCCCCACACCCCTCAGATGTTCTCTAGAAAGGCTTCGATGTAATTCGTACAATCCATCTTTCCCGCGACACTGACCGGAGTAATTGCCTGCTAAAAGTTTCTGAGATAGGGTTAAAGGCGCTGTAAGATTTGTGGTGATATAGGTCTTTTCTAAACGAATAAATACCTCAGATTTGGTCGTATCAGTCGGTTATGGTGACGATTCTAATTACTTTTTTCTTTGAGTGAGTCTGTTTTGTATTTATCAAAGACTCTACTCACTCACATAATGCTCAAAGACTACATATTACTGAAATACACACAAACAAAGAAATTAACTCATGACCATCAGTTGAGATTGTAGAGACAGAAAAGAGCTTATTAATTTAAAAAAATATATTCATGCTGTAAATAGTAACTAAATTGTATAACTCTTCAACGTTTAAAAGTCAAGAACGATATGCTAAATTAAAGCTTGGCGAAACAAGGCCTAGATTTTAATAATTCTCTTTTCCTTTAGCCATCCATTTACCGCAGCTTACTGGCTAACATATTCTAAGAAGCCATTCATAGTCCGCCACAATAGATTGACCTTGAGAGAATATTACTATGAACTTTTATATTAATTCCACCTCCTTCATTGCCAGGGCTTTCTGTGTTTGATTGATTGTACAGTGAAATACTAATTAATGGTTTTGTTTTTTTCAGGTATGTACCCGTTTTAAAAGCTTTTGTTGGTAAGATTATTATCATTAAGTTTGATTTCGATGTAAACAGTATCTCATTTTAAATTCTGTTATCAGCAATAAAAAACATTTGCACTCAAAATTTAAAGCAATGAGGATTAAAAGTGTAAATTAGAAAAAAAGGTAAGATCGAAAATATCTTACAGAATGAATAACAGATGCTTGCATTTCTGAACGAGGATGAATATTTTATGTATCATTTCGCAGTCCCGGCGAATTCATCTCCACTTGAAAGATTTATATCGGACGAAATCTCGAGTTTACGGGCGGCGTACGATCTAAACGCCCCGACATATTTCAGCGGATACGTTGCAATTTTTTCGCTACTGCATTTTTCGCTCCCACGGAATCTGTATGCACTCGATCGATTCGCACTACCGAACATTTGGGGGCGATTTGAATTTTTAATGCGAATTTAATCGCACACTATATTTTCCTGCTTAATGAGATAGACGAATGTTTTTTGGAGCGTGAATAAACCATTTACGAGTTTACGTCGTCCATTTTGAACTTTGTTTAATATTGGATTTAAAATAAATTATCTTTGTAGAAACCCATTCATGTGTCATTTTTTTATTGATTCATCTTGTCAGATATTTTTATTAAAGCTGACGTTGGCAAAATATAAATATAAAAATATTAATATCGTCTGAAGAGATCTGTTTGCATAAGTATCGATTTCGGATTCAATATACCTACCTACCTACGCTGTAACTTGATCGTGTCCTTTAGTTACTGCGTAGAATCAACTTCATTACGTAAATCAGTTATTAATAGAACTAACGAACCTACGTTCCAGATAACATTATTTATTTGGGTCGATAGAAGGTAGGTATTCAGTTTTTAGGATTCATGGTAAAAATCGTAGCTGGAATGTTTACTCTATCCATTGCTGAGGAAAAATACATGCCACGTCTACATATTTTGAGTTTGCCTGTTTTTCTTTTGGTTTTTCGCATGGTATTCTGTGTGAACTTCTACTTTTCCGTTATTACCTTTTTCTTTCATTGGGGTTTAAAGCAACCACAGACAGCTGCGATGCGAGAGGGCGACAACCATTTTATGAAATATTTTGAGTAATTATAGAAAATTGCTTGCCGCATTGTTGCGTTACGTTTGCCAGTGAGAGGCTATATTTTGTGACTTAAAACAATATTTCCCCCTCATCTTACCGTCAATGGCTGAGTCAACACGTACCTTTGTCCAATCTTGGCCGAACAATATCCATTGACGAGTCACTGACCAGTTTGACGTCCCTATTGTATACCAACGTAGTGTTGCCAACGTTTGGTGTTGGCCTGTTGGCCTCTAGCTAAGCTCTGAGAACTATCGAGGGGAAATAGGTCGTAGCATACGCCTCGATGATGATGAGGCCATCCACCATTTATGTAACAGCTTTTGTCCTTTACACCATGTGGAAATTATGTTATAATGGATATGGTTTAGCGCTACTTCTATGTAGCATTTCGATTAGTTATTTTACTTAGCTATAATTTGAGTTTCATCTGTAATAAACAAGAAAAGTTTATATAACGGCAGACAAATTGATAAATAAAAGGCATGGACATACATTCTAAATATAGTCGAATTTTGATGGTGTTAAATTGTAGATGAAATATACTATGCACTATCATTGAGAGTTTATAAACTCACGAGATTTATTATCCAGTGGCAGTAACATTCCTCAAAATTAAAGACGGTCTTTCATTTCGAGGAATGTCAATCATCTATTTCTTTCCCTCAAAAGATAAAATCAAAGGTTCCGTACACTAACAGTTGAATTAAGACTTAACAGTAACTATGACATTAAAGTATGCAATGTTACAATTCCTGTCAATCCTAAGGTTGTGTCGCCGAGCGAATTAAGTTTAGCGATAAGACCGAGCTTTGTTCATTGTAGTTATTTAGGATACGTATTATCAGGACATTTTTTTTCTATTTCCTGATCCAGGGCATGGGATACCTGTGTCCCTAGTACGTTAAGCCGTTTAGGTGTGATTGCTCAATAAACATCCAAAATTTATACACACACAAAAAAATACATTTACAATATTATAGAGACATATTTTTTTTTATTTGAGATGGGTTTGCTCTTGACTCTAGTCTAGGTCATAGATGACAGAGGCAAAGTCAACGATGGAGCAAGCCTACCCGTAGAAGCCTGTTCACTCTAATTTTAAAAAGAAAGTAACTATTTTGTTTAAACGAACAATTCTGTTGCCCAATGTTATGGCTAGTAAAGCTCCATTCTTAAAATATCTTCCAGGCAATAGAAATATACACCGTTCCTATGCGACTTTTCGCCAAGTTTACTCTACCCTTTCTCTCCCCATTAACTTAGAAAATACAGTTATCTCAAAGACTAAAATGACATTAATTGCTGGCGACGCTTTCAGATAGGCAGCCCTCACGTGAAAGACACTGAAATTATTAAATTCGCCTGACCTATTTACCGGGAGTCTATTGTATGTCACACAGTAGCGAAATATGCCACCTTTTAGTCTGTTGATGCAGCTGTATAATTTGTGTGTATATGCTTTTGTTTAATCTATGGGTGTTGACTATTTGTTACAGTGTCCTAGAATTTGACTTGAAATCTGTTTTCAAGTGGATTGTAGTTTAGTTTCTTTCCTGCCAATGTTAACTGAAAAAGTTAATTGATTTTAACTTTATAGACAAGTAAAAATACTATACAAAATAACCCTCCTTTTGCTTCACCGTAGTCGGGAAAAAATCGAACTAAATTCTTAGCATTTTCTACGAGTCATTTTAGGGTCGGTCAGAGACAAAAATATATTACTGATCTATACAAATTATAATTGAACACTTCAAAGTTCTGTTCCTTTTAATTATTTATGAGACATACCCACACTAAGAGTGAGCTCTTGAAGCTTCAAACCTACTTTTAACAAAATAAAATTTCGTCAATTATCTATTTTTGTAACTGTAATAGACAGTTTTCTAGAAAATGTATACGGGTTTGACCTTTTTGCCCGGTTCTTAAATTTCTTGGAAAAATATCTTAATATTTTTATCAACCAAGCTGAGAAACACACTATGAGAGCTTTTAAACTATTCTTCGTCCTTTACGTGCTATGAAAGCGATTACATAAGAAAAAATATTAAAGTTATTTACTTATTCTTGGAACTGATAGTTACTTGTTTAGTACTTTAAGTAAGCACGTGCCAAATACTCGACTCAAATATTCAAAACCGAAATCGACATTATTGGAGTTGTAAAAGGACCTCGGCAGCCAAGAGGACTTAACGAAAGCCTCCTCCGAAATTATTCTTAATGGCATCATAAGCGGTTTTTCCCAGCATTCAATTTATTTTCATAAGATAACTCGTTGGGAAAATTAAACGAAAATAGAGTGATAATTTGACGAATAAAAATAAAAGAGCGAGTGGGAAATGTGATTTTTGTTATTTTATAGTTCATTGTTATTGGTGGGTACTAAAGAGGTTAAATGTTGCCTGTCTATGCTGGACAGTCCAGGCTTGTTAGGATCAAAGGCACGTCATTCAGTAAAGCATCCGCACAGAGGTCTGCGGCGCTCACAGCGCTATCGATTTTCCGCAGTCTGTGGCGGGGTAGAGGCGCGCGGCGCGGGGGACGAGGATCTCAGCTGGGCGCCCCCCTCCCCCTGTAAACATAAACACAGGCTCCGGCCGCCCGCGTCTCAGGATCGACATCCGCCGAGGTGAAATAACGACACTGAATATTTATGAAGCCCTCGTATCACGGATTAAGATTCGACTTTTCTAGGTCATCAATTCGAAAGGCATTTGTTAGGGGCTAAGCCGATGGCTGGTAACCGACCAGTGTCCCGGTGATGAGGGTAGCTTATGAAAAAGTTTGTAATCAGTGTTGGCACAATAGAGTTGTTCGGTTAGAATCGATCGCTTTGTTTGTAGTTATTGTTAGGGGCATGTACCTACAGCGTGCATGCATTGTTAATTTAGCGTGGAACATTTTGCGGTAACTAATTAAAGGTATACATGTACAAGCGTTTATGTATGTGGATGAAAGATTAATGAAGCGCTGAAGGCATACGGAGTTGGAAATGGATTTCTGGTTTATGTAATAGACTTTTCAATGGTGCTTTGTTAGATATTGAACCGGACTTATTATAATCAATAGACTTATTATAATCAATCAATCAATCAATCAATCAAATATTTTATTTGCATAATACAGGTTGATAAAGGTGTCGCAAATAATGTTCGATGGATACACTGTACTATTACCTGATGGTGTGCAAATATCACGACTTTAAGACTCACAAATTAATAATTTCAGTAATCTTATAATAAATTGAAGCTAAATTACACCATCTAAATAACAAATTGAAATGTCAGATTATTAAAATGTCGGATTATTAAAATGTTTGTGTTTTTTTTTTGACTTTTTAATAATGAAGATGCCTGCGGTTATGGCCGGCGATGCATATTTTAACCTTTCTAGAAACAATCATCGAAGGTATAACAAAGGAATACTGAGATGGAAGGCAATGACAAAAAAAAAAATGATAATTTAGAAAATATTCACACTTTTAAAAAAAAACTCTCAAATAAGAGTAGGTAAGTATCATAAGTGCTTGAAGAGGAGTGAAAGAGACACATATCACACATTATAAGACACTGACAAAATAAAGTGTTCTTACACTTTATTGCCGCCAGTTTAGAGTGGCACCCACTTATATCTTGCCTCTACGGCTAGACTATTACTACTATACTTACACTGCTAGAGAAAATACTTGGCCAAATCTCCTACCAAGAACTTACTTATGTACTTTAATGTTGACAAGTATTACTTTAGGAAATTAAAATTAATGATTATACCTCTATTTTTCTTATTGCACTAGATTCTTGTAGCCTTGTGAACTTCAGCAATGGTGAAGCTTTTCATCTGTCAATTTTCTTTATCAGATAAGCATGGAAGCAAATCAAACATTTTTTTTGAGATTGAAGTCATGATTTCAATTAAACAATATTTTTATCAAAGGTTGCTTCGGTCTGGTTTTCAAACAAATCAAAGCGTTCAACGAAGAAAATTAGGATCTGAAAATTAGGTATTACTTAATTAACTTGTTCAAAGTGATATTCGCCATCACAGTCTAATAATATTTATTTATTTATTTATTTATTATATACTTTATTGTACACCTCATAATAAGAACAGGACAATCATACATAAAATAAGTGCACAATGGGCGGTCTTATCGCACAAGGCAATCTCTTCCAGACAACCTTTGGATGGATCGAACGAAGGGAGATAGATTTAGGGCTGTCAGTGTACAAACGTTTTAAACAATACTAATTAGATAAAAAATACATAAATACAACACCAATTTATATACTAATAAATATCAAATATATAATTGAGACAGGAGCGGAAAAATTAAAGTGAAAGGTAATGCTCCTTCACCGTTCTTTTAAACTCTTGTAGCGTTTGGGCACGCCTCACTTCTAAGGGTAATGCATTCCACAAACGAGCCGCTTGTATACTGAAAGATTTGTCAAAGAAGGAAGTGGAATGCATACGAATACTTAGTTTTAGATTCTCCGATGATCTCAAAGACCTAGAATGTGTGTCACAGAGGAACTGAAAGCGTTCTTTAAGATAGAAAGGAGTAGAAGGATTAAAGAGTACATTATAAAGTAGAGAAAGTATGTGGGCATTCCGACGAAGGCGAATAGGAAGCCATTTGAGCTTAGTACGAAATTCAGATACGTGGTCATACTTGCGCAAGCCAAATATAAACCTGATACAGAGATTTTGAAGTCGCTCAAGCTTGTCCAATTGGTCTTGGGTGAGATCAAGATAGCTGGCATCAGCATAGTCCAGGATAGGGAGAAGAAGAGATTGTGCTATCGCAATTTTAGTGGTGATGGGAAGAAAATTGCGAAGACGCCTCAGGGAGCCCGCTGAAGCAAATAGTTTACGACTTACTTCCTGCAGTTGCTTAGTTCAAGAAAGAGTGATATCGATATAAATCCCCAAGTTCTTTACAACGTGACTTACAGGAATAGTGGTGTTATTAAAAGAAACCTGGGGCAGTTTCGACCAGTCAATATATCTTGCTTGGTCGTGGTTTGTCATTTGGGAAGTCTATACTAAATAATTTAAATAAATTAAAAGTATATAATTAAAAGCGGTCCTCTTCAATCTACTAATCAATAGCGAATAAGTCCCAATTAACTACTTTCATCATTTTTCCTTCAAATTTTTAGGTACAAAAAACGTGACATCTATTGAGCCGTTTAACATTGATCTCGATCCAGCCAGTACTTACGCGTACTTTACGGACTGAATACCTCACGGCTCATAGACCGATTTCCTTCCCTTTGTATGACGTCACATTCAACGTAATGTAAGCTCGCCGCAAAATCCATACGGGAACCCTTCGCGAGAACCAGGTTATAATATTATTCGAAGAGAGGTTTTGTATGTGTGAGGGTGTAAATGTGTTTAGGGTGCAAATGTGTGGGTTAAGGAAAAGATAGCCAAAATGTATCACATAGATTACACCCGATGGAAAGTTTATATCCTCAAAGATTTTCTGAAGGAAAAACATATTGGGTTCGACAGATGCTTGCGACGAAGGCTTTACTAGCGCAAAAGTAATAATTAACATATCAGTCGTTGTGACCGTTAAGCTCATAAAAGTTGTTGATAAGTAATCAGTCACTCGATACAAATTATCTTTGCAATATGCCTGGCTTCGAGTTTCCAGTCTGCTTTGTGAGGCAAAGTTCAATGATAAAAGGATAAATAATATTTTCATAATAATAGAGATATCTTTGTTTGAATATGCTGGTCAGCGTACCTATGCATTTTATAATAATCTTTTTGCGTTTCATGATTTTATTCAGTACGCTGTTAAAGCACTTTACTTTTAAATAAGGCGCATCTGTAAGTAATTAAGCTTAATTTAATTGAAGCAACCCAAATTATGGCCGGTAAATTTTGTTTTTTTTTATAAAAAGATAACTCTAGTTGGTAGAAGTTGACCTAATAATTCTACCTTTGTACGCTGACTTCCAATACTCTGACGTCACAGACTCCATAACAAATAATGCCCCCCATAAAATGTATAGCCGTAAAATGGCCGTCTCCACAAAATTATGTACGTATCTTATATACAGTCAACTACCTAGTCAAGATACCTCTTCATTAAGATAGCGGCTACGACCAAACCCTTAAATAAATGTTACCTTAATGCCACCTACGAGTGTGTTCTATGGGGTATTTTTATGAGCCCATAAAATCCGGAATCCAAGTACATTTAGGGGCTGCTACCTTATATCAATTTACTTGCTATTCTTCTTGTGTACATAAAAGATTGGAGGCTATTTTGTAGGCTTAATTGAATCTTCAATTATGGCGAGTTTCGCTATGATAGCGGTTTATTGATATAATAAAGGTGGGTCATTTTTATTGCAATTAAGTGTGATTTGGTCTTTTAGGTACTGGTCGCGTTTGGTAAATAGTTTTATTTTCGTATTAGGAAATATTATTATGATTAACTAGATTTTGCCTGCGTGTGCCTACGTGAAGGGCGAAGGTCATCCCACGGGTCTGTACAAGTGGGTTAGAAAGTATTATATGTTCTAGAATTTAGGTCGCGTGCAAAGTTTGATCCAAATCGGTTCAGCCGTTAATATTTGATTGATTAAGACACGTCACATTTATAATATTGGTAGTTAATATTGTTAGGTATAATAGTAGTAGGTATGTACCTAAATGTTTTGATTATAGTTAGTTGCTCTTTTAAGTTTACCTTCCCACGTTATCTATTTTTGTAAATGTCACGCATGCCGATCAAACCAGGGCTTCTAGGTTTTTTCAATATTTAATTAATTATAATAAAATAATATAATTTAATATAATATCTTGGGATAACTCACACACGGTCATCTGATCCCAAACTAGGCAGAGCCTGTGCTATGGCAACCAGACAACTGATAAACATACTTATATATTTCTAATACATACATATTAATAATAATAATAAGTTAATAATAAGTTTATTTTCAAATCATTTTAGCTTAGATTACATGTCGAGGAGTCTCCATTTAGGCATAGAAGATGCCTGTAGTTGAAGGCTCCGCTCTTCTCTTACATTATAACTTAAACTTATAGTTTTATAACAAAATAAACAAATAGAAGTAGAATGTGTGTGTATGTGTGGTGTGTATGTGAGACTGGTGCTGAGTGTACATTTTCACATATTATAGACAAATTACACCCAGACACAGAACAAATGATCATGCTCATCACAAAAAGATTTGTCCTGGGTGGGAATCGAACCCACGACCTCTGGTTTAGTAGTCAGGGTCACTAACCACTCGACCAACAGGCCAGTCGGCCAATTATTTATTTTAAACACAATATTTTAAGTGTGGTACACTTTCGAATTCATAAAGCTACGCAGTATTTCTATTCTTGTAAATGTCATACGAGTAAAAGGCAGCGTAGAGAAGTTTCTAGTTCGTAAGCTAACATTATTACTATAGAAACACTACATGGGCACTTAGTCGAGTGGAACGTTCAATAAAGCATTTACTTACCTATTAGGGTAGGGTAAAAGTATTAATGTAATGAACGATTTTGCGATGGGAAAAGTAGAAATCAGCCGATTTAGCATACACCAACAAGTTGATTGCACAAGTTAATTGTTTTTTTTTTCCAAAGTTTATCCAACAGCTTCACGTGCTTTTCGTGGCACAGACGAGTCTTTCTATGTAATAAAAGGTCTCCCATCCACAGACCGATCTGGATAAGCGTTGCTTAACGTTGAAGATCGACCCGTGCGGCTTACTATTTAGTCACGAGTTGTCAAAGTTGATCCATGGTGAAAAATATATTCATACATACATACACCCCCCCAAATATTATCAAACAAATTAGGTTTAAAATTCAAGTCACTGTATACAACAAAATAATAAATGAATACTCTAAATTAATTTTCTGTACGTCAAGATTAATGTTTGGTTATCATACGGGTGCTACGCCGTAGCTTGATAAAGCTGCTACGAGCTGTCTTGGCGTAGCACATAGCCTGCTACGGGACGAGACAGCTCATTATTATTCTGAAACTTAAGTTTGTGCATTGAACATAGTGTTTTAACTGTGGTTTTTTTGTTACTGTTTTATTTTTCACGTTGGTTATTAATGTAATGGAAAAATACATGACCATAAAATTATGAATATTGTTATCTACATCGTCCGTATCGCTGTCAACGAATAAAGCACTCAAAAGTACTTTTATTACTTTGTTTGAAAAAATAGGCCAGCCCTCTGGTCACGTGAAGAGTTAACCAACCGCTTGGCTATATCCCAAAAAACTAGGTGATCACTCAGACTCAATTTCTCTTGTGTTCAACCCCAAACGGCTCTAAATTATAACTCCCATATAAATGCAACCTATATAATAAATTCATCAACGATATAATATTCATAACATTATACGTTGTAATGAAAATTTTCGTCAAATCCATACTACATTATTACCACGTTACACTCGAAAATTAATAAGGCTTAACGTTGGAAATATAAAGCGCGTCGTAAATTAAACGCGTTATTTCGATAATGTTCAGCTTACATTGCGTATTATGTGTGACTTACGATTTGTTTTGCCATACAAGAGCGGCAATGTATGCTGGTTACTGGTTACATTCGGGTAACCGTTGCCAACTTACGGCGCGCATTGCTTTTGTGCTGTAGCTGTGTTTTAGTTACTGCTATGTTTTGTTCTGGATAACTTTACGCAATTCTAGGGGTGTTTCATATAACTGGTATTTTAGTAAGTCATATCAAACATGCAATAACGGGAGTGCACATGAACATCAAGATAAAATACAACCTGGGGTGTTTAAGACAGGAATTGGTTACTATTAGGCAAGCGTGCTCCATCACCGAACACATGAGATTGAGGTTAAACGCGAGTGTACTAAAAAATAATAAAAAAACACAAACGTACTGGATTCTCAAACAAAGCAAATTAAATGTTTATGCCTAGTACAGTTCTGCAATAAATTTTCCATAAAATACGCGAATCTACTATTTTGTTAATGAAACACTGAAATCAATATGAGCCAACAAAGCAGTAGTAGTCAACAAACCTATTTGGTATGCAGGTAGCTAACTTGCACCTATGTACTTTTAAAGAATCTTGTGGGTGTGCTGAGTAGACAATTATTGTACACCACACTTGTAAGTATGCCATAAGCTTAAAAAGTTATAATGCACACATTAGAAATGAATATTGGCAGTGCAGTGGGAAAATTAATATTTTTGCCTGTATACCAAATAGCTTTGTTGACTGTACCATATAATTATTGTCAAGGACATTCCGTCCGTGTAAATACCACGTCATCTGATACCGTGGACGGTTTGTACATTCGTCGTATTCGTGGGACTAAATGAAACGTAAATAATGATGTAATTTTGTGGATGGATCGGTCAGACGTGAATGAGTGACCTCCAGGGAAGTTGATATATGAAAATGTTGCTTGAATGATTCATTACAACGTAAATATATGGATCAGGGTGCTAATTCTACAAATTATATTAAACTACGTTTGCATTCGCATCTCAGACACAATCTGTTTAAAAACCTTAATTTATTTTTTATTTTGACAGATTGCGACTGAGATGCGAATGCGGACATCATCATCATCTCATCTGCCTAGCCTTTTCCCAACTATATTGAGCAAACCAGATTCAGCAGAATCCCAGTATTTTACGTGGAGCGGCTGCCTACCAGACCTCCACAACCCAACTGGGTTACACGGTACTCCAAGACTAGTGTCAGATTTTCTGGCTTCTGACTATCCGTAACGACTGCCAAAGATCTACAAATGACAGCCGGGACCAACGGCTTAACGTACTTTCCGAGGCACGGAGGAGTCTCGGTATGTAAAGATGGTCACCCATCCACAGACCAACCTCGGCAAGCGTTGCTTGACCTTGAAGATCGACCCGTGCGGCCTTTATTATATAGCCGCGAGCTCCTGAGCGACTGAGATGCGAATGCGGACGGTGCTTAAAAATTTGTAGAATTGGCCCTTCGAACTACAATTTATTTTGATGTGTAAATGTAAGTACATAGCTCAACAGCTAGAGTCTTAATTTTTTTTTATGACTTTCTCCAAAATTTGGATTTATGACAACCGGCGAAATGTTGGTGTGTCAAACACCTCTACGTAGACGTAATGGCATGCTTCATCAAATAACTTGAGCTCTATAGTACTCGTATTTTGGAAATAGCTCTCCTCTGAATGTACATAGGTATGTCTGAAGCGACGCGAAAAGGCTTCTATCGATCTAAACGAACACAAAAACGAGTTAAAATGTTCTGGAAATTCTCCAAGATTCAAACATCAATAACACCTTTATTCGACTGTACTCATAAAAGTGCCATTAATTTCATTCTTTAGGATCAGAGGATCACTTTTCAGGACTCACGACGTATTTTCTTCTAAATAATATGAACTTTCACAGTAAACGGTCCAGGCTGGTACCTAAGGGACATATTTAGACTTTAGTCAGTAAATTCTGGCTGTACATAGTTTAGGTCTAAAACTGGGAGATAATAAGAATTTATGGGCGCACGATGAAACATCTGCCCCGACCTTCGAGCAGGATTATGAAGATAATTATAGATATTTCTAATATGTCGCGACTGTAATCCCTAAGGATAAAGGAGAATTTACCACCACAGACGTCTAGGGATTAGGTCTTGTAAAAAGTCTACAAGTATTGGAAAGAAAATGCTGTGACGAAATAATCTCAAAGTTAATAGGTAAAGGATGGATTTTGACTTTGTGCCATAGTGTTTTGGTCCGGATTATTTTTTAAATTATGCGTTTACAAATCTATCTATTAATATATGCTCATGCTTGATCATCGCCGTTAGTATCTGTAACAAAATTCTTTAAATAATAAACATGAATATTAGTTTAATTTGGCACCTTCAAGTAATTATATCAAGGCTCAAAAGACTGAGTGCTGATAAATCTGAAAAAAATACAACAGATAACTAAATACATAATATAATTGACTATCTTACTTCACGGAATCTGTTTTGTTCATGAAATGAATTTATTTTGTCGATCAGCTGTCTCTATTGACCATCGGAAATGAAAATAACACCTGAATGAATAGTCGACCGTTTTAAAATGAATGAAAATCATGATTGGATCATATCTGTTGGGATTTCATTGTTGGTACTAACGTATTATGAATTGAATAAATATAGATATCTAAAATCGTTCATTGGTTGCGTATACATACATAATAATGAATACTTAAATCTACCAATTTTAACTAGTGTTTTGAAAATACCGTATATATTTCTGCTGCCAAGCAGCGTTATTGTGTTTGGTTTGGAGGGCAGGGTGCCGGTGTAATTTAAAGGGTATTATGGATGATTTCTGAATTAACAGATGTCAAAACGTGGATACCACTTAACATCAGATGGAAAGACTGGTAATGAAATATAATGGAGCAAAAGGGAGTACAAAATGTATTTAGGCAATACTACGCCCTTCCCTTTCCACTAGAAAGTGGAATTTGGTAGGGGTCTCCAAAGCGGTAAAATAAAATGTAAAAAAAAAATAGAGTACACGTGAAGTGGCGATGTTTTTTTTTATCGTCGTTAGCCAGAGACGTTTAAAAATATTGAGAGTGTGCGAAAATCATTTTTCCATCCAAGGATCCATTTGCAAAATATTAAGTTTTAAAGTGTTAATTTTTAGTAGAGGCAAGTGTCCCCCCCTCTGCCAACTAAACGGTTATTTGTGGAGACGTCAAAAAATTCATGGTTGAAGCAAATATTAGGCTAAGGCTTTACTACTACTTTTATGTATACTACGCCGCATTTTATGCTACTACGCCATTTTACTATGTTATAGTATTGACAACAACGTTTTACTGTGAAGACTACTGCGTAATAGCATCGAGGACGCCATTTATTAAGCTACTGCAAATGCTCTTAAAAGATTCGATGGCGTTGAAAACACCAACGAAAAGAGAAATGGTAGATTAATTAATTAATTCTTGGTAAGCCACCCCCCCATCTTGCAGGTATCCTCTTAATTCTTTTAAGGAAACGAAACAATCGATTCATCCAAACCGGAACTAGGTAACCTACATTAGATTTAATTTAAAACATTTTTGTAGAGCAGCATAAAAGGGTTTGAGAGAAAAAGGAATCTATTAACCTAGTTCCACACTGGCAGGTGCTAACAGTTATTCTTAATTAAACGCGAGAAAGTCTTATTAGCCCGAAAGTTTGTTTTAAGGTTTAACTTTGAAACATTTTAATTTTTAACACTTCAGGGAATAGTAGTGTCAGGTGAAAAGTTTCATGAAATGAAATGAAAAATATTTTTGCATACTCCACATTTTACCTGCCCAAAGAGACAGTTATATAAAATGTAATATTAGAGCTTTTAGCAATATTCTGGATAAGTTTACTAGCTCTCTGTCTGACTGGATGAGTCATCTCCTAGAAACGAAGTCCTCCATCGGACAGCCACCTAACTTGACCTACCATGTCAGGCACAGAAATTAATAAATTGATCTAGCCGATCATTATTGAGCATGGATTCTCAACCTTCTGCGACGGGACGTTTTGCTCATATAACGTTTTGATCATATAACGTTTTGATACGGGGTACGTACAAGGATATCGACAGTTTGCATCCACACTTATCGTCTTTTCGTTTTACTGTTAATTTAAATTAACATTATAATAGATAGTCATTTTTCAGGATACTATACTTGTAATTTGACAATAGGACGTTCTACTAATAGAGCGCTTTGCGAATAGCAAGTTTTGTTCATCAGATCTTTTTGATACCACCAACTTTCCAGCTATAATTGTCCAGCTATAACAATAGGGATTTTTGTTGAATAAAAATATAATAATTATATTAGATCCGTCAATTACATTTTCAAAAAGTATTGGATATTTTTTTTGCTTTATGGAATTAATAAAAAAAAATTAAGATAAAATTTCTGGAGTGGGGGATTTAGATGTCACCTCTCGGGTAAAAGTGTACCAAGGGCCCTGAAATTTTAAGGCCCTGTATCGTCTTTATCTTAGTTTAAGTGAAACAAAAAACCGTGTCCAATACATTATATCGACACAAAACGAAGTAACCGATTTCCGACCTTAAGTTTTTTTTTATATCGGAAATCGGTTACTTCATTTTGTGTAGATACGTCCTTTTTTATGACGTCAGATTATAGTTTTTGGTAATCTTACTGACGGACCACATGGCTTTTTTTTTAGAATCTAATTGCAATTTGTTCTTCTTAGCGTTTCCGCAGTAGTCTAATTAGATAACAAACTCGCAGTCATTGTTTAATCAATATCATTTTAAATTTTGACTTGTGTTAATGACAGTATTCTAAATAACAATATTATGATTAGATTTCTTTTGATATAAACCAAGACGATCTTGAATAGTGTATCTATTATTTTAAAACGCGATTCCATGAATGAATGCGAATTGCGCTTTCTTTTATAAAACCTCTTTCATCGTTTTTGACCTAGTTTAATTGTGGCGCCACAAACGTTCATTAACTAAGCTATTAATTAAACACGGATATGTGATCAGGCGGTGGTCGAACCACACAACATAAAAGAAAAACTGCATGTTGGTACCTAAAAGAGCTGTGTGCTATTTATTATTACGTAGTTGTTACTCGTACAAATATGTACCTACATGGTGTTTCTGATGCGATTTCTATTAATTTAAATTATTCTGTTAACTGTGTGTGTTACTGACAGCATTGATACCTTAGCTACCATTTGGTTTCAAGTAAATAAAAATAAATAAATAATTGTTTTTGTATTTTTCCACATGCGCCCAAATTTTTCATCGTACCTACTTTCGAAATGAAAAGGAAATTCCTAATAAATTATAATCAAGATGTAATAAATAATAAATCTCAAAAAAATTATGTGTTATTCGTAGATATATTATAAAAAAACAGGATATAACAATGTTTTCCTGAAAAAAAGAACAGGGAATCCCATATCCTTTACCGATCCTAATAAGTTAACATCACGGCTTCTTGCCGTTTCCTTTCAGGATCATTTCTAAGAAGGGAATAGTTACAAGTGTCGTGTTTTGACACCGCACAATGGGCACGTGTGATAAGGGGTTGTGTAGTTAGTAATCGCAGTAAATTGCTATTGTTTTTCCATCTGAATTAATTCGCGGATAATTCTGTGAAAATACACGTCTTTAAATTAAATTAAAAGCAACATAAGGTGAATATAAAGTTTAAACAAGAAATTATGCCAAATGCTGTTTTTTAATCTATCTTCTATTATGTCTGTCTATCAGCAGGCTGCATCTCATGAACCGTAATAGGTAGACAATTGAAATTTTCACATAGTGTGTATTTCTGTTGCCGCTATAATAAAAAAATAGTTAAAATAAATTAAAAATTAAAGGGGATCATTCCACTAGAATCGTGTTTTTTTTTTGCGTTTTTTGCTCAATCTTAATAATGGCAACAGGTAGACGCTTGAAATGGTCACAGATTTTGTATTGCTTTATTCGCTAAAAATAAATCAATAATATTTAAAAATTATATGGGGCCCTTTAATTTTTTTTCCGTACATGAGAGGAGTTTTTTGGAGTTATTTGCACGTTTTTAACGGCATCGTAGTGGATCGTAATAATGGCGATGGCGATGGTACGAAACCCTTCATGCGCGAGTTTGACTCACACTTTGCCGGTTTTTTTTAGTCGTTCAAATCACGTACCTAAGCACGTTTAAAATAAAGAATACAGCAAACAGAAGGCCCTTCAGTTATTTTTTGTTAATATTAGCGTTATAAATACATTCGGCGTGAGTACCTTTGCATTTGTATGCTCAAGGTGAGTGTTGTTACACGTGTCCAGAAGGGCCTTCAACCTAAATAAGTTACTGAGTTTCTTCGATTTCAAGTTTGTTGGCTTTTGATAAACTAATTGCCTTGCAAAATGGTAGGCAGGTACATAAAAGTTTCCTTGACAGTCCTGGGATAAGATAGGTAACGCATGGTTCAAGCTATTCACGTTTAACTGAACAACGTATTTAAAAAAGGCTGGTTTTTGGCCGTATTAACCGAAATATTGTGTTTGCATACAAATATTATTGTTATTGTGTTTTAACCAGTAATCCAACAACATTTATTTATCGTAATCGGTGCAGTTTTGAGACAAAAGAGGGAAATATAGATAATTATTAATATTCGTAAACCCCTTTGCCCATCCCTTTTGACTTTGATGTAGTCAGGATTTTTAGTTTCTTTTTCCAAACAATCGGTTTTCTTTTTTGTTGTTTCGATTTCGTCCAATGTCTTTTAGTTCTGAAACTATAGTATTGCAGACAGTGTGATTAAAGTTAAAGAAATGTATATACTATGCTTTTGCATTGCTGGTTCCTGAGAGACAATTTCAAGTTTGTTTCTTGAGGTTGTTCCTATTCTTAGTACTTTAGAATTAGATTTTCTGCGGTTGCTATAGAGTGTCTTTTTATTCGGATAATTCATTGAAAATGAACTGATTTTCCAATCATGTATATTTCGGGAACAGGTCATTTATGTATGTTTATCAGTTGTCTGGTTGCCATAGTACAGGTTCTACCTAGTTTGGATCAGATGACCGTGTGTGAGTTGTCCCAGGATATATTATTATTATATTATTATTATTTAAGAAGCATCTTCTATCTGTGGTTGCTAAAAGTCTTATTCGTTTGTTTGTCTAAAGCAAGGTCACCCGACTTATTTTGAAGGTAGGCCATAGCAGAGACAATATAATTCTAGCATAGTTATATTATATGGTATTTACTCCAGGACAGCCGGTGGGTGGTGGGCCACCTGGTAGCTAATTACTAGTAATATTTATGTAACAACGCAAGCCCTACGACATACTTAAGTAATTTAGTTTACTGACACCAAAACTAATAAACTTCTAGAGCGTGAAACCAACGTGAAAGACAGTAGTGCGATTTTTGTAGCGACACAATCGCGATATAGTCGCGACGCAATCGCTAGTAAGATAGAAAAATCGATGCAAAAACCCGTTTTTGACAATGATTGATAATCATCATCTGCCTAGCCTTTTCCCAACTATATTGGGGTTGGCCCCAGTCAAACCAGATTTAGCTGAATACCAGTATTTTCCGTGAAGCGGCTGCCTACCAGACCTCCACAACCTATTAAATGGGTAACACGGTAGTTCTTGGCAAGACTGGTGTCAGATTTTCTGGCTTCTGACAGTTCGTAACGACTGCCAAATATCTGCAAACGACAGCCGGGACCATCGGCTTAACGTGCTTTCCGAGGCACGGAGGAAATTCGGTATGTCAAGATGGTAACCCATCCACAGGCCAACCTTGGCAAGCGTTGCTTAACCTTGAAGATCGACCCGTGCGGCTGTTATTACTTTGATTGATAGTAAGATAGAAAAATCGTTGCTGGTATCCTCCCTTACACAACTATTAACCTTCTATGTATCTACCAAGCTAGTTCCTTAATATTTATATTGGGGTCGGTTTCCAGTATATCTGGATAAAATATAAAATTAAATTACAAAAATATCTCCTTATTCGCATTTCTAATAAAGGTACTTTTTCTTTGTCTTAAAGTTAAAGTTTTGTTATTAATTTACGAGAGCAACTTTTTTCGAATTCCGTAATTACGGTAAAAAATATTTTCTCTTTTATTTTTAACAATGGTAAGACGAAGTCAAATTTCTTTGTTTTTTAGAACAAGGAGTTGACGGCTAAAAAAATTTTATTTATAGGTGTAAAGATTAATGTTCCCAGGGGTACAGAGTCCTGCAGACAGGCGCGACAGCGCAATTGCATAGAAATTTCTATGAAATAGTATAATAAGTAAATTACCTACTTAAATGTTATCTCAAGAGAATTGAAATATTTTTCATTTTATTTCAGGATATCTGCATCGCAAAACATACCATATATATATTTTATTATAGTATGACATGGCTTGTATCATATAGCTTATATATCGTTACTTATGATTTGTATAGTATTGAACTAGTATCATTTTAAAGTACATAACATATGTTTTTTGTTATTATTAAAAGTTAGGAACTTGGCATATTTAACATTAAATTATTTTTCAATCTTGTTTTAGATCAACTACGTTGTCAAGAAATATTTTTTCGTATTACTCGTATCTTTAAATCCATTTCGATTTGAAATAAGAAATATACTTTTGATTTAAAATATATTCTGCTTATTTTGAGTTGAATTCAATAATTTAGTCAAATTAACGAATTAGGGATGCCGCCGACAAATGATCCGATAGGTACCAGATCGAAATGGGTTCAATGAACTCTTTATTATCAGTCGCGGTCAAGGAACACTACGGCGGGGCGACTGCTAATTGGACAAAACGAGAAATATCCCAGCTGAGGCTTCGAATTTGGACATTTCGAGTTTTGGGGCCCTATTATGAATTTAAAACGATCATGATTCCGCTCTAAGAAAGAAACGGAGCTATACATAGCGAATAGCACTATCCCTTTTATATCATCGGAATTGGATCGCATTAGCACATCATAGTAGGACGCTTGATCAATTTATTCTACCTTTTTTAGGATCTAGGTTATGAGTCATTAAAGTAAGTCATCGTCTTATCCCTTTTGTTTGATGCTTCTCTCGGACTCAATCAGCTGTGTCATACGAAAAAATGTTTTTTTTCGTTTTCGCCTAATTTTTCGCCCAATTTTGGAAAAAAAAGACAGAATCGATGGAATTTACTTTTAATAGTATTTATTGCTTGTTTTACATTGCCTTCAGGAGCAGTTCAGTGATATACACATGAACTGAAAAATTATTATAATTCACTTGACTCCGAATTGCTGTCATACTGCGCTAAATTTTAAAAGTAGTATCCCTGGGTTTGGTCAAGTCCAGTTTTTCCATCAATTAGTAATTTCACCACACCCATATTTGATTGCTTTTAGCGTTCAAATTACCGTGAGTTGACGCTTAGTGAAGGGAATAATCTCTGTATGTTCGTTGAATGGCGAAAATATATGTATATGCTTCAATTCTTAAACCGAACCTAACACTAATGCCTTACCATACATATGTAGATACATATATGTTTCTGTCTAAATATTGCCATTGCAGTTCGACAGTAAATTGTGCGACAGTGACAGAATTTTTCTATATCATTAAGTTTATTTTTCATCTAAGCAGAGGTACACCTTACAACGTACAACGGCAGCCAAGTCATTGTCCTCATCATTATGGACAATTTTACTGTGGGACCAGAACTCACATCGCGAAAAAAAAACAACGGGTTGCACTCCGGGAGTGCCGGCAGAAGTGAAAACTTGAACATTAACGTTGTGCATTTTTGATATTTTGGAATGGTTTGGGAATAACTTCGCACGAATTGCATATGCATGCATTGAGGCATACATTTTCGCCGCGCGGTAGAAAGAGAGGGGGAGAGATATTACTTCCTCTCCTACGCCGCGCCGGCGGTCTACTCTCTTTCCGTCTTACGAATTTTCGATCAGGTCACGTGTCCTGACGCGAGATTAACATTTTTCACCCATCTCAAAAAGTGCACAACGCCGCTAAAGAAGTTTTCACTTCAAAAAATCAGCTGTTCAGTACATTTTATCGAGTCACGCGTACATAACTATATGGGGCAGTCAGATTTTTTTTTTCGCGATTTCGATGTTGGTCTCATAGTACAAGTTGTGTAGTACAAAATGGCACCTTGTGTGGCACCAAGCTACGCAATAAATTGGGAGACATTTTGACGACATTTTTGACAAGGTATTCACTTTCAGGATTTTGACAACTGAAGTAGGTACCCAGCTGATTATCCATTAATTTGAATTCCATAAAGTGAATCCCTTCTACGTTTCAAATGGAAATGTATTGCAATAAAGGCCTGAATGTTACGAGGTTTAAAATTCAGACGACATCGATGGTGTTTAATATTTCCAGAAGCGTCGATATCAATTCTTGGGAATGTCAGGTTTATCCAAAGTAATGGTTTATCCAAATTTTCTGTTTGTTCATCAAGTTTTGGCAAGGTTTATTTTCTTGTATAAGTGTTGCCATAGGAAGATTCTTTCTCATCCATAATTTTAGTTTTTGAAAAAATGCCCTTGAAACGATCTAAAAAAGAATAACCTGAATGCCTTGCCAAAGTGAAATGTACATAAAATACTTACGCTATGTCGTTACTTACAGCGTCATCTCGATTCAACTTTTAATATTTTCTTTGACATTTTCTATCACGAAGAATACTTATTTCTCCCACGTTTTATGTCCGTACACATAAAACGTTGTCTATCTACCTACATACATTTGAAGGTTGCCAAGGTGACAAGAAGCCATCAAATTATGTATCGGCCCCTCCACTATAGCAGTAAATATTTTACATTGCCAATTTTTTTCCTTCATACTATTTTTCCTTTTATACTTTGCCGAATCCAGTCCCATTTCTGAGGGTCGCATGTAAAAATGTAGGCTGAATAACGTCGGTACGTTAAAAGGACGAACAGGTCTATCTCTACAATTGTATGGAACGTTCATAATAGGGTTGTCAGAAGGGGAACGACGTTCTATACGCGTAAAAACCTGGTAAATATTTTTGTGTATATTTATGCGAGTATATTTTGAAAAAAATGAAGGTCAAAGGTTCTAAGCACATTTTCATATTTTAATAACCGTATTTCTTCTCCTACGTAAAATCTATATAAGTAGGTTGTATAAAAATGTGCGTTAACTTGATGTGGCGGCAATGTGGCAAGCGATAAAGCGCTTTAGAAAATTTACGGGTAATAAGTTTAGAGTTACTTCATTTTTACGATTTTTGCGGTCACGAGTAGGTTCAAACTGACCACGAACTAAACATAACTTTTAAGTAATTATTTTGTTTGTATATTTTGTTAAAGTCCAAAGTAAGCTTGTAAAAAGCTGTCACTTTAGCTTCGCAACTTGAAATAGTATTTTTGTTAAGCATTCCTGCTCAGAACGCTGGAATTCTTTCAACATTTTTTAGCGATAAAGTACAGGCGAACACAAATGTGTGTTATAGCGATACTTTTATGCTTGTATTTTTTGTCAAAGAAGGACGTAAGTTTTTCATAATATTATTGTCCTTTTTTGCTAACCCACTTTACGGGGCGCGCGTCACAAAGGCTGTATTATCCTGTCCTTATTGGAGATACGTGAATGATATTTCAGTCGCGAAACGGCCTGAATTGCGTCGTCAAATTATTTCTCATGTTTCAAGGATACCTTCTGTATGCTATTATTATTTTATTTTACAAGAGGAATATGCCTAATTTTTCGTGTTACGATGGGCATTTAGATGAAAAACACCTAAAAATTACATGTACCATCCAGGGTCAAAAGTGCAGTAGTACTATTATTAAAGAAGACCGACTGATTTTATCTACTCGTAGATTGAGTTAAGAACCTTCATTTTGATTGCCCACCTGCACTTGCCGTAGGGACCAGATCAGAAGTGCAGGTGGGCATTTACAAATATTAATGATCCCTCATAAATATTTCCATTTTAATTCTTATGCACAAATATACCTCCAAAACGAATAACTCAAGACCATTCAAATAACTGTCTTGATATTAACTAAATATATTAACGCTTTATCATTATAGCCATAATGCATTGTTTATTTTATGGCCGCTTGCAAGTTAGGCAGACGGCCAGCCGCGTTCGCTAATCTAACGATCGCAGCCGGCTTGCAATGTGTCCAATGCGTACTTGCGTAGTGCTTGCGGCAAGTCATGGTACGACGGATACGCTACCGCATTCTGGCTGCGGCAACGTGTTTGCCGTAAATATGTTATTTGCCTATTTAGGTTGAGAAAAAAAAAGTTTTTTAACATAGCATGGACCTTTGTGTACTACATTCGAAAATGTTAGTTTATTCCTTGGCAATTTACGCTTTTTCTACCTTGAGGTTGAGAGGTTGAGAAATATCTATTGTTTTACACAGCAGAGGTTCCAATACGCAATACATTCGAAGATCAAAGTTAAGTACTTGACGGTTTCTGCAATCATTATTGCGAGAAATATCATACCTTAAAAAAGTAATGCATAATTATTTTTTTCCATAAACATGGCATAATTTTATTTTTCCATAAACATGGCATAAACATAATGAACAACGATACAAATCGACATCAAAATAAATAATGCACATGAAAAACACAATGCATACTTATACCAAACGAAGGTTTCGAAATATCGTAAATATTTAAGTGCGCCCCTTGAGAAGTTACAGACTCGGATCATTATGTTGTAAAAGTTACGCTCAGTAATGTTTGCCGAGATTGCTTCGGAATCGTCCTCCTGAATTCTTTTGTTTACAAGGAATTCAATTAAACTCAAGTGTGATATCTCCTCGAGTATTTAATTAAAAATTTCTTTATTTCAACCGACAAGACAAATCGAAAAAGACAGCTTATTTATCTGAGGTTGAAAGGGAGTTTAAAATTAAAATGGCGACTTCAATGGTTTTCCAATGAGGGGGAGCAATAATTGTCCGTAGGCTGCGATGCAAATTGGATCGCAGCTCGGTCGGAGATTGTATATATTTGTCAGATTCCGGTTAATGTATTTTCCTGCGATTGTACTCACAATTTTGTTTGGAAATTTGTGTATTCTTTGCAGTGTTTTGCGTTGAAACTGGTATAATTAAAGATGAAATATTAAAAGTGCCTTAAAGTGTGTTACAATATTATTCTGATTGTGAACGTTTCTGAAAGCAAAGAGGCTTTATTTTTTTCTACATAACATATTTTCATACTGAAATTGCATTTTACGTAAAGAGTAAAAACCGCCTGATAATTTCAGTTCTTACGTAAGCCTTTATTCTGGAAAATCGCCAACATCGACTGACCGATGACAATATGTTCAATAAAAGGAACTTCCAGTAACTTCATTTAATATTTACGAAATATTCTTGGTAATATCGTCCATCATTATATTTCCGGTGAGCTATTTATTCATTGACGAATAAAAAAACGAGCGCTTAAATGCCGCATTGAATTAAATATGAGCAACTGTTCTAGAAAAAAAAGTAATTGAATTTGTAGAGTAGTATCTTTTGTCTTTGTTGGCATAGAATTTGTCTCCGCATCTTGCAGCCATTGTTTTATCGTTTCAATAGACTGTATGAAAAGATATATGGCCTTCACCGAGTGAGTATGTAGTGTGCTTTATGTGCACTATACAAACATGCCCGGTGTATGTGCTGCTTAATAGTGGAGTGACGTCATCGTGAATCTCAGCGGAAGCGGTAAAGTCATGTTTGTGTTTCGTGATTAGGTTGGTAGTTTTGAAAGTGCGGGCTCGTGGGTAAATAGCTACTGAGATCTATCGATTGGTGAAGGAGTAGCGGTCATTTATTGGAGGAGTAATGGTCCTTTGCGTCTTAAAGACTACATGAGACGGTCAGTCGTTTCCAGCAGTGTAAACTTGTCCGATAGTTTTATACTGGTCAATCAAAACTCGATATTCAGAAAGGTACGAGAGTTTCTGATCTGAATGTAGCTAAGCGCATCAAAGTCAAGGTCAAAGTCAAAACGTTTATTTCAATTAGGCCATTAAACGGCACTTTTGAACGTCATCGTTTACAGTTCAGTAAAATAATAATGTTACATTAATAAAATGACTCTACTGTCCATTCGGAAAGGTAGATTTTTATGGAAAAGAACAGACAAGAAACTCCATAGTTACTCTTTTCAAATAATGATTTTACAAAATTTGGTATACAAAAATTAATTTAATATTATGTGAGGACGATGCACCCAGAGTATGCTACTTATAGAACAAAGTATCACCAGCAGAGGTAAACTTATTAATTTCCTAAAGAAATTTAGGTAAATTGTACTCACATATTTACAAACATTGGAACCATTAATTAAACAACAGTGTGTGAGTCAACAGAAAAATAAAAACACAAAAAAAGAAACAGTATATCTATAAAGTTAATACATAAATCAACCAGTTTGACCTTCACCCTTGATTGTCCTATGGAGCAGGACCAGCATGTTTCCAAGCATTCTTATCCTGAATGTAATCTTCTAATTTGTAATATGCTTGTTCACAAAGTGTACTTTTAACATGAGTTTTAAATTTTCTTTCATTTAGTTCTAATATGTCAGAAGGTATTTTGTTGTAACATTTAACACAATACCCCATGAAAGAAGTGTGGACTTTAGCTAATCTAAAAAATGGTTGATCTAATTTGTCTTTATTTCTAGTATTAAAATTATGTCTATCACTAATTTTACTAAAAAGATGTCGGTTTTTCCGCACATACATAATATTTTCATAAATGAATTGGCAAGGGACTGTCATAATATTAATCTTTTTAAAAAGTTCCCTAAGAGAATCACGGCGACGCAGATTATAAACGGCTCTGACAGCTCTCTTTTGTAAAATAAATATGGATTCAATGTCAGCAGCCCGACCCCACAGCAAAATACCGTACGACATAATGCTGTGAAAGTAACTAAAGTAGACCAAACGTGCGGTTTCTACGTCTGTTAACTGTCTTATCTTTCTAACAGCATACGCGGCTGAGCTTAGACGACCCGCAAGAGATGTTATATGAGGCCCCCATTGTAATTTCTCGTCCAATGTGATACCTAGGAAAACCGTCTGATTAATGAACTCCAGTTTTTCTCCATTCAATATGATGTCACATTCGCTACTTTTAACATTTATTAAAGAAAATCTAATACATTTAGTTTTTTTTTTATTTGAAACCAAGTTGTTTGCCGTAACCCAATTTTGGACCTGATGAATAGAGCTATTGACGTCGTCAAGATTTTGTTAACGTCGGTCTATTTTAAATATTAATGATGTGTCATCCGCAAATAACACCATCAAATGCAAAGTGAATGGTAACACAAAAATTTAGAGTCACCACTCACCAGGTATAAAAACAAAAAAACGAAAATTATGAGTTTAGAACAAACCCCAAAATAAACCTCAAATTATTTAGCTATTACTAAATTAAGGTTGACATTTCGTGTCTTTTCTAAGTAATTTGTGAGCTGTCAAAAGATGTTAGCCCGTGATTTTTCAGAGTTAAAGGTTGTTTTGGAAAGGCCCTGGTTTCATTTTAATTTGATATTTTTCGCAAACAGTTTTTGCAAATTGCGGACGTACTTGACGGCTTTAGGAGTTTTTCCCTAAATCTGTATCACAATTTTTCCAAATATTAAATGCAAACTTCATAAATTTTATAATTTCGTAACAAAGTCTGCATCTAGATGTAGATTGTTTTTAAGAAATTACCATTATATTAAATTACCATAAGTTGCGATTAAGCGTATTCCTTGATCGAAGATGATCAATCCACAATGTGAATTTTTTTATCAGAACGCTACATTTAAAAAGTCAAAACATTACCTGCTCCACTTTCTTTAAAGAGGCTTCATCTGACCCAAAAGCAGTTATTGTCCTTTCAATGACGTCATGCAAAAATGTAACAAATACAACAGATCCAGCTATAGAAGGCTCATACAACGATTTGAAGCACACCTAAGCGGGACAATACACCAAGAAAGAATATCAGTCCTATTTTGTAAATGTAATTGTCATTATGTATTCATAAATGTAGGTCCTGGATAGCTATGGGCCTTTCTCCTCCCCCCCTCCTCCGACCTCCAGGGAAATGGCTGGCTAGAATTTTGGAACATAAAATTTTCAAGGCAACGTATAAGCGTCCATGTAACTTTATTTCTGACATCTCCTTTGTATTTTGCGAGAATAAAAATGGAGTGTAGTTTTCTATCGCCGTTTAAGTCGGGGATAAGTAACATGACGTGGAATGTGCGAGAAAAAATGTTTGTTCTGACGTGTGTAGGTGTTTGGCATAACAATAACATTAGAATAGTTAAGTGGTTGTTTTGTGAACGGATCTTGATACATTCGGTGTTACAGTGCCCTTTTCGGCATTATTTTTAGGTCAATAAAATGAGAAGGTTGGACATAGGTCTTCGTGAAATAATTCCACCGTATCTTAAAGGAAACTGAAAGCATACTTTAAAACTCTGAGTAATCCACAATATTGAACAGAAGACTTTTAAACTTCTACCTGTCACAAATACCCCTTAGACGTCATACAACAATGTTTAGAAATTAATATTGGTTTAGTTAAAAATAAACCGGCAGCGTTGTAATAGACAATCAAAGTTTAAAACAGGGGGAAGTTCTTTGCAGCGTTTGAAACTTTTAACTAGAAGAGTTCGGTTGATAACGGAGAACCGAGTTTGCGCTTCGTTTTACCTGACGCGGCATAAACTGATAATAGCAAACGCCTTCCAACTTTAGTTCAGAGATGACGGAACGGAGACGATAGAAGGTAGGTCATTACTTAGAGTTTAGGGTCTGTAATATGGTGGACCTAGACTGGGGAAAAATTGTCTTATGACGACTGACTACATAGCTAAAATAGAACAATTTTACACTAATGTCGGTGTGATAGAATTTTTTATTCAGAGTTTAGTCTGACTAGACAAAAATCTATGTCGTGTGGGCCCACTATTAGGCTTTGTGTTGTAGCAGGCAAGTGAAAAAGTATAAGAACGGTCGGATTGATTCGCAACAGCTTTTTTATTGGCTTGGCGTTATGTATACGACGTTCAAATCGTCAATTGTGTTACGATGGCGTTTGCATTATTTATTATAAGGGTTCCTTTTTTACCTTTTGAGGTACGGAACCCTAAAAACCAACATAAACTTATACAAACAGTTTATATTCCCGGTCTAAAGCCAGCCTATCGAAAGCCAACCTAAAATATCCAGACAAATCCCTAGAGAAGATACACTACCTGACAGTTGTTTACCTATACTCCATATAACCTGTCTTTACAGACAGAGTGGTCTAGTCTCGTCTCTTACATTATATAGACAAGAATACGATCAAAAGTTATTATTCTTTTCACATTTTGAATTATACAGCAAGCGTCTAGACTTGGCTATGGTTCTTAAGTAGGTAGATATTAAGTCTTCATGGATAATTCTCATTCGGAATATTCAATATGGCGGTGTAATTTTGCAGGTAGCTTGTAAACTGTTTTATATTTAGGTTCGATAACCAGTTTGCTGTGTTCCTCTTTAGTCTTTTTTCCTCGCTCATCAATTCATCATTTGCTGCGCCTTTTCTCAACTTCATATGTTTGAATGACTACGTCACTGAACATTTCTATTAATCAAGTGTTTGGTTTATGGTGTTGCTGCTGTATGTAAGGTCTAGAGTTACCGTTTAAGTAAAAAAATAGTAATACAAAAATTTGCAAATAGATAGGTTTATTTTATCTCAGGCTAAAATGAGATAACGGAGCCCGTTAAAGGCTGGCTTATCTTCGGCTTAGGTAAATCATATCTATGAATTGGATCTTACAAAATTTTTTTACATCGTTTTTAACAAATGTGCAACTTAGAAAATATAGTGTAGTCCTTATCTAATAGACGACACTTCAAATGTGAATCCACTGTCTTATTTTCAGTATTATAAGAGTAAAAGTTTCATGCTCCCTTCTGCAGCTCTTAAAGGAGTAATAGCGCAAAGATGAAAGTGTGAAAGGGCCCTGTGTTTCGAGAAATTACATGCTTAAATGCGAAAGTTGAAACCCGATAGTGTGGCGTGACCTTTCCTCCACTTTCGCTTTGATCCACAAAGTTACACAAGATGTGTGTTTAAGTTCTCTTATTAAAGAGTTCTGTTTATTTCTTGAAGGTTTTCTAACCACCGTTCAAAGTCTGGCGATATGACTAGTTCTAATTTTAGTATGTGGTTTCTGAGTGGCTTATGATGAGGACAATAAATCGAAGGGTTTTCGAACATTCTCAGATACACGTGTAAGTTAATAGCTAGCGTGTATGAGACTCGAAATCATGTCGTGAAATAGTTGAGTTAGTTATAAGTGTACATTTTAATACGATTTTTGTTTGATACGTTATATACCAAGCAGACGTAATCTCGTAATCTTGAAAATCTGTGTACATATAATAAGTATTTAAAAAATATAGTAATAAAAGTCTGTCTCCAAAGAGTCATTGGCCCTGTTCCTCATCATTGTAGATAATAATTAGAACTTTTGTTGAGCTTAAAAAATAAAACTTAGAACTTACCTACCCAAAGTGTATGACGCAATAAGAAGAAACATTGTTTCATAAAATTTAAACAAAAAGAAAAAAAACTTTTCTATATTAGTCCCTAACATAAGTGCTTTGTGATAAGCCCCGAAATCTGGGTTAAAATCTTTGGACAAAGTTTCACCTCTAGGGGCCGTCTTAGTTCCAGAAGAGGCCAGAACTCAAATGTATTACTAGGTGCGTGTATTTGTGTAAGGTTTTCATCAGATGTTCAACAAAACATTTTGTCAAAGTGCACTGTGTTTATTCAAGTCAGTCTTATTATTCGAATATTGATTATAATCGATATAAATAAGTGTTCTTGTTTTGTTTTCTATTGCTTATTGAAAGACGTTAGATTAGTTTTCCGCTGGTGCTATCACACACCACTACACTGCTGAAAGGTTGGTACAAGATTACGAATGATACGAATATTGTATCAATCATCACCTAATACAAATATTGTGACTAGCCTGTTGGTCGAGTAGTTAGTGATCCTGACTGCTAAACCGGAGGTCGTGGGTTCGATTCCCACCCAGGACAAATCTTTGTGTGATGAGCATGATCATTTGTTCTGTGTCTGCATGTAATTTGTCTATAACATGTATGTATTTAGAAATATATAAATATGTTTATCAGTTGTGTGGTTGCCATAGCACAGGTTCTGCCTAGTTTGGGATCGGATGACCGTGTGTGAGTTGTCCCAAGATATTCCATTCAAGATTATGATATTTACCAGTCTCATTGAATAAAATACCTACTTGTCATCAAAGCATTTAGTCTCAATGCTGCAAATTCCGACCATTTTGTACAACCTTTTTTTTCACGTTATCTTGAAACCAGCACTTCGTACGCGCTCCGCCTCCGTATTTCCGTATAGCCTATAGCATTCCTCATGAATATGGCTATAATATAAAAATAATTTTCCAAATCCGACTGGTAGTTCCAGAGCTTAGCACGTTTAAACAAACAAACAAACTCTTCAGCGACTTCAGCTTAATTATATTAGTATCGATTAAAAGAAGCAAGTCCAAGTAAAACCTTAAGACATACATTTAACTAAACATCAGTTTATCACATTACTACAAAACAAACGTTGAAAAATATAGTAACATGAGAGAGCGACCAAATATATTATTCGTTGCTTTTTCATCCAGTGTAATTGTAGCAAAAGGCCGGGACTACGTCATACGGACAACAAAACTACTATTTGTATGTTAATTTACTCTTCTACTGCTTTGTTTGGCTTAGAAAAATAGCATTATTATACAAGTATTTGTAAAAAGTTTTAGTAAAATAAGTTCTTAGTGCTTTACAATGGGTTTTTGGTACTCTCTTTTGTTTGTACTTTATAACATTGGTGTTTTGTTATAAAATATGGTGGTTATACAATCTACATAATATTTTTCTAAAATCTGGTCCCGTTCCATGATTCCCATGTGAAAAAGAGAAAGTGCTATGCGTTTGGTATAGCTTCGACTCTGTCTCACATCGGAATCATGAAGAATTTAATAACGTCATAGTAGGGTGCTGAGCAAAGATGAGTAATACATACTAGTTGAACTGTGTTCCTGCTTCAATCTATTAACCTAGAACTCGATAATGGATTGTTATTACACTGTTAATAGATTTAGGTCTTGTTACAACTAATGGACGCTTACTTCAGATCTACAATTAGTTTTCTGTATGTAGAGATATATATACATTGGGATACATTGGGTTAAATACTAGAACTATAGGTTGGTTGGTCTTAGTTTCCAGATGATTTCCTCAACTGACAAATTATCATGATTACGTTAAGAACCACCTAATTCAATAAATACTGGAAGTTCGAATAAGTCAGAAATTCTCCCATGTGACATTCTCCGAGTATGAAAAGTATCCTATACCCTGTTCCAAGACATAGTCTACCCGGGTGCCAAGTTTCATCCTAGGAAAAAAACGTAAAGAAGTAACATACTGACATAATATACACAACAGCGGAGAACACAGGTATTGAAAAAAAAAAAAAAAACACTACCGCCGACCATTACCCATTCACATAATTCCATCCGAACAAAAAGCCACAACCAAACACATTACCCGCCATTTCTCTCCGCCCCAGTTGGGTAAACTTGCCCTGCAATACAACTAGACAAAGCAACGGAACCTGGGTTATGACGGCCATATAAATGCGAATTGTCGCGATTTAACTCCGCCGACTTGTATACAGAGTGTTCGGAAATGACACACACAGCGGGTAAGGGCTCGTTCAAAGTGAACGCGCGTTGGCTAAGGTGGGAGCGGGAGCGATTTGGTGGCTGCACACACCGCGAGTAGTTGTAGCGGGCAGTAGGGGCTAGACGTATTTCCTCAGGGTAAAATAATAGACGGTCGCTCGCTAGCGAAACCACTCGCGACGGTCGATTATAGAAAAAAACTCACGGCGAAAGGTTAAAGGGTAAAGATAACATTCTAATAGATGCTAGGGATTGACAGCTTACTTTGAGCTCACTTAAGTATTGCGGTGAAATTCTCACAGAATACTGCACTACCGCACTACAGCATTACCGTCCCGTCACGTCGCGTTTGGCACTCCACCATAGTCACTTCAGTATGGACGCAAACTGCGGTTTCATATTTTACTATATGATTTCAAAATCGTGCCCGCTCCAGCACCCGTGCAAGCTCCTCACCCTGTCCGTGGCCTAAGCGAGCAGTATATGTGTAGACAAGCTGCTGTACTGGTATACTGGTGTGATGCTGTGAACATGATCTGTGTGAGAGGTTAGGCGAGTCGAGTACTGTACTGTCTTGCTAAACGTAAGTCTCTCCGAATTTCAAGGAGGTTGGTGTGCTATTATAGTTTAATACTGGTGTGATGTTATGAACATGTTCTGCAAGTTTAGAGTATAGTAGCGTGTTCTGTTGCGTCTTGCCAAGCTGCTTCTAAATGCGAAGAGACACTAACGTACCTAAAATAATTCGATTATATGTTGTTCTAATACTGACTGTTAGGTTAGCTCGCTGATAATTCTTGTATCTAAATTGTTTCAAGTCCGTTCAGCTGGTAATGAATGAACAAAGAAATAAGTGTATGGTATGGGATAAACCCTAGTTTCAATAAACCAATTAAATCTCAAAAAACTTCAGTCAAATCTCTCATAAACGTTCAGGCTCATCTATTTTGAAAGGCTCATCCCCATGGCATAGGACTTAACATAACTGTCAAAATATGGATTTACTATACTTCTGCCTAACCCTTCAGTGAATACAGGCATTATGTTATATGTGATTGGTTGCTAGTGCGTAGTCCGACCAATCACGACAGCCCGTCTATATGAATGATGTACTTGTTTAGGCCTTCTTTGTTTAGTCAACCTTTTCTTACGTCCCATTAGATGTGAGTGATGGATTTTTTGCCGTAAATAGAAGACTTTCAGTGCGTGATATTGAAAGTTACTTTGGGAACATCAGAGTTGATAGAGCTGTTGCTGGGGTACTAAGGTAATTCAGCTGAAATTAATAGTAAGTCACAACAGAGTTACATATATCTATGTTCATTCTACAAATTATTACCCCTTAACGTTGGACGTAATTTTGTGTTGAACATGATCCATCTTCTTTGTGGAGTAGATAGTTTAGAGAAAGTAATTGTCACAATATCTCGGTTTAAAGAAATTTATTTCTCATAAGAACTTACAGTCCGCTTAAAATGAGATAATGAAAATGTAGTACAAATACAATTTCCTCCAGAGTATTAGGAGCTATAATGACATAACATGTTTCTTAAGTTTATTTTTAAATGCATTCAAGTTATCGCAAACTCTTATCTCGTCCGGCAATCCATTGAACAGCTGTGCTCTTTCTACCGTAATTAGTGCGAACACTAATGACTTGAAGTTTGTTTTTATATCTATTTCTCAGATTATATGACATTGTTTTATATATCTCGTCGGAATTCACTGGAAAGCCTACTGTTCCAGAGTCTATGTTTGTTTTCCAAACAACGAAACAGTCCATATAGGTCTTTGAAGTCATCATCTGTGTAAAGGACCTCTTGCAGACTAGGATCACTGGCTCGACAATGCACGCGTGCACAGCTATACTACGTCCACACTGGCCCACGGCTCTGGTGATACTGACGTAGGGTACTTGCACATGAACACAAGACAGTGTATGTGCATCATATTATCTGACATACTACTAAAGTTAAACAATCAGCGAAGACCACATGTGGTTCATGGGACTGTTAACCGGTTGAATGGATCCACTGCCATGCTGCCTATCTGACGATGCCCTCAACCTAGTTACAATACTCCTTGGTGAGACTGGGTGCTAGAAGTTTAGGCATTTGGACATAGGTCATTAAGGTACATATTCGTTTGTAGTTAATATTAAAATACTGTGAGTACCACAGTACTAAAAGTGCTTGAGCCTCAAAGGATATAACGTCCGTAAACCCGAATACACTAATGATTGTCCTCCGGTATCCATTATGAAAACAATTCATAATTTAGTTCAGAATTAGGATTAGCCCGGCTAAGGGCAACAAAACAGTCAATATAGGTTTTCGAGATCATCATCTTCCCAGGCTTCCAACTGTGCTGGGGTCGGTTATCAATCTAACCGAATGCAGCAGGACATAGGCCATTAAGGTACCTACACTTGTAATTAATATTGAAGTACAATGAGTACTTACCCCAGTACTAGAAGTGCTTAAGCTTCCTAGGATATGACGTCCGTAAGCCCGAATACATTAATGTAATTGTCCTCCGGTATCCATTATGAAAACAATTAATAATTTAGTTAGCAATTAGGATTAGCCTGGCTAACGCGGTTTGGTACGAAATGTATGATAAAGATGCAGTTTCCATCATTCTAGTGTTGAATTAGTAACGTTTTGAATGAAATGGTTGAATTAGTTTAATATGCTTGTTGATTTGTATCAAATTAATATCAATTATTATAATAGGTACTGATAGAAAATCTCTCTGTACATTTGTGTGCGTAAAGCATTAAATGATTTTTCATAAATGTAGTATTTGGCTTAAAAACCTAAACAAGTTTCAATATCTAACTATAATCGTTTTTTGAACTGAAATTAAATTGAAATGTATTATTTAAAGTTAATTTCAATTTTAAAAAAGTTTCCACAAAATAGTAAATGACTAAACATCATTCGTCACTAATATTTTGTTTTTTTATTTGAACTTATTTAAGTTTAAACATATTAAAAAAAACTAGTTCAATAAGTTTGAGCGATAATAAGCGCTTATGAATGCCTTTAATTAATCTTCGGTCTAGGATTATCTTATCTTAGGTAATTAATATCCAAGTAGAAGAAATGTTTGGTGACTGAGTTAGACCCAGAATTCCCTCTCTGGGACTTAGTCTAGTCTGGAACCACAAAAAACACGCTTTTTCTATTTCTAAGATAATTGAGTCGAAGTAAGCAAAGTTAAAGAGAACATTACAAACATACGACGCCATTTATTAAAAAAATTACACTATTATAATAAAATAATGGAAAAATTAAGTCTAGAAAAGATTTTACGTTTGCTAAAAAAACATTAGTGCTCAGATGACCTTTCTTTTCAACAAGGATAGTTAATATTATCGCCTTATCTTAATTTTCTCACTTAAAAAGGCAAGTGGTCTGAAAAGGATACCAATTGGTATAGAAAAACTATCAATTGCTCATGTTTTTTATCCTTATGAGAAAAAGCCTTTGGCCTTCAGAGGTTTTTATGGCACAACGAGATTCTCTTATCGGCGGTCTTACACATTTTCCTTAAATTCTCGTTTTTGCTATAATATTATCGATGAGGAGCATTGCGAAGTGTAAAAAGGACTTTCCTATTTACTCTTGTATTTTCCTTGTACAGTGTACACTCGGAGAAACGGACACTTTAATTATATCGTCATATTATGGAATGCTTCTA
Source organism: Mamestra configurata (assembly GCA_002192655.3). NCBI lineage: Eukaryota > Metazoa > Arthropoda > Insecta > Lepidoptera > Noctuidae > Mamestra > Mamestra configurata. Next base: position 53,628 of record NDFZ01005214.1, on the reverse strand, counting down.
GCGACCTCCAATCTAGTTCGTCAACGATAAAAGATGACCACTAACAGTAACTGACACACAACTACCTCAATGAAGTAATACATTCATCCAAGGTAGCATACATTTAAAAAAAAAAATTAAGAAAAAAAAGACATATTTATAGAATATATTCAAAAATAAGCGGCCAGTTCGTTACTGGCTGACACGAAATGCGACCTTCTCGAACACTTAAAAAGTAAAACATATACCATAGAACTTATGCAACTCTTCTTTAGATAACTTCAAGATAATACAATAAAACCAAAGTATCACAACACAATGACGTAATCCAATGATCAAACTAGATCCAGTGTCAGATAATTTGAATACAGAACTGTATCATAATTCTGTGGCCGAAATATGGTGCAGATAGCAGCCAATGTAACTGGACAAGCGGGCATGATGGATTCACTGGCGCATTGAACCTTACAGAGTGATCAATGCAGTAGGTGAAGATTGGGTCAAAATGTTGATTGGTAGGGTAAGGGTAAACTCATTAATTATGAAGACAATAAAATACAGAGGAGTTAACATAAGCAGTAATGTAGGTAAGTATATGTATTTTACTATTATAATGAGTTAAAGAAGATAAAAACATAAAAACAAGAAAGAGCATACCTAAATGTCATCGGAAAATGGCAAACTCCGTAAGATTATAAATGTGATAATGAATAAAAACTTGAGAGATTGTAAACTATTGATAAATTGTCAAATAAACATTTGAAATATGTTTTTACGCATCAAAGTTTGATAGTCTTTTAGTTATTTTATAATCTTTCGGAATTTGCCATTTTCCGGTGACATACATAAGTCACAAATCAGTGAGTATTGTCCTGTCCATAAATCGTGATTTTTATTACGATTCATTTTGTCAAGAAAAATCAAAAGCTTTGCAAAAACGTTAAAGTATTCTGGAGTAAGAAAGCCTTGTAGCTCCCTCGTGGCTCTCAATCAGTATGTCACTAATAGCTTACATAATTGACAACTGACATAAACCACGAGACAGGCTACATTTTAGTGAGTAAGCCCAGAGGCATTGGTTCTGAACTATTGCACAGAGCCATTCTATTATTTAAGATATGAAACGCTTTACATGTACTGTTGCCACAACGAACGCACACATACATATACACGTCTATTCTAACGAGAGTTTACGTGAGGGCGACATAACAATCCATTTTGGAGCGAAACTGGACTACTGTCCTTTGTAGACTGTGGCATTATTCATACCAATCTCGGTCTGGGAGAGGCGCCCGCTACGTCGCTAGACAATGGTATATTATACTGCTTACTATACCGAGTTTATTGGCTGCCAAGTCGGTGCGATGCAACTATGAACATTTTCACATGCTACTATGGATATTCGTCGGTTTTATCGGATTAACTTTCGTTATGAGTACAAACTTTATTATTCCGCTTCATAGCATGAGATTTTTCGTTCATTATCTTCTTTTGTAAACATTTTGTCGTTGCGAAATTAGTATGAACATTTTTGGACTTTATTTTGGTTGGTGTACTGAGTTTTTTGTTCCTGTGGTTTTTGTACTAATAATGCTTATTTTTGTATGAGTTCAGAGTATAAGGCAGGTGATTATGTTTCGTAAAAGCTGTTAGTCTCTTTTTTATGCTTTTATTAGAGCTTTGGCTAAAATCTACCTACCCCCAGCCGAACCCGATGCCAAATGTGGACAGACCTACATTATACAGTTGCAGAATTTGTTCGAAAGAGTCACCGCGGCCCTGGAACGCAAAGGGCTTTAGAAGGAACACGGATGGGTTTTCGTCAGTAAGAGTCTGACACGCCCTTCCGCTCCACCCAGAGCGGAAGAAGTCATTTGATGATTTCCAATCCTTAAAAAAAAACCTACATTATACAGGGGATCTCAAAAGTGCGTGGTCATATTCAAGGGTGATATCATAGTAAAGAAATCAAACAAAAATAAAAATAAAACGACTTATTCAAAAAACCCGACTGTTGAAATCGTTTCTTACGAACATCCTTGATCACCCTTAACTCATAATAATAACCATGTACTTCTGAAACATGCAGTGTACTACCAATGTCAATTCCCATCCCATGAATGTTTACCATAACGATTTATTAGGAGGTGGTGTCTCCTATAACATGAATATTGGTGTGTGTTGACAAATTTTATTTCCCTCTAATGAATTATGCATAGGATACGTCTATCGATTTTACTTGACGAGCAAAATAACGTTCAGAAGATTCACAAGCACTTTATATTGACGGCGTTATCATTATGAGGTACTAAGTAGAAAGTCTCGTTATTCATCATTTTAATCCATACTGCGATTACATTATTTTTCGAATGAAATATATTTGAGGTGCTAAGGTGGTTTGGTCATGTTTAGAGGCTTGGTTAAAGCAGGGAATATGAAGTCTTAAAACGATCATGATTCCGCTCTAAGAGAGAGACGGAGTTATACATAGCGAATAGCACTATCCCTTTTTCATCATCGGAATTGGATAGCACTAGCACGTCATAGTAGGGCAGCAGTTCACAAAAAGTATTTGTGAATGAAAACGTCGGAAGCCCTCCGGACGTTTCTACCACGCCCTAAAAGTACATAACAGACAGAGACCCTATTGGTGATATTGTTCAGTAAAATCAGGTGAGTAGTAATAACTACAGCATGTGTAAATTACCAAAATGAATGTTAATGAAACAAGAGGAGTATGTTAGGTTCGTAGCAAGAGGCGTTCAGTAGTTTCTGGTCAGCCACATTTGAAAGAGGCGTGAGTTTATGTATGTATTTTCCGTTTTGAGTATTCTTCTCATATTTAGAATGATTCGTAGATTAAAAGAAAAATGATTCGTTCGGAACCGACTCGCTCTTGGCCGGTATTTTCCAATATGTGCTGAATAGTTATATTGGATAATGCGAAAGGTTCAATATTATTAGGCATTTGTTCATTTTATTAGATTCGTTTTCTAGACAACCTACTTTTGCCAATATTGCGTGACTAGGCCCAATTGAATGAACCTTAATTTATTGAAATCGGTCAAGTGAGTTAAGCTGGCAGTTATACATAAGTGCCTATTTACATAATTGTCTTATGTGACTATCTTTAGGTAATAGTAGAGGTATCTTGTGTACTGTTTAGGTATATTTGAGCATATATATGTATTCTATTAGTATTATATGTACATATATAATTTATGTATTCTTTCCGAAACAAAATTCTATTTTAAATTTAATTTTATTTGTTGTAAACCTACCGCAGTGTAGTCTTTTTAACCCAAAGGTTGACTGGTAGAGAATGCCTTGATGGATTAAGTCCGCCCATGTACCACTATTTTACATAAACTTTAAATAAATAAATTACTTTAGGTAATAATTATTTATGGTTTTATTTTAGCTTAAGTTCTTTTATCATTACGGTATTTCATCCAAACTCACAAGTAATTCATGGAGATGAATTAATGAAAAAAGAGTTTAGAAAGACTGTAAGAGCAATGTTCAGTTTTATACAAGGCGGAGACGACGATACGACAATGAATCAAAACAGTGGTAATACTAGTTCATACGAATTGTCTGTCTTTTATCACAGATTTGATATCACTAACTGCAACAGACTGTTTGGAATATTTCGTCTGAATAGTAGTCACTATCCTTGACTAGACTTTTTTTGACGTTTTATGCAATTGGGAAGATTATTTTTAATTTCGGTGACAAGATTTATAATAGTTTCAAAATATTCCTATGAACCGGTATTGCCAGTGTTTTTATTTATTGTCGTATCGATGTCTCCACGTTGTATAGAAAGTGAAAAACCGGCCAAGTGTGAGTCGGATTCTCGCTCGAAGGGTTCCGTACTATAAACCGAAAAAACACGATGCTTTATATATATTACATGTTATATTATTTTATATATAAAAATTAAAGGGGCTCCCCTTTAATTTTTATTATTTGTTGCTATAGCGGTATAAGGAATGCACTTCTTTGAAAATTTCAACTGTCTACTTATTACGGTTCTTGAGATACAGCCTGCTGACAGACACACGGACGGACAGCGGAGGCTTAGTAATTGGGTTCAGTTGGTTACCCTTCGGGTACAGAACCCTAAAAATTACTGTTTTTCAATCTAAACTCTTTAAAAAAAATCCTTAACTACCTTTTTAGACCTGGGTGTTTTGCCTTTGCGTTTAATCTTTTAATAAGATCGGTTCATTGATTTTCAAGAATGACTTGCTTGTGAGATTCGAGGATTTTATAGAAAAGGAAATGCCATCTTGAAATTACTCGAAAACTGAAAAACAAAAACACAGCCTCTATCTAATGCTTACCGTAAGCGAATAGAAGGTCACTGACCTGACCCGAATTGAAAATATATAAACGGGAATTTTTATTTCAAAAGATAGAGCAAAGCCAATAAATTTAATGTGGCAGAAAACATAATCTGAAAACAATGTCGCTTGCTATGCTGGATATTTGATTGAAATGAGGTTTATATGTGTCACCGGAAAATGGAAAACGCCGTAAGATTGTAAAATATCGCGTGAAATTGTAAACTATTTTTTCTAAATGAGACACGAATAGAAACTAGTGAATTTGGCCATCCAAATTAAATTATAAATTTAATTCAATTTGGCAATAAATACCATGATTTATTGTATACAAAACGATTTATTCATAATAAATCGAGAAATTATAATCTAATCAAGATTTATTACAATCTTGCGGAGACAGCAATTTTCCGGTGACATATGCAAATTGTAGTCGGTAGGTACTGATTTTAAATTTCTTGTTTAAAAAGGCTTTTTCTCAAAGCCGAGATGGTTTTCCTAATTAGATTTTATAATACCTTTCCTTATTCCTACATTAATATTAAAATTAATGTTTGTCTTGTTGTGTAGGTTGGTACTTACCTATATGAGATTAATGGGATAAGAAAGTTAAGGTAGGAAATTGGTTAGGTAAGAAAGTTGCATTTGTTGTATTGTTTTTGTGAAATAAATTATTATTATATTTTATATAAGTACGTAAGAATTTATTTATCGTTAATAGTAAGGTATAATTCTAACCTCCCACAAGGACCGATGACCTGGTGCCGATGGATGCGAGACGCACAGGACCGGTTGTGGTGACACTTGGGGGTGGCCTATGTCCAGCAGTGGACGACTTTCGGCTGATATGATGATGATGATTTCCAACCTCCACGAGTACGAAACCGAGCCAAAAGTAAAGTGTATATAATAATATTATTCTTCATTGAAGTGTATAATATCGTGGAATATATACCGTGTTGTTTGTACAACGTCAGCAGATATTCACAGCAGCCTGGCTTCATTTACATTGAGAACAATTTGCGACGTCTGACCGGGGCTGAGCGCCCCTGAAGCGGTCATTTGCATCGTATCCCAATTAGGTTTTACAAGTCCCCAAATTTTCTACTAAAGATAAATGACTGAATTCTCTTTTTTGATGACGGATAATGTTGAAGGCATTTTGGTTGGGTTTACATGTCTATTGTAAATTCTGTAATTTGTTTTGGATTTAATCGAATCAACAGTTTGATTTTAAAGTGCTTGTTTGTTCTTTCTTTTGTTCCGTGGTCATGTAGCAAATCCTCTTTTTATAATCCTTGTGTACGTAAATTTATAGTTTTCTAAGAAACACATCATTTTGGCCCCATGCCAAAATTAGACTTATCTTATCAGTATGAACTATTTGTTATTTGAACTTGTGTTAGTGAATAACTCTGAGTTAAAAGATAACTATGGTTTGCGCAAGTGGGTCTTATATAACCACGTTTATTTTGTAGGTATCAAAAAGTTTTTGCGGTCAAATCTTGAAGCATGTAAAAAATCTCTCAAGGAAGGAATGCCGCATACTTTTAATGAGCAAACATTTTTTAAGCTACACAAACTCCCAACTGATCGGCAAGGTACTTCAAACAAAAAACCATCCGTCTTTCCAAAACAATTTCATTATGAAAAGTAAATAAAATTGTTACCATAAATTACAGCGCTTCACTTAGAGCCTGCGGCTTAGGATCAAAGCACTTTTCTAGTTAAAGAATCTAGAAACTGAGTTCAACGAGTTCTTATAGAAATAAATGCCGTGTAACTTGGAGTCAGGGGTTTAAGAATAATCCAGCAGAAACTTCTAGAATTTATTACTGTAGTCTGACACTTGTAATTTTAACACTAGTATCGTTTGACAATTATATACCACTCTTTAACAGAGAGGTGATATTTAATGTTAAGCAAAATTAAACAGCTGATTAGGAAGTAAGAATAATACTGAGAACTACAGTTTTAAAAGAAAGATAACTATTTTAATAGTATGCTTATTTACCAGCCGCTAAGACATACCAATGTCGTTATGATTCCGTTGTGAAAAAGACATCTTGTTATCTGTCTTGATAAGTAATAGTACCTAGACGAGATTGCGAAGAGACCTTATATAAGGGCCCTGAAGGTTTCAATCATGCGCGCCCGATTTGAAACAAAATTTTTAACATACTAGAAGACGTCACGCGATTTCACCCGCGTAGTTCCCGTTCCCGTGGGAGTACGGGAATCAATTATATGTTACTTACTGATAATGTAGCTATCCATTGCTGAAAGATTTTTTCAAATCGGTCCAGTACTTTTTAAGTTTATTCCTTACATACAAATCTTTCCTCTTTATAATATTATTATAGAAAAGTATATATATAGATTTAAAACAATCAACATGCGATTAGTACCTACTCTATTCATGTCAGCAAAAAGGAACATCACTTAATTTTTCCCGTCATTACTTATTTTTAAACGACATTCAACATCATACAAACCGTCAATTTTTAGCCCGAGGGCGGTAAACTTTACCATTCATCAATGAATGTAGTATGTTTGGGTTGACGTCACTCCAATTAAAGGGTGCCACGATAAGACCAGGGGTAAGCAACCATCCGGACGCTTGACTTTCTTAATTAAGAGGCCGATCTCCAGCCCGATAGGGGCGGACATGCGATCTACTTGATCTAAATGCGGTGTTTTGTGCGAATGATTTTGAGGTTTTTAGTTTGTTCTAGTTTGAAGTGGAGACTATTTTTTTATTTGATTGTTGGATGTTCTGTAAAAAAATACTGTTTGGGTCTCATTAAAAACAGAAGGCCAATTCTCGATTTAAAAAGCGTACAAATTTAACTCGTAATAATAAAATCAGTGGTAATCAATGTCAAAAACCGGCCAAGTGTGAGTCGGACTCTCCCACGAAGGGTTCCGTACCATAAACCGAAAAACACGTTTCTTGTATGGGTGCCACCTTTAATTTTTAATTTAGAGTAATTATTTGTTGTTATAGCGGCAATACAGATAAACACTCAAAATTTCAAATGTTTACCTCTTACAGGCGGTTCTTGAGATACAATCAAGAACCGCCCGCTGACAGAGACGGACGGACAGACAGACTGACAGCGGAGGCTTAGTAATAGGGTTCCGTTGGTTACCCTTCGGGTACGGAACCCTAAAAACGTGTCAAAATGTATAGGTGTTTTCGACAGCTTGTGACTGCGATGCCAATGCGAACACTCCTTAAAATCCGAGAATTGTCCCTCTGACTCGCCCACCTGTATGATGAATCAAGACTCGTCTTGTCATTTAAGTAAAATAGCTCCAATGCAGGAGCTATTTTACTAAAATTACAAGACGAAAGAAAAATAAAAATCCGCTGCTAAAATTAAGTTTTTTTTAGGGTTCCGTAATCACCACGGAACCCTTATAGTTTCGCCATGTCCGGTTGTCTGTCTGTCCGTCCGCGGTTTAGCTCAGAGACGCTTAGCGCTATAAAATAAAAATTTGGTATGGGTATACCAACATATTAATCACGCCGATAAAGTGGTAAAATCGAATCTTGAAATAGTTTTTTTAAGGGTGGCCCCCCTGCATGTAAAGTGGCGATGTTTTTTTTTGTCGTCTACCCCATTGTGTGGAGGTGTCGTTCGATAGTTCATCTAAAAGTTGAGGGTTTGTTAAAACCATTTTTCCATTCAATCATTCGTTTGCGAAATATTAAGCTTGACAGCTAAACGGTTGTTTTTGGAGACGTGAAAAAATTCATGATAGTAGCATATATGAATTTAAAAGGAAAACTATCATAGTAAAGTAGGCTTTACAAGTTACCGAATAATAGTCGACCAAATTAAAAATAGAACTGGGTAAGTAAAAAATTCCTAATAATTCCATAGAAAAATACTTAAACCTATTGCATTTGTAGCTTTGTAACCTAATAATAGTAAAGTATATTTTTCTGACATGGTTTAGGAGACGGGTTTTTTTTTCAAATAAAATTTTCATAACATCATGAAGTAATCCTTCGTCAACATGACATCTCGTTATTAACAAGTTTGACGAAAACTTGACGAAACTCTAGAAGCTTCGATGAACTCCCGCGAAGTTTCTCGAAGGGCACATACTCAAGTTATTTAGGTTAATACTTTATGGGACAGGAAAGTGTTCCGACTTTTGTTTCCTACGACATAATAACACCGTTTTATGCTTGCACTCATGGTACTCTTGTTAATATTAAACTTGTGACCTGAAAGCCATATTGCTTTTAACAATATACTGCAGAGTCGAAATATGGGATCATAACTGTGGATATTTTTACAGTTTTTCAAATTGTACATAATATTATAATCAAAATTTATGTATTAAGGTTTGTGTCATAAGTTATTTTTACGGTGTGTATCTTTTCCGCGGAATGGAGTTCCAAAATTGGATGGATAACATTCTCGAAATTGGAGTTTCGTCAATAAAATCATAATGACGAGTTATTATTGCAATCGAGTATCGACTTACGAATTTATAATTATTTAATTATTGTGTAGGTACCCATGTTTTTTCTATGAGTTAATATTGACATTGTCAATGATACTCACAAACTGTTATCATTTAACTAATCACTTTGGACGTATTTATCATTACCACTTCGTGACTTTAACTGTCTCACAGATCACGATCCGGCTTGGCGACAGGCCTTTCTAAGATTCGCCACTACACACGCTTCTTCCTTTCCTGCAACCCAGTTTTCCCCCACCCCTTGGTCGACTTTCGATCGACTTATGTCACATTGTCACTTCAATCTCAAAACATGTCGACTGTCGTTAACACACCAATTACACAAGTAACAGCTTGTGAAGGGCCTTGTTAACAAACTTCGCCATCACAGTATGTTCAAAAGGCTTTCTTATTGAAAAACTTGTCTATGTAAGGGTTAGATCACACCGGGACGCGGTGATGTTTAAAGAGCCAGTGCCTCTAGACGAAATGAGATGCTATCAGCTGTAACGATTGTCGAAAAGGCAAAAATGTAAGACTGAAAAGCGGTACCGAAAATACACGTGGTCAATCAATTTTGGCATTTCAATATTCACTATACTAAATGCGAAAATGAGTTTGTTACGTTATCAAGCCTAATTTGCCGAACCGATTTTGACGAACGGTAGAAACAGAAGTATCGGAGTATAAGGGGAGGGGGTAGTTAGACACACGAGTAATTCTATTAGGGACCCCTAAAAAGTGCGCCCAGTGTCGCGTCTCAGTGTGATGTGACCCTAAGCGTACCGTTTCTAGGTCAACCTTACGGACCGTAACTTTGCGAATGACAAACTTGGCCCGTGATTTAGATTGACGTTAGTTGAAAATACGGGTCTTTAAACGTGAGGCATCGTTTGAACGGACTCGTGGCAAGTGACTTGCTGACTTTAAATGAACTTCAATGTTTGTGTGTTGGTAAGTTAGGTGCCCAGTAGACTGCTTTCATTATTCTTTTGCAAAATGTTTACCTATTAAGAAAAAAATGTTCTTTCACAACAAAGATGGCCAATGTAAAACTAGCTGATATTTGAGGTCAAAACTCTCTGTGGTTGTTGCTATATGAAACACTAGATTTTTCTAGAGGCTTTGCCCGCATAAATATAGTGAAAATATCTCACATGAACGTAACCATCATCATCATCATCCACAGCCCGACTTCGCCCACTGCTGAGCATAGTCAGAGGAGAGCTTATTTTGTGCCAATCCCTACGTTTCTGTGCCAGCCTCATCCAGGTTCTACCCGCGATAGCAACAATGTCGTCCGCCCATCTCGCCGCCGGCCGAACAACACTTCATCTTCCAGTTCTCGGACGCCACTCAGTCAATACAACTTCTACTATACTCCACCTATCATCACGGCACCTTACCAGGTGTCCTGTCCAGCTCCATTTTAGTTTTCGCACTACCGGGATAGTACTATGCCCCAATTCAGGTGAAGATCTACCGGTGTTCTGAACGTTAAATCCGTTCAGTTGTTGAGGCATGACTGATTTAACAATTATCTAGACATACAGGCTTTCACATTTTAATTGGATAGGATAAGTACGGTTGGTAATAATTCCTTACCTTTACCAATTATCAAGTTATATAAAAACTACCGACTTTTTCATGAAAAGAGCTTGTTGAACTGAATCAGAAACTTCTAATAGGGTAATGAAAGCTATTTTCTCCTGACCAACAGGGAAATAGTGGCCTTAATTAAAATAACTTGGTAATCTCAGTGGGAAATAATGAATTATTACCGTCCTGGTTTGCAAAGTGGTCTAGATTAGGAATAAGGTCATTTTATAACGACCTTTTAGTCACTAATTTCGTTGTATTTTTGTCAAAAGTTTGCTATGCGATCTAAATTACTTTTCAATATAAGGCTTGGCTGATAAAGTTGTAACTTTGGAGATAAATCTTTTGAAACCGGTTTACGAGATACAATTTTTTCCCGCGGCTGCTCTCGTGACTACAATGACCCCCTTTTAGGTTTTTCTTTATTTCTGTTACAACCTGTTTAATGTCAGTTTCGTACAGATATTGTTTATGTCAATACAACAAGAATATTAATCAACCATGAACCAAAAACCATGAATACATACACACATAACACACACACATACATGAAACAAAACATTCACATACACAATCGTAAAAAATAACTGTCAAATTCCAAAAGTTACTTAAAAACCCAAACTTATACTGTACCTAATCGAATTAGAGCTCGCAATAAAATCGACTTCTAAAAAATATCAAGTCGACTTCATTGTACCATTTAGCAGCGACTTTAGAGACAAAGTTCTAAGACAGTTTTAATTGCTTTCGACCTATCTGATAGGTTGACATTGTTTGACCGACATCTCAGATGTGCTAGGAGCACATCTTTGTTTTATTCGACATTTTTATTACTTGAATAATTTATAATTATTTTTAGATGTTTCTTTTGTTTTCAAGAAGTTAATCCTCTTGTTGAGTACTAATACTTCAGGGGTTTTTGAAAGAATATTTTGTTTTAGAGTAAATAGATGAAGAAGGTACATACTTCTGTATCTATTTATGTATATTTTATTTAAATTTACAGGGCCAATTTAAATATTTGGTTAGCGGAACTCCGCAGATGAGATGGGTATCGCTTTGTGGAGTTTTACTATCTTATTTCATTGAGCTATGTATATGTCACCGGAAAATTACAAACATCTAAAGATTGTAAAATATCGCGTAAAATTATAAATTATTTTGTCTTAATAAGACTCTTTTGCATATGGATGTGATTTATTGTATACAAAACGATTTTTTCATAATTCGAGAAATTATAATCTAATAAAGATTTATTACAATCTTACGGAGTCTACAATTTTCCGGTGATATATACAAGCAAGATTAAAATCAAGGCCCATAAATACGATATCGCGTTTATTTTAAGTCTTATAAACCTTGACAAGACGTTTAAAAAATATTTATTTTATTAAATGTTTTTACTTTAAGTACCTATAATCGTAGGTCTGAATAGGTTTCCAAGCGATTTGACAATTAGGTATTATTCAATTTTGAAGTGCTCGCTCAAATAGAAAAGTTAAGAAAAATGCTATTGATCTTGTATTTCCAATTCAAAACGAAATATTTCAGTTTTATTTAAACTTTTTGAATTGCGTTACGAATTTTCTACATTATTTGATGCTTGATGGAGGGTAAAACTATTATATCATGCATGAATGGAATAAAATACATTTTAAAAAGAATTTAAGAGAAAGAAACTTTGCTACGAGCTACGACGTAGCGCTACGTGCTTGCGTAGGCATCGTAGCGCTACGTCGCACACACACACACACACATAATATATATTTTCTCTGCTACGCGTCAATAGGGCCAATTCTATTAATTTGTAAGCCATGTTCGCATCTCAATCGCAATATGTCAAAATTATACCTGTTTTTGACAGATTGCGTCTGAGATGAGAAAGCAGACGTTGCTTGATTTTTTTATTGGTGGTAGTCATTTTGTGCAACGGACTAGGGGGGCTACTCTCTAAACCCGAAGTCCGTAGTTTCGGGCTTAGTTGCGGGCGTATTCTACAGATTCTACTCCGTTTCACCTACGGACTTATGATTAGTTCCGAACTCGAACTAAGAATTAATGACAACACAAAATTAATGTCATTAATTGTTAAGCTAATCTAAATTAACTAAGCCCGAAACTACGGACGTCGGGCTTAAAGATTAGCCCCCCTGAGGGAAAAGTATATTAATTTTCAATCAACGTTCGCATTCACATCTCAGTCGCAATTTGTCCAAAATATATGAAAAATGAGGCTTTCTTGACAGCTTGGGACTGACATGCGAAAGCGAACGTTGTTTAAAATTAAGTAGAAAAGGCTTTAATGATGGTCTTACAATATGTTGAAGGAGTGTCTAATCAATACGAAATATTTTCAATACAAATATGACTCTTTGTTTTCACGGCTAAACTGCTGCCGTTGGCAACAACTATTAAACAAACATTTACAAATAAAAAATAATTATTTGTGTATAAAATCTTTGATTAAAACCGACATGCGTACTCATTATATCATTTAAAAGTGAAAGCTGTACGTCTCAAATAAAAAACCTTGAGTGCTATGTAAAAGAGTACACAATATAAATCCCGCAGTAAAATTATGAAACAAGACAAGCGACATCACTCATCCATTTGTAAGTGTTACTCCAGTACGTAAGTACGTAATGTGCGCAATATTTTACGTTACGGAACTTTTATACATCGCATAAACGTACAATGAACGTATAAAACTGGGAAAAGAGGGTAAAGAAGAAAAATATGCTTTTAGAGCGCTAACGCTCACCATGGTAGGTAACAGAGTCCCCCGGGCCGCGTTTAATAAAGATTGGTAACTTGTTTTTATGATTTCCTTTTGCGTGCGTCGTTTAGACGTATTAGACGTCCAAGTGAGAATTCTCGGTTTTGGTGAGTTTAATGTTAATTTAATTTATGGCATGATCGAGTTTATTTAGTAATAATAATATAATAATAAAAGTTTTATTGTCATAAAGGTGTGATTTTGAAGATGCATTTCAATTGAAGCCCTGACTCCTGAGCTAGGTGGTACCTCTGTTACAGGAGTCAGTGTCTTCACCCGCTTGTGGAACATTAACAATTTATACACTACAATTAAAATGAGTACAAATAGTGCAAGTTGCTTGAATGGTGTGTGTGCGTATGTTGTGTTTATGTGGGAGTATGTTGTGTTTATGTAGGAGTATGTTGTGTTTATGTGGGAGTATGTTGTGTTTATGTGAGAGTATGTTGTATTTTGTGTGCGTTTGCTGAGTGACGGTGCTTGGTGGTTGTACTTTGGGCTATATTAGAGACTGTTTGCCTACATTACTATTTATGTATTAGGAGTAATCTTCTTCCAGTATGTTTGTCGTCTGCGAGTAATCCAGTGTTTTCATTAGAATGATATAAGATGAAAACGAATTGAAATCAATATGAAAAAAATCTTAATTCTAGTAAAGTTCTCACATGGTAAATTCAACGACATTATTTCAACATTAATCAATATTGAAAACTTTTTCTATAAATAGAAGCGCTGACAGATGGCACCGCTACGCGTAACCACAAGTTTAATTAACCATTTCATACACAGCACAACACAGCACAAAATTCAGTCGATTAAGCTCCTGCCTTGTCAAAATCTCATGAACTACCATGCATGCATGTGTGTGTGTTGTACTAGCCTATAAGAACAAGGGCACCGCGTTGACCTACAGCAAAATCGAGCGATCTAAATCATAAAACAGACATTTATATTATGAAATGCAAATCCTGATACATAAATAATGTCTTCAGATACCCCATTAAAAGTTTTATGGCGGTGTTAGATTTTCTATAGGGTTGTACATTAAAATATTAATCAAACGTTGGCAAGTAAAAGTGAATTAATTTGTTAGATAAATTAAACTGTGTCAAGCTGCGTCTGAGGTATAATTGTGGTGACCCAGTTCTGTGCGGCGTAAAGGTGACGCCCCGGGGTAGGTTGTACCGAGAGCGGAGCGAGGTGTTAGAAATACTTATCTACGTGTGAGCATGCAAGTATGTTGTAAGAAAAAAAAAGATAAGAAATAATTTTAAAGTAACAAAAACGTCGAACCTTGACCTGGTGAGGACAGCATGAATTCATATCAGTTACCCATTATCACCCTTAAATATGAACAGGCACTTCTGGAACATCCTGTATACATACCGTGGTAGAATGTGTACTTTACTTGACTTCCATGTCCATCAATGGACATCTTCCAGCTGAAATGATGATGATAACAAAGACAAATTAGTGAGCTAGTTATCTTTTCAGTCTAACTCATCTCAGTTAGCTATATCACCTCGCCCAAAACAGCGGTTCGAGAAAATAGGACGGCTAAGGTTCACTCCAAGCTGCGGTTATTAATGCGTCGCTTTTTAAATTTTATTCATTCGGTTAACAGCCGGTCCCGAATAATTTTAAATGTATTTTTTCGGAAATCCTGCTGCTTTAATGCTGGCAACACTTTTCGTTTTGAAATGATGTTGCCATGTTTGGGAGATTTGGGTTGAATGTTTTGACGTGAATTGATGACTCCGTTGACGTTTTGCGGGATCGTCTGAATATTGTGGGTTCAGGATTGATCAATACTGGTTGATGACATACTTTATTGCTTGTACACTAGATTAATCACTTTTGTGTTAGGATATATTAGGTTCTGCCAGCTGCAGCCCGCGTGATTGTCAGAAAATATACCAAGGGAACATACTCCCGGGAGTGCTACTCCAGACTAAAATCTTTCAACTATATTTGTTCAGCTGTTCTGACATGATTGAGTAACAAATATCCATTCATCCATCCATCCACCCAAACTTTCACATTTATAATAGCAGTGAGAAGATGAATTTGAAAAACGTTTGTCTGTTTACTTGATAAAGTTTGTTAAAAATAATGTGTATCTTTCAGAAAAAGATTTTCTAGCCAATTCAATAGCCAACCTTTTTTTGCGACACAGCCAACCTTTTCCTCAAAGTTTTCTTCAGCCCGAAAAATATGTGCCATCTCATTATATTTTACGGGTCACGAGGATAAAAACAACAGTGTGATGTGTAGTGCACATAATGTATATCTATGTATAGGTTGTATGTTATGTTCTGCTATGTTCTACACGTTTATCACGACTCGCTTCGTCCGTGTAACATTAGAGCTGCCCTGTGTGTTGTCTTATTATTATCGTTAATGTTCGTAGAGATGTGCTTTTGTTTGGAATTATCGACAGTAGTGGTGATTGCTTTGATACTAATTTGGTACTTACTAAAATAAATGTATAGTCTATTAACTGATTTTTATAGTCCTTCAAGCACTAGAATTGCATCTGGAAATATATTTTTTATTTTGATCTACCCTCTGATGTAACAATCAATTCTAATTAAGTTGAAGCTGTTTTATTTTTATATTCGTACTAGCTAGAGCTTAGCGCATTCAAACAAACAAACAAACTCTTCAGCTTTGTTATTTTAGTATAGATTTCACATTTTGATAGAACGATGTTTGGTCTATCTAACTTTTAATTAATTACTGCTACCCTTATTCAAGCTTGTTCTATTTGTATATTGTTTGCCTTTCACGAAAAAATTCTAACATGGAACTCGGAAACTGACCAAAAATGTTGATATTTGCTGTAGAAAAATAAACAGTGTTCGCAGTACAATGGGTACAATGCAAATGCTGACGTCGCTAGGAAAACGTCGGTTAATGTATGTCAATGTGGCTTGTAACGAGTTTTTAATGTCACATTTTTCAATTCACTGTATTTGGACTAGTGCCATTTGCAATATGCCCTGCATTTGAAATGTTGTTTATGCATTGATTGTGTATTACTGACCACAAACTGTCATCAACCTTATGTAGTTAGTGATACTGTCCAATAACTGTAAAATCATCATTGGCCTTATTTGTGTTTAAAAATAAACTTTATCGTCTCACCGTCTAAAAAAGGAACATCATTTTAAAAGATCTCGTCTTATCGATATAATCTTAAGCTCATCACTTAAGTAAAGGAAGCGAAGTTATCGAGTACGCACCGCTCACTACATCGGCAAGTCGATAGTCGGCTGTTTCCGTCGCCCGTCGTCTTTCATCGCAATGAGATATCGTTCATTTCCTCACCTCCCGTCTCCTAATCGCCGTCATCTACCGTCACCCAGCCTACCACTTTACGCCAAGAAAAATTGTCTTTTTCGCAAGTATTTTTATTGACGCAACCGTTGCTTGTTTCATTCGGAAATAGATTTTGATGCTAGAGAAATACGAGCGATAGGTCGCGTGATAAAATCTCGATTCGATGTCATGTCGGACGTATAAAATATGGATATACGGCCATATGAATTCAGTCGTAATTTTTGTTGTAACCAACCTTTTTTAATTGGAACGCGCCTATGACTGGGTTTTCATTTCATTGTTCCATTATGTGAATGTTAATATTGAGTGTTATTTGTGAAATTGGGTTTGTATTTCTACGAAGTCAGGAAAGCCGTATTTTGTTTTATTTTCCTCGTAGGTACTGTTTTTTGTTAATTTCAGAAAGGCGAGAAAAAGTAGAGTATTGTGTTACTATGTTCTAGACATTGCCTTGTTTTCTTTGCAGCAACGTAGTCAGACATTCATCGAACTTTTTTATTAATGAAGACGAAAACGAGCGTGCAAAATGTTCATTGTTTACTTAAAAACCTTTTTTTCAAAAAGTGAATAAATTCATAATTAGCTGTCCTAGACTATAAAACATGTAAAAGCTTTAAATAAAGCTAACAACTCAAAAAGGTTGCTACCCTCTGGTGAAGAGGTCATCAACATTTTGTAACTAAAAATGCGTGATGTATCTTGAATATCCAGATTAATAACACTAAATTGTTTTTGCTTTTATATTTCTTATACGATAATTTAGCTAATGTTATGCATGGATATTTTACTAAAGCTGGAATTAAGTCAGACGGTGTCCTTTAGGTCACTGCTCTAAATTAACGACCCGAGTCCTGATGCTGACATAACGTAATTAAAACTAAACTAATTTTGTAAATGTTTCTCTTCGTTAACTATTTTATTAAGATACGCCTTTTAGTTCTGAATTTTAGAAGATTTGTAATGGATAATGTCTCCTTCAGTGAAGTTATTTGCGAATAATTTTAATTGTTTTATCGTCAAAGCTGGTTAGTGGACAATTTTGCCGGCTTTCTTATAAGTATATGGCTCTCTCTGCTCAATAACAAGACAATCTAAATAGATTCATATGTATAAGTTTTGTAATTGAATCAAACAGGTGGAGCAAAAGTGTCTATTTCAATAATTAATTTGAAAATTCTATTCATTTATTTACATACTTTAATTAAAAATGGTTTAACTTTTCTTTTGACTTGTCAATTAAAGACTTGAGTTTTATTTAAATAATGTTAAAAAGCCTTTCAGAAATCTGAATGAATGTGGCAGACTAAAATTCTTCGAAGTAGGTAAGTGTCTAGACAATCAAGCAAAAAGTATACATGCATAGCTATTCATGAGGTACTCATATTTGTAACTTGATTTTACCATAGCTGCATTTTAATTATGTTAAAATTTACCGTAAGAGAAGGAAAAATGGTTCAAATTGTACATACACCAATAGGAAACCATTTATTAATCAATTTAAGTATCAAATTCAGTTTACTGATCGGTTTCTTGACCTTTGTAAACTTCTTAATGGTATTTCAATTTATATTTAATAATTGTTGTCGACCTAATATACTGTTACCTGTCTTAGATCTTAGACATTATACACAATTTGTTGAAATATTAAAATAAGTTGGTAAAAAAAAGTTTACCGTTTAAACTTAAATTTGTGATTTAAACAATAGGAAAAAATGTGGATTTTGTTTGGATTTTATCTTTAGTTATTGAAGTCCACAGTTCGACAGTTCAAACTTTTATTTATAACAGACGGAGAATTTTTTTATTTGAAGGTTTTTGAATCTAATGGAATGTTCAAACAGTAATCCGAAAGACCATGATGTTCAGTCATTTTTCATACCCATTCTCTTTTCTAAACATAGCCTGTAATGTAAAAACTCGTTTGATTTGGGTTGCGGGCTAAAACATTACATGTCCATTAGCTGAAACACGCACGCAGCTAAGGTAGGTTTTGTGTTTTACAACTCGCAAGGGGATTGAAAATGTCAAATGTCACAAGTCTCTGAAATTCTCATTCACATGACTTTAGGGGCAATAGGGAATATGCATGCATTTTATTTTATTCGCAAAATAAAATATTTATTATCTCTAGTGAACAATTATGAAAGAATTTTTAAAATACCTTCATCAACGATGAAGTTTTAAGCTTCAAAGTTGACAATTAGAAAAAGAAGTCCGATAGCTGCCATATAAAACAGCGTTTTCGCGAGAGAGACAGATATATCTATATCTATCAAATCTCTCGCGCTCGCATTCGCATCGCACTCACAATCTGTCAATGCTTCCTTTTTTTTTTTCATTGCTAACTGAGCCGTTTTTGAATATTCTGGCAGTGTCATGATTTCCATACATTTTGTCAAGGTTTGGACCCGATTGTCGTAAAGATGATATTGTGCGACTTGAATTTGAACGCTTTTTTGAGAATTTTCGGCGATGTTTTTGTTTCTAAACATCTTCTCGGATAAACCAACGCGTCCCATAATACCAGCTTCTTGAAATATGGTTAAGAACGCGATTGTTAATCTCTCAGAGAAAACAGACGTTAAAATAATCTGGTCGCAGATTTCATACATAAACATACAAAATATGGAAGTGCTTTTGCGCGAGAGTAAGCTCACCATACTTTATGATGTCACTTCTATTCATATGATGCGCTGCGTTGGCTTTTGTGGGAATATACGGGCTTCAAGCCGTATCCTGCGTTACTTTACATACGCCTTTTCCGTGACGAATGAACGGCTTCAATGAAGAATCCATGTGTTATTGTTAACAGTAGCGTTGTTATTGCATTTTGCATTATGTGATCGTTTTTATGTATCTACCTAAGTGTTAACAAAACATATTTTATGGTCTGAGTTATATTTCTATAACTATATTTAATAAAAAAAAGTGTAATTGAATGTCAAATCTCCAAATGCTTTTTTCAATATAAAATCCATACATTTAATCAAAACCTGCAAAAATAAGATTCGTGAAAAACGCATGTATGACGAACAATAACGCGATAAATAATCCAAATTGCTTTCAACTCAAAATCCTTTTATTAGTTCAGTGAAAACTGAAAAATGATTTTATTTTTGACAGTCGACTATGTAAGCCTTAAGCGCATTGTATTATTTGCTGATTCATTTTATTTGCTACCCAGCCACAGTTATAAATCCTTTAATTAATAGGTCCAATTATGAAGCAATTACTTTTATCACCGACCTGAAAATATCACGATTGCAGGTCGCGTTGAAAACCACAGTCGATTTGTAAAATAGTTCATGATTAATTAAAAAGACGTCTATATTATCTGTTATGAGTAAAAGTATTTTGTTACCATTTATGTTATTGTTTTACCAACTTGTGCACAAATCTATTGTATCAAGTATATTGTGTCCAAGTGCGAAAAAGGCGTAAGTACGTCTGTGACATAAAGTTACGATGACTTTTCTTCCTTGACACGTGTTTTATCAACATAATAATGTAGAATATGGTAAGATGAAAACAATAATTAGTTACCGACACATTGTATTGCACAGGAATTCACGGATAGTCGTATTGTCGAACTGTATATTGATCTGGTCGGACTGTATATTAATCCAGTTTCAATTCATGTTTCTGAATTGATAACAACTTTTTAAAGATAGATTTTTTTGACAATAGCAAAGCGTTTTAATTATTTTCTGAATGTTTCTATTTTATACAAGACTAGTTTTTTTTCGCGGTTATCTGTGAACAATCAAGCAAGAATTGTTTAATATTTTCGGCATAAAACATTTTACGGCACTCAATTTGAAGGTAGCTTAGGTATCTTTCCCTGACGGAAAGATACCTAAGCCACCTTTAAATTAATTGTAACTAGATAACATTAACATAATACACTTCTGGACACATCTATTGGCCCACCTTAGAGTTTAGGTTTCGATGGCCCCTACCGAAATATGATTGCTAGATTGAACAAAAACTGTTGATGCAGTTTTAAACCTGATACATTTTACCATCTTTTTCGATCGTATTGTTTTAAATTTGAATTCAGAATACCATACGACATGGAGCTACGCCTAACAAGTCGGATATGCGCCTTGTTAAAGGCAATTGATTTTTGAATAAAAAACATGTTTTATCAAATAAAGGTTTAATTTAATAACGCGTGTTGCCTCCATGGGCATCTACCACAGCTCTCATACGATTAGGCATAGAGTTTATCAACCGCTCTATGCAATTTTGAGGGATCATCTCCCATTCCTCTTCTATGGCAGTTTTCAACTCCTGCATCGTCTGGGCAACTGGCTGACGAGCCCTAACACGTCTTTTTAGCTCGTCCCACATGTGCTCAATGGGGTTCATGTCTGGGCTTCTGGCTGGCCAGTCCATAACTGTGATGTTCACATCCCGAAGATATTCCCTGACGATGCCGGCCGCATGGGCTCTTGCATTATCATGCATAAAAAGGAAATTTGGGCCCACATAGTCCGCGTATGGTATCACGTGAGGTTCTAAGCACTCACGAATGTACCTTTCAGCATTTAATGTTGGCAGCCGTGGTCCTGTAACAACCTCAAGTTGAGTTTTGCCGCTCGCGGATATACCGCCCCAGACAGTCCATGAGCCACCGCCATAAGCAACCCTCTCTTCAAAGCAGCATTGTGCGAAACGCTCTCCCTTACGTCGGTAGACCTTCTTCCTTCCATCATTGCCATGTAACACAATTTTAGACTCATCAGAAAAGAGTACACGGCTCCAATCTTGCTGTGTCCAATTTAAATGACTGCGTGCGAAATGAAGGCGCGCTGTTCGGTGGGCTCGCGTTAGTTTGGGCCCATTAGCTGGCTTGTGTGGTACCATATCGCGTTCTTTTAACCTTCTCCGAACAGTTCGAGCGCTCACAGATACTCCGTGGAAGTCGCGAAGTTGGTTTTGTATCTCAATGGAGGTAAGGTGACGATTTCTCAAGCTGGTCGTCACGATGAATCGATCCTGCCTTTCAGTTGTGACCCGAGATCGTGGCCTTCCTTGGCGACGAACAAAGCCGCCAGTCTCTAGGTACCTCCGATAAACATTTCGGACCGCAGATCGACTTAAATTAAGTTGAGCACTCACGTTTCTTTGGCTGTGTCCGGCCTGAATAAGTGCCACAGCTTGGGCGGCGACTTCAGGTGAAGTATCCATAGATTATTGATAGAACCTCACCTTAATGTTAAGAATAAGTAATGTTTGTTGCAAAACCAAAGATATCAATCACTTTTTCAAGAATTAAATCCAAGTAAACCAATAAAACCAAGTTTTCTTAGTATTCGATTGTTTGATATCAACAAACAGGCTCCAAATTGTCTTTTGTTTCTTTAAATTCTGTGTTCGAAATTCAAAAAAAGACTATTGAATGAAATTGTGAATGTGCCAGGTTCAAAACTGCATAAAAACTTTTTGCTCGACCTAATATAAAATTTTAGCTAGGACCAAACGAAACTGAAAATACAAGGTGGGTCAATAGATGTGTCCAGAAGTGTATCACACCTGTATTCCCCGAAGGGTTAGACAGAGCGGCAGCTATAGTAGACCCACATTTTGCACTTCCTGCATACAGCCGATGATACCTCTTCATTTTATTATTAAACACTACATGCTATAAACGTATTGAAATAAAGGTGACATTGCCTTGCAAGTCTTCTCAATTCTTGGCACCAAGTAATAATTTTATACCATAAAGAAATGGTTTCATCAAGATCCATTTTCCATTACCTAAGTAATACAAAGAAAAAAAAGTCCAAAGTAAACTTGGCTCCAGAACCATTTCTTATCAAAAGTAAGTACGTTGAAAGAACTCTTGGCTAAAAGGCTAGGATAGACAATAGTCTATATTTTCATCACGGAGGCTATAAAGACTTTCTTTTAATTAATTGCAATTAGACCAACGCCTTATCGAGCGAGTCAGGTGATACGATTAATTCGTTTTACTGCCAGACTTTTTATTGTACTGTTTAGATCAGGGGTTCCCAACCTTTTATACTGCGACTCCCTTTGAGTGTTATCATTTTCTTGCGACGCCCTTGTAAAAAAAGATACCTACGGTAGCTCTGTTTGGGAAAACGAAAAGGTACGACACGGATGAACTTGCTTTTCCGATTAAGCTACACTGAAAAATATTTATAAAATGTGTGCTTTAGGTCAATAAATGTTCAACAATATATCTATTTTTAAACTTAGCTCTTAAACAGTTTTTTTTTGCATAAAGAAAAGAAAAGGAAAACACAGTATTTCTTAACTCTATTTCTGTTGTTTGCGACGCCTCTGGAAAAGCACCGTGACGCCCCGGGGAGTCGCGACGCACAGTTTGGGAACCCCTGGTTTAGATGTTAGAAAATGCTTCGAGCGTACAACTAGTGAGTTTAAATAGTTAACGGATTAATTAGGATTGAGTTAATGATGTGAATTAAATTGTATACCACAATGGACTGGCAATTAAAGATGGGTTGATTTGTTCTGTTTTGTTTACCAGTTATCTAGTTTACTGAGATGTATCGTAAGAATCTTTGAGCTCTGACCGCTTTGATTGCCAATTTAGATACACGGACATTGTATTATGGATTAGAACATGTACCTGGAAAAATCTTTATGGCTCGTTAACTAGATAACAAAAAAACATTAAAACATATTTTTCACGAACTTAAAGCAAAGACACATTATTTCGAAATTTCGCGTGACGACTCGTCTTACCTAAAATACTTTTTACCCAGAAGTGACGTTATAAGTCCCCATCCTGGACTTAGATGCGCTCTATCTCTGTCAATTTTCTAACTGATGGTTAATTATTTTCCTAGGAAACATTCCTATTATTGTTGTTGTGGCATTGTCTTGTTGTGCCTGTCTGTTGCGTTACTGTTAATTGTGTGAATGAAGCGTGGAATTCTGGGTTTAATTTCAATATAGACATAGTGAATTGAAATACTTGGTAGATAGTTCTAATGGCTTCTTATTGGGAAATTCTCAGTAAGAGCTTTTGTGCCTGGCTTCTTCTCCCTCTTCTTCAAACTTCTCAGTTAATAATATCAAACTGATAGATCGTATTGACGATTCCTTGAATTCGAGGGAAGCTATTCATGACCATTCTAGTTACAAAAAAATCTATTCTTGATACAATTATGAGGGAGTAAGGAACGACACCATTGAAGTAGTATACTACACAGTCGGTGACACGTTGAATCCGTCTCCCACGCTTACCCAGTTTCCTTTTCTATGTTCCTTTCCTTCATCTATAAAAGAAATCCTATTTCTGTCTTATAATGGTCTGTTCTGATCTTATTAATAATGACATTTTTACTTATAATGTACCTTATATAAATATTCCGTGTTTTCCCGTTCCTGTAGAAATTTCGGGAAATCCTCTCATAGTGCTCCTTTACATTTCCCACACGCCAAAATTTAGTTTCCTACGACCAGTAGTTTCGGCTGTGCGTTGTTTGTCAGTCACTCAGTGAGTAACGGAAGAATTTTAAATATACTGATCGGATTTTGATGTTTGCTGAAGGGTCTGGATTTGCTACCTAGAATAAAACAATTATTTTGGCTTTTCTATGGACAAAAGTATGATGTACAGGAATGAAAAACATATTTTTGAATATAAAGAAAGTTTGAAACATAAATTTGGAAGTTTGCGGGGGTAGAGGAATACCAAAAAAACAGTGGTTAGATTGTTAGGAAGACCTTTTGCGAGAAAGGAATATACTATTGAGATTGTATCGAATAGAGACGTCAGGAAAAATATTTATGCAATACAAGGAGGGTTTTCTGAAATGACGTACCTCGGCCCAGGCGCCTGTCAAAACGCTTATGTTAGAATAGAATAGAATATTTGCTCAGGACGAACGTATTAAAGAATTCTTAGCATTAGCTAAGTGGACGAATAGTAGATAGACGACGATCAGTAAAACTTCTTACAATCTTTCACATGGTAGCCAATCAGAGCTCCTTCCATGGCTGGTGCCGTGAACTTTGATTTGCTGATCGGATTTTGTAATAAACTAAATTTGCTACTAGGTACAGATTTAAATCCTGTGATAAAATTAAGCCAGCTCAAAGCAGCACTGACAATGGATAAATTAAATTAGTCCTTTAGCAATATTGCGAGAAATTTCAAACTGAGTTCAAGAACATGTAAAGCTATATAAAATTCTCCGAATTCTCTCAGGTACAAAAACCTATATGTTCTTTCGGGCCGTAGCTTCAGGGTATAAGGTTAATTCAATTTTACATAGAATAAGTAAGGATACGATAGGAACTTGTTTTCTGAAATGGAAAAGTGGAGGTTTTTATCTATAAGACTATAAGTTGGGATCTAAAGTGGTTTCAGGAATAATGAGAACGTTGCCTCAGGTAACTCGATGAAATGTAAGACGGTGTGTTTCAGTCTTATGTATGAACGAACTTCATTGTAGTATCTCCCTTAAATAGAAGTATATAAGACTTCTTATGTACTTAGACATAGTATTAGTATCTTACTTCGTATTTATTGGGATTATACTTCATTATAGACAGAAGAAACATAATTACTATACTCTTCTTGTGTACTTATTATAACAAATGTTAGTTAACGTTTATTGTCTTGTTGGTGTATTGGTAAGCGTTACTGGTGAAAATGAGGACCGAGTTCGATATTCGGGTTGGGCTGTTTTCCATCTAGATTTTATCAACGTCAGCCCGGATTCGAGGACTTGTGACAAGTTAATGGCTAGATAGTTAACAATATTGTTCATGTCACTTAAACGTTACTGGCAAAATGTAGGTGTGCCATAGATAGGTCACCGGAAAATGGCAGACTCCGTAAGATTGTAATACTTTTTATTAGATTATAATTTCTCAATAAGTTATGAAAAAATCGTTTTATTTTCAATAAATCCCATCCAAATTGAATAGTTTCCAATATATCCGTGTCTTTTTAAGAAAAAATAGTTTACAATTTCACGCGATGTTTTACAATCTTACGGCGTTTGCAATTTTCCGGTGACAATTACAATTCTATTTTACTCTTCTTATGTATGATCATTTTCCAAATCCGACTGGTAGTTCCAGTTTGTTCAAACAAACAAACAAACACTTCAGCTTTATCATATTAGTATATATATTTCTATAGGTAAAGTTATTAATTTATAGTAATTACAGTTTGGTATAATCAATTTCATAATAAACAGTGAACTGTGACTGAATTTAATTTAAAGTACAAATCCGGGCTTCTTGTTTAAGGTCCAGTTAAGAATGTTGGTTTCAAAATTGTAACTCAAAGCATTTATTTCAACTAAACCATATAAAGGAACTTTTGAATTGCCAAAGGGTCGGTCAATTAAGCTATTAAAATTTTCCTAAACGCCAATCTCTATGGAGAACGTGTGAGAAACCCTATAAGACACTCTTTTAAATCAAGTTATTAGTAAATCCTTACTTAACATAATTTAGTAGGTTTACTATTTCAAATTTTGAAACTAGCATAAGAGTCTATCCTTTTTTTTTTCAAGGATGCGAAATCATCTAAATATGACTTCTTCCACTTTGGGTGGAGCGGCAGGGCGTGTCAGACTTTTACTGAATAAAACCCATCCGTGTTCCTTCTAAAGCCCTTGCGTTCCAGGGCCACGGTGACTCTTTCGAATCAATTCCGCAACAGGAGTCCATCCTTACTAATATAATTAATGCGAAAGTTACTCTGTTTATATGTTTGTCACCTCTTCACGTTTGAACTGATCGGAACAGGATGAAACTTAACACACGGGTCCTGGAATACTTTTTATCTCGGGTTTTTCTCCCTTGGGATAATTTTTTGACTTTCACGGACGCGAAGCCGCTGCCGTAATTTAGTTATCCATAAGAGATACTATCGCAATAGGGTATTTGACTAAAACATATAAGACACGATTTTTCTTTTGTCACGTAAACAAAAAATGAAGACAGTGCGTTGAAAACTCGTGTGACGTCACTTACCAATACACTTTTTACTGCAAAGTGACGACAAGCCCCCACTCCTTATTTTGGATGCGTTTTATCTTCGTATTTTTTTATTGATATGATAATATAAAAAATACGTATCCAATATTTTTCGAAAATCTAACTGACGGACGGGAAATATAATCATATTTTTTGAACCCAAGCAACATCTACGGATGTTGCGAAAATATTATTTTATATTCATCCAAAGTGATATCAAGATGACTGTAACGAAACACAACTGATTAATTACAAAATTGAAACACTATTTTCCTCAGTGTTCACAAAGGGGCTTGCATTAATTTGTGAGACAATTCAGGCGGCCCCACGTACCCGGGTATTAATGAAATAAGTCATAATTATTAAAATGGTCGCCAAGGCTGTTGGCTCACTGCCCGTAGCATTGGAGTCTCGCAATCTTAGAGTAATTGCTGCACTCCTACAAACCTTTCATTGTTAATTAATTTATGATTTGCTCGCCAACTTTTCACTTCTTTTATTCATCATTGTTCTAACCTTTTTAAGTAATAAACCAGACGGGATTCCCATCGTCAAGAATGACGAACTTCCACACATTTCATCCTCTGTTTAATGACTACAGGGAATTGATTTTCAAAATTCTTTCTTCGTATTCATCTCTCAACTCTTGTGCTTACTTCTAAGCCTAGTGGTCCAGGTTGTGCGCAGGATCTCAGTGTATGTGATCGGAATGTATCTTGTATTTCATTTTGATCCTTTAAGGGCTTGGACTTTTTCAATAGCCAAATAATTTTAGCTGAAAAATATTAACAAGACTGTTTGACATATTTTTATTCAAAAGCTATCAAACCGTCATTTTTATTCCTCAGTTAAAAGTTATGTAATTTTTTGAAAATCGGCCGCCACAAAAATCTAAGGAAACTGTCATTAACAAAAAAATAACGAGTAGATCGATTTCACCTTGTTTCCGTCCGTGATAGTGCATTCATTTGTTTGTCTTATTCTTTGGGCTCAAAGATATTGTGTCTTTAAAACCTGTACCTGCCTCTGAGTTGACTATTTGACACAGACACAGCTTTACCGTTATAGGAATTATTCAAGTGTACGATTTTCCATACACAAAGTAAGCGTTCTTGTTTAATTGTAATACATTCAGTAAATTACAGCGACTGTAACGTGCGGGACATAACAATGCGAGTTGGAATACGGATAAACACGTGTGATTTATAGTGCTCTCGTAAATCCGTATTTAATTTTGGCCTACTTTTGATCACGTATTTTTTAAGATATTTTTTGAGCGGGATGACAGATGATATTTTGAAGAGGGTTTTCATGAGTGATGGTGAGCTTGGGACTCTTGGTGATCAGTCGAGCTGCTATATTAGTGATTATTTGATGTTTTTAATATTGTATTAGCTAGCTGTCATTCATTATTATTTAAAGATTTATTTTCTCTCAATAAAATAAGTTGAGAACTGTTGCAATAATCACACTATATTCCATGTCAGTTTAAAGGAGCTCCACTTGACTTTGTCGCTATGCCAACGATAAAAAACCCAATGTTGTTTGATGAAAAAAAAACTATACTTGTCCATTTGATGATAGGCACTTGTCCCATCGCCGACGAGGAAGCGATTAGCCATCGACTATTTTCTGGCTGAGGAAACGGACAAAAGATATGATCCCGTGTGAGTAAAAGAGAGACAAACATTTATAGTCTATAGCTGGCTGTTCGTGTTCACACTGCCGGCGAGAACACTCTTACCACTAGTTTGTTGCAGCGACAAGAGCTATCAAAGATAATACTCGCTCAGCGATGCTCGCTTGGCGGTCAGACCTCACGCCGAGAGACCAACCAGCCGTCAATTCTAGCTTTAGTGCGGATCTTCGGGTTCGAATTCAGCGCTTCGTGGCGCGTGTAAGTTTGTGCAGGAATGTATCTCTCGGCCGGCCGGAGCGAGTTGTGAGAGTAATCGCCCATCGCAAGAGAACACTCGCGTATAGCCGAGCTACAAAACTATCGGAACTACACACTCGTTTCTCGCTGCCTCGCTTTGGAATATAGGAGTAAGATATTTCAATGCTAGCTTTGTCGTAAATGTCACTGGGTGTTCCAAACACTTTATAATAAATCGCATAAGATTGGAAACTTTTTCATCTCGATATCATATTATGAATATATTGTAAACAATCGTATCTATTTGGGATTCTGATTAAAAATGATCTGTTCACAATATATGGAGGATTTTATAATCTAGTAAGATGTATTACCATCTTACGTTGTTTTCAATATTCCAGTTACAAATATTCAAAATAATATAATTTTCACCAGTTTTATAAATCACAAAAGATTAATTTTAGATGTCAGTGAGACTGGTATAGCTATCCAATAACATTGTTCGATAAACAATTCCGGCCATTTTGATTAATTGAATGCAATACTTCACGCGTTTGTACGAACACGACCGATCAACAGAATGACTTTGATCCGAATTTAGATGGGACGTATTACGGAAATGATGACGCGAAATGGAAATCCAAATTGGCCATTTAGAAATTTATAACATAACATCACGCCTGAATATCCCGGATGGTTAGGCGGAGGTGTTAAATCCACAATATCGGAAGTTATATTTAAGTATCATGTAATAGGGACGAGCTTAAATATAACAATAGCTTGCACAACAACCTAAGACTACCTACAGCACTGTCTTTCCTTCTCTCTTTAAAATCCATCCAACGGTGGTCTTTAAAAGATCGCTTTTATCTATCTTTTCTGTAACTTATACGGTGTACATCCGCCAACCGACAACCGGTCGATCGCGATCGACTGGTAGATCGCGCTATTAATCCATTCGATGGCGGCAAGCCAAAAAATATAAGTACATACATTTAACAGACTGCACAACTATATAAACAGGTTACGTTAATAAAATAAAAAAACTACATAATTGTATACTTAACTATACTGTTTTATTTTAAATTTTAAAAAGCATGTAATCGGTAGATCACACAGGATTTTGTCAGTAAAAAGTAGATCTTAGGTCTAATTAAGTTGGCCATCCCTGGTATACATTATAAAGAGTATGCTATTCTTGCAGCTACTACTGGTTAGTCTATAAACCGTTTCCAATGTAGTTAGAAAAAGGATAGGCAAAAGAGATGGCGAGCCTATTGCCATCAATTGGGCACTATTAATGTCAAAACTACTAAGAAATTCCTAATAGCAACACTTAAATGATCTTAAGTCATCAAGACATGTTCAGCAAAGTTTTTCCTAACTATGTTCTTACAATAGAAGAGAAACATGAGCTTAGCATATGCTCAGCTTGTAACTAAGTTAGTTTTTGTTTTTGGTTTCTCCTTCGTGGAAATCTGTTTGTGGAAAACAATAAGCCACCGTTAGTTTGTAAAGGGAAAATCATCGTCATCATTCTCTTGACTTTTGTCTCAAACAAAGAAACATTCCATCAATACTGTACGTTTTCGACAATCATTATCACTGATATAATGTTATTTTGTCTAGAGGTTATCCTAATTTAGTGGGGTTCGGCGTAACATGTATTTTTCTTTCATATTTCTCTACAGGTCGTGATCTCAGTAATCATCCCTTAACCAGTTGGATTGGGAGAATGAAAGGTCGATATTAATAAAATGTTCAGTGACTTGTCGTCATCAATTATATTTGAGTGTTTACATCAAAGTGGGACTTGGCTTTTGTTTTCTGTGATCGTTCGCTGGCAATAATGCGGTTTGTGGTAGGTATTGAGTTTTTCTGGACGCAGTGCTTTATTCGTTTATTTATATAGAGTCAAATTAAATTAGTTGGCAATGCTGGATATTTAATGACGACAATATTAAAAAAAAGAACCACCTCTGGCTCAAAATGCATAAGTATTTTTTTTGTGACTGTAATTAGTATTTAGATTCTTCTGGACCTATTCAAAATCTGAATACGGCCATTTAAATTTTGTCCCTCTTGACAAAGTTGAAAGCGTTTAGTAGTTTTCGTAAGGTTATTTCTGCCATCATAAAAAGAGGACCTATTGAAACAGAACGGAGTAACCGAGTAACCTTAAGTTATTTTCTTAATGTCGGAAATCGGTAACTTCGTTTAGTGTAGATTAGTCATTTTTCCTTATGACGGCAGAATTTCCCTATGGGTACATGCTTGAGGTTTGCCCTGTGTTTCACTTTCTGTACATATCCAAATATTACCTAATGTGCACCGACTTCTATGCTAGATTTTCGACTAAAATCATACACTTTCGTTGCTAAGCAATATACTTACCTGTAAAAAAAATACCATCCAAAAATTAAAACTAAACTCAATAAAAATGCGAACTCATTTTTTATTAAAACTCATTTGATGTGTACTTGAAGTTAGACAACATAAATTGTATTCAGCAACAGTTGCGAAACAATTATTAGTTTATAATTAGTTGCTGCTGAAAATTTTCAAAATATGAGTATGAGCGAAAGTGTGTAATACAAAATTTGTTCTCTCATCTGAATTCTAAAGAATAACAAATTCTTCTTCATCCCGTGCATGCTTGGAAAGCTGACAAACACACGCCTACATTTTTTTTTTCAAACATCACAGTTGTACTGGCCGTTATAGGTTGCTGTTAAAGAAACGAAGAAATAATAATTTTTCGTAGTCCTCTCAAAGTTCTCTTCAGCCAATTAAAACCTTGCTGCAATAGCTTAGTTTCCATATCCAGCAATAGTCGTGCACTAACCGGGGATTGTCCATGGGTGTACTTGCATAGTGCATACAGCAATAATCGTCGAATCATATCGCGATTCATCAAAAGCGTCTAACAATAATTCCTCTGCGACTTGGCTTCGGCCTTGCATACGCCTTCCAAATGTCCAAGACCTCAAGGACCAGAAAAGTGTTGAAAACGCTGAACACAAAACCAGCTTATTATATGGTCTATAACTCAACGCCATGTGGAGCATAGCCTCTTTTTTTTTTTTTTTTTTTTTTTTTTTTAAGGATGGGAAATCATCAAATGACTTCTTCCGCTCTGAGTGGAGCGGAAGGGCGTGTCAGACTCTTACTGACTAAAACCCATCCGTGTTCCTTCTTAAGCCCTTTGCGTTCCAGGGCCGCGGTGACTCTTTCGAACAAATTCCGCAACCCTGGCAGGGAGCATAGCCTCTTAAAATTATGATTTAGTAGTACCAGGTAATTCTATTCTTAAGATTTACAAATTCCCAGAATTATGAGTTTATAGCTTAGACGTCTTCAGCGTCAATATTTTGCTAAAGTTACACAAAGGATTCCTATAATTTAGTCTGCGTCTGGCACATATTGCCAACGTATATAATCTTTAGCGTCACTAAGTTTGCCAAGCCCTAAACTTTATACCTAATCCCTGATCGTTTCAAGACCCTTTTCACCCTACAAAGGCAGAGTTTCAAAAAAATCCCTCCTAATAGCACATACATCATCTCGTAGATATGTGAGTACGGTCAACGTAAAAATATGTTCGTCACCCTAAGGTCAGTCTGTTTTTGCTTCGTTTACGAAGGAATCTGCTTCACTGTTTTACCTACTCAGTATTGACATACTGTCAATGACAAGGAATGACACTCAGTTGCTAATAAAAATGTGAACCCGGAAAAAAGAAATAAAACAGGGTTGATTCAAAGTTGATGAAATCGTTAGTTACCTACTCAATTAAAAATCATTAAGTTTGATGTTAATAAGGCGTTGGCGAAAAGTTTACGATATCTCTTTACGTTAGTTTACGATAGACTTTTGCTTTCAAGAGATCATGTTTTTTAAACCAATATGGTCTTAATGCCGCAACTTCAAAAAAGTCCTGTCTAAATAATGAAAGAATTTCAAACTGACGAAGGAATAAACGACGCGACTGTACATGAGTTACTCAATGAAAGTAACTTTGCTTTTATATTAAAAGCCTTAATTCCCGATGGAAGGCTGCGGAGTCCATGTTGCTAGCTAAAGGTACTTCGAAGTTATTTACTAGGTTTAGCACTGAAGCGGGGAAAGTATGGGTTTAATATACCTGTGTATGTTCAGGTATATTTTAGCCGTGTCGGTTTAGACTTTCGAGGTATACTTTATATACCTATGTTCTAGTATTTCGGCGTACGTACACTACTCTAGTATTTCCCAAGGGCGACGTAACAGGAGACTGTCTATCATACATTCAGTGGAATATCTCTGCCGATCTACAGCCATTCTCGATGAGGCATTGCATGAGGGATCGTATGTTAACTTCTAGTGAATCAGTTCGGAAAAAATAATATTTTATGTGTTTCGACAACTCCCCAATATTTACTCATCTAATTATTTTTTAGAATATTGTATTGGCTGTGTTTATTGCGTCTTATTTTTGTAGCAGCAAAAATAGATGTCTAGTGTTTAAAAAATAATAATGTCTAATATACTTATTTGGATAAACTATTTATACTGAGACTAAAATTGTATCTGGAAATATCGACAAGTATGTTAAGAACCATTCATTACCTGTCGCTGTGATTATCGATAGTCATCATTTATTTTTTCTGCCTGTATACTTGGTATGTATTGTATATTTGTATTCATGCATCTTTTATAGAGCTTATTGTGTATGTATCTGTGTATCTATTATGTTATATTATAATTAAATTGGATTTTGTTTCACCAATGACAGCCCTATTTCATGTCCAGAAAATTACCGTCCATCCCAGGTCGTCTGGAAGAGATCGCAGAATGCGATAAAGCCGCCCATTATATGTGTTTAAAGTTTCCTTTTTTTTGGTGTAAAATAAAGTATATAATAAATAAATCTCCACTTCTGAATGTTTCTACTCTGATAATGCAAAAATAAATAACACATGTATTCTTCTCTGTTTCAGGTAAGCAATGATGATCAGAAAAAATATGGTATCGAGTATTTTAAAGGTTTGCCTTTGTTGCTTTGCCCCCGATTCAGTTTAACTATCTGCATAAAATCTACTTTTTTCTCCTTTCCTATCAATAGTTTCACCGTAAAAATCGATTATAAGTCTCGGGCAGGCTCAAAACCATGTTATTCACGCAACACCAGTGACAACGTTGCATTTATTATCTACTTACATAGCTAAGTATCAAAAGTACCAAAAGTGGCACATTACAATATTATTTTGTCGGCTTTTTATTGCAAGTGTTGCACTTACCATTAGATTTGCGATCAATAAGTAAAATAAACAAGATAAGCTAAAATCTCGACTAAATATTTTACAGAATCGTTAGCTAAACAATGGCGCACGTCAAATAACAGCCACTTAATTCTACCCAACAATGACGTAATCAAAAACCGTAACATCACTAATTTAGCGCGCGCAACTGCTTACAATATTGTTGATCTACAGCATGTTTGCAGTTTAGAGCTCAATAGTCGGCCGAATAGCCTTATTAGTCCAATTTGCATGTGCTAACAATATCATGGTCGTGGTGTTTGTACATAATTCTACATAAATTAGCAATAAGGACCGATACCCGTGTGATATGACTGCAGACGACGGTGAAGTTTATAGGCATGGTGATTTTGAGAACTTGGATGTTATTGGCCGTTTTCAGTAACACTAACGGCCGGTCTCAATAATAGATATGTTATTGAGACCGACCGTTATGTTTCTGTCTACGAAGTTTAGAAAAATTAAGAGCAGTCTTATGAAAAGGAATAATAATTTAACCTTCTTTCGAATGATAATAATAATGATGAACGTTTATTTTGTTTCAATACCGAACATGTTTTGGTTAACACTAAATCAAAACTTTTTCATTTTATCCGATTGCTTTACAAGAAGGGTAAAGCTTTTTACTCGATTAAAAATTCTATCAGCGACATCGATTGTCGAAAAGTCAAATTGCAAGATGTGGATTGACTACGTGTCATTTCAGCCGGTCGATTCTGTAAACATGTTGAAGTGAAGGCTTGGTTGAAGTTATCACTAACGGCCGGTCTCAATAACGTATCTACCTTTAACCAACTGTCAAATTAGCTATGGAGTTTCTTGTCCGTTCTTCTCCATAAGAATCTACTTTTTGCGAATGGACAACTAGAGTCACTAATATTTTAATTTCAAACTGTAAATTTGACGTTCAAAAGTGCCTTTTAATATATGAATAAAAATATAAAATAATAAATGAATTGACTTTGACTTAGCTTAACAGTAGCTGAAACGTCATGTTACAAAGGCAAAAATGACGTTTCAGCTACTGTTGGTAGCTAATTTGACAGTTGGTTGAAGGTAGATTCAGACGTTATTGAAACGAGCCGTAAATGAACACCTGAATATCATTGCTGTTGCTAAGACTCGATTCAGCACTGATTAGTTTGTTAGACTGGTGCTTCGATTTTTTGGGTGTGATGCATAAAGATTATAGTATACTACACAGCATTAGACGTCGTCGTGAAAAGGTTTAGGTTTTATTGAGACTTATAAGTGTGTAAAATGTATCCGCTATTCTAATGTGATTAATTTCGTTGCGGGATTCAAGACAGTCTGTTTTTTAGGGGCCTCGTCGAGCTTCATTGTCTCAGCACTTTTCGTCGCCACTGTTGATTCTGGCTTTTAGCAGTGGCGGAAGTGTACTGAATATAGAATTTATATAGATTTACATTTCTTACGATTTTTGGCGTAAAAAGTGTTTGATTAGCACCACCATTTTGTTTTCGAATAGCGTCGCAGTTGAGATATTTTTGCGTGTGTTCAAAGATACCAAAATTTTACTTTAAAATAAGGTTTTAGTAGAGCCTAGGCTCTCTATTTGCCAGTCTAAAAGCTTACATATTTATTTTTCATCAAAATTAGATTTTCAGCACGGGCGGCCAGGTGAATAACCTTGTTTGAACCGTTTGAACTGAGTTGTAAGATTATTACACACCAGTTCGTGTATTAATTTCACGCAGTGGGCAGCCTCTATAATGAAGATTAGGTACCTATGTCGGTATACCAAGTTATATACTTCGTCATTAATAAAATTATGAACATAAGCTCGTTTCATTAATGACGTAGAAGAAAGATGTTTATTTTTAATTAGATACGTTAATTATTGAATCACCTTTTGTGAGATTTTTGTATTCGATAAAATTCACTATTAATTGTTCTGGGTTTTTAACACCTTTTGTTTTACGATCAAAGCAAAATTTATGTTAAATAGCCAAAGTGGGGAGTTCTCTCCCAGTGTCAGTGTCCTTCCGCCTACGAGTATACCCCAACAGCCTTCATAAGAAAAGTGAACAGGCATCATTTGAGCTGGCATTTCCATAGTTAGTATATCTCATCCATCGCTTTCCATCAGGCGAGATCGAGGGAAAGAGCTGTTCAAAGGCCTATGGAATCTATGGAAGCCTACGGTAGCTATGTTCGCTCACTTTGCTCGCTCACTCAAGCTCCCGTTACCCCATTCGAACTTAACCCATCTGTGTCAGAGTGCCCTAAGTTCCCTACTTGCTCTTTATTCAAAAGTAAGTTATACAAAATGATTATTAGATCAAAAGAACGTTATACTAAATGAAAAAATACTAAACAAACGTTAGAGAAAGTATTTTTATAACATATTTTATTATACAAACTGGACGTTATACCAAGTAAAAATTATGTAAAATGTAGTTAGATGAAGTAAACGTTATGTAATTTCAGCGTTATAACTTTTGAAAATAGATCAAATATTCTTATACTAAATGAGCGGCACCCATTGTAGAGGAGTTGATTCGTTCATTTAGTCGTTTGTCGTACTTACTGATTAGAGATAATTACTATTTACTGGGTTGATGGATGGTCCCGGTTTTTATATGAATGCAGGGTTAGACTGTTGACCCTAACTATGTACCAATATTATAGGATCTTATCTCGATAAGTCATTGAATGTGTGTGCAGGCATGCTTATGTTTGTGCAACTAGGAGCAGATTCTTTTCAGCCAAGTGCGCTCTTAGTGCTTGTGTCGCTACGCACGAGTCTTGATCTATAAAACACATTGTTTTGTACTTGCACTACTCTAAAAAATATTTCTGTAAGAATATCTTCAGCGATAAGTAACAATATCTACACTATATTATATCTATATCATCTATCTATCTATATGTATTAAAATGAATCCCTATTTCCCTTGATCACCTTGTTGTGTTTGTTACTATTAGGAGAAGGTCCCTATGA
Source organism: Mamestra configurata (assembly GCA_002192655.3). Taxonomy (NCBI): domain Eukaryota; kingdom Metazoa; phylum Arthropoda; class Insecta; order Lepidoptera; family Noctuidae; genus Mamestra; species Mamestra configurata. The sequence goes on along the minus strand of NDFZ01005214.1, from coordinate 16,964 downwards.
GTGAAAGTTAAAAAAAAAAATAACATCCGAGCGAAGCCGGGGCGGGCCACTAGTATACTAATACAATAAAGTGGAAGGGTTTGTTTGTTTGTTTGAACGCGGTAATTTTTGGGACTACCAGTCGAATTTGGAAAATTATTTTTATATGTGATAGCCACATTAGCCAGCCTCATGAATGTGGCTAGCTATACGCATATCCCGTTTTTTCCCGTTCCCGTATGTGCTAAGTTTCATCTTAATCCATTCAGCCGTTACAACTTGAAAAACAAACAGACGGACAGACCAAGTTAATATCGCATTTAAGTACGTATGGATAAGAAACAATTTAAGGCTGCGCGCTGCCTGACAATGATTCTGTAACAAACCTGTTCTAAATGTTAAGATTGGATGTTTTCTTACTAATTCTACACAGAAGTCGATGCCAGAGAACGTCAATTAAAGATAATGGTTCATTATGTCTCAAAGAGCCATTTGCTTAGTAAACCTTGAGTAGCTTGAGCCGTAACGACCTCAACTTTGTAAGGCAATACAAGTTAATTGTAGAATGTATCTTTAGATGATAGGTACTGTTTATGATACCTTGATTGACTTTATTTGATACTCTTAGAATTCGAGATAATTATCGTGAACTCTATGTTATTCGTGACAAAGTTCAAACTAAATTGCAACTCATAGTTGATAGGGCCTTTTAATACTATGCTAAAGCCGGTACTTGAGTCGTTTGCGATGAACTGAAATTTATCTCGAATTATAAATACAAGTATAAGTAAGATCAATAAAAGTTCAACTCACCGAGAGTTGAACTTTTATTGATCTTACTTATACTTGTATAGATTATTTATCATTTTATTGCTCTAACCACTTCCAAGCAGACATGCATATTATAAACTAGGGGAGTACATTGATGATACAAATGCTTGTGATAGCTCAAAGCTGTTCTGCTCCACAGCGACTGAAGCGCCCAAACTTTGATAAATAAATTCGTAGTAAACGTTTCCAAACGTACAACAAAGGAGTAGAACTCTCTGCCTGCGTCTGTGTAACCGAACGCATACAACCCTTATCTCTTCAAAATTAGAGTGAACAAGCTTCTTCTGGGTAAGCTCGCTCCATCGTCGACTTTGTCTCTGTCATCTATGACCTAGATTAGAGGCAAGAGCAAACACATATAAAAAAAAAAAATGTGATAACTTTGTTGGACCTGCTGAAGATTGTATGACCATGTCTACATTGTGTAGGTTCAATCTCTTTTGCATTGTTTAATTTCACGCATTAATTATTTCATAACGAATGTCACCTTGAATTCGTAAATACTGATTTAAAAGAGATGGAGTTTATTGCACGTTCTTCTCCATAGGATCTACTCTTTGGAACTTGCAACTGCCGCGCTGGAGATAGGGTCGGTGAGTGTGTTTGGCTGCAGAAAACTTACTGCTCTTGTTGCCAGCGGGGCTGTACTAGCTTCATCTGTTTGACTGACAGACCTTAACAATTCAAAAGTGCTACAGGCACTTTTGGAATAAAGAAATTTGATTTGATTAGACCATTATTTGTTATCATTTATTTAGGTCAGCGCAATACTTACTACAAACTTCTAAGAAGACAATGTATAAAGAAGTATGGAAGACGACATAACTTCCATACTTCTTTATACATTGTCTTCTTAGAAGTCTCCTTATTTCTAGACATGTCATGTTTCACAGTCAATCTATCGCTTCTTTGGTCTTCTTCTAATCTTATAGCCATATTCATACTCAAAACTTCCCTCGTCACATTTTCCTCATTCCTACGTATTTGGCAAGGTTTTGTCAGCGAAAAAACGAGAAAAATTTCGCGCATTGCTCCCTTTTGCGATTCCTAGACCTTAAAAATTATTCAATAATGTAATTTATTCAAGGAACATTGATATACGTCTACGTTACTTGGAGATATGTAACCTATCGTTTGTAAATACAGTACAGTCACAGTGAAAAAAGGTTCGCCACGTTATTGAGACCTGTTATGATGTCTTAAACCCTCATGATTCCTGTGTGAGAAAAAGACGGAATATCATACAGGTTGTGGTGGTGGTGTATGATACAGGACGAATTACACTATCCCTGCTTTACAACGGAATTATGACATTGGCACTTCGCAGTACGACCTCTGCTTTGTTCTAATCCATTCACGATATAATCTCCTATTTTCAATATTGTCCTATGTCAATATAATTGTGTTCTGACTTGATAAAGGAAATAATTTGAGAACTGACGAACCTATAAACAACTTAACTGAATCTACAGAACAGAAGTTACACGTGCTTCCAATTTGTAGGTACCCAAGAACGAATCTTCAATATCTCAATAAGCTGTCCCAACTTTCAAACGTTGTTTTGACAGTTTTATCGTTCAATTTGCCTACAAATTACCCAGTGAAAACTACGTGGAAAACTTTATCGGAAATCAATAATGAACAGTAAAATGATAATTAACGATATCTAGGTAATTATTATGAAAAGCGTTTCGTCCGTGCCTGACCTGCCATTAGCTGGAGTGCTGGCCCAAATAACCTGGGTGACATGTTAGGGTTGCCACTGTAGAAAATTTAAAAGGGATGAAAATTTTGGTAGTTTTTTTTTGTTGAGTGGACTGTGTTGCCAGGTCAGTTTTGAATTGAGGATTAATACGTCCAAAATAAACTCTTAGTCAGTAGATTTGTTTTTGTGAATAATTTTATTTTTTTATCCGACATTACTTATATGGTTCATAATAATATACCTGAGTACAAATAGGTCTTGTGTATGATTAATTCGAGTAGTCTGTCTGTTTTTAACATATTTTGACACTTAATACGTTTTTAATTTTCCAACAGGATATCTGAGAAAGTTTTGGGAGGCCTTGGTCTACCCGTGGGGATATAGGCTTTGGCTTAAAAAGCCTACCATTCTTCCCTCTCCTTCTTTCCAGTGAATGCTAAAATAAAAATGAAATACTGATAAAAATCTGCTTGTAAGTTAACGCAGGCTTCTAGGTCAGGGTTCGATTTTATTACACGCGCTAGTTTTTGGCACACGTTAAATTGTTGGCCGAGAATGGGTTTTACGCCGCTGCATACCGCTGGACAGCGCTGGAGCGCTTGTTATCCCGGAAACACGTAGCGCTATTTTATTAAACGTCCCGTACTAAAATGTACGGATTTATGCGAGCCAAAAGTTTTTAGGTTACCGAAGATAGTTGTAGCCATATCGATGTTTATTTTTTATTAATGTTTGTAAAGGTGTTTGAAGTGAATTAGAGCAAGTTTTGTAATGATTATAAATAAATATACAGTAGTGTCTGTATACAGCGCGTTTGAAAGGGACAGGTACTGTATCAGAGATACATTAAAGAAACAATGACAAAATAATAAACATCATTTTCCGAAAGACCCGCCTGCAAAAAATTACTGAAAAGTAAAAAAAAAGACTTTTCAATCAGTCAGATGTAGTTGGTGGCGTTATTGTTGATTCACAGATTTAATCTAGCTTAAATATGACCACACAGGCTTATTTATATTCTAAAGTCCTTTGGTTATAAATTAGAATATTTGGGTACAATCACCAAAGCTATTTGGTATGCAGGCAACTTGCAACTACTTTAAAAAAATGTTTTGTGTGTGTGTGTATGCTGAGTAGACAATTATGTTACACCACACTCGTAAGTATGTCATAAGCTTAAAAAGTTATAATGCTTACATCACAAATAAATAATGGCAGTGCAGTTGAAAAAAATATATTTTTGCCTGTATACCAAGTAGCTCTGTTGACTGCACGTCAGTTATTTCAGCAATCAAGCTTTTATAAAACTCAGCAAAATGCAAGCTACAATACTGCAATTCTGCGAAAACAATTTCATCTTATTTCATTCCCGTTTCTGAGAACTGGCGGGAAAGCCTGCCAGAGTGTTAGTATACATTACACCACTGTATTTTTATTGTCACCGATAAACTAAAGCCACCGTGAAAATAGTTTGTTATTTTTACATAAAATTCTGCGAATATTTTGTTCCACAATTCAGCAAACTCCCACTAAAACGATTGAATTTTGAAAAAGGCAACTCCTATTCTGTTTTTTTGCAATTCCTCGAAAAATGTAGTTCAGATAAAGAACACTGACATTGATACTATATTTGAGCATTGAACTGAGTTCAATCTTTTATTATATTATATAGGAGAAAATTGTTTGCAAGTTTGTAGGAAGAAATCTCTGGGATCATTGATCCCATTACGATATTTTTTTCACTAATGACTATTCAGTCATACAGCGATAATGTGACTATGTTACATTATCGCTGTATGACTTAGACTATTTTGTCATGCTAGAAAAATGTACGGCTCCTGTGCAATATATCAAGGGGAAATAGCAACTTTTTTTTATTTTTCCTTCTTTAGCATCTGAACCGATTACGATTATTCTGCCAGTGTCATGTGTGACGGATGCGCAGAAAAAACAGCTAAGTATGCAAATTATTACGTAAAATTAATCCTCCTTCTAAAGAAGGAACACCTTGAAAGGTTTCCATTGATCACACCCCTTCCTCAAGTTGAAACCCAGGGCTGTCAAGAGTGACAGCCCTGCGCCAGAGCGTTAGCCTGCTAACGACAGACCTGTCATATTGCGGAACTGCCGGTGTCGACGACAACTTTTTAAATTCCTCTCACTTCTAAAGGAAATATTTTTTTTTGTTTTTTATTTTCTTTCTTTGGTAACTGAGCCGATAAGATTATTCTGCCAGTGTATGTGTGACGAATGCGCGAAAAAAACAGCTACGTATGCCTAACAAACTTTTTGAAAAAATACGACATAAATATCTTTCCCATTACAGATCATCACGTCAAATTAATCCCTCTTCTAAAGACCAAACACCTTAAAAGGTTTCAATTGATTTCACCGCTTTCTCAAGTTGAAACCCAGCAAGAGTGACAGCCCTGCGCCAGAGCGTTAGCCTGCTAACGACAGACCCGTCATATTGCGGAACTGCCGGTGTCGACGACAACTTTTTAAATTCCTCTCACTTCTAAAGGAAATAAAATTTCATTCGCGTGCTGTGACGGATTGAAAAGTTCTAGAATGTTTATTTTTAATGAACGTGGTTAAATATTTCTGGTTGGTTCTGTCTGATAAAATTATTTTAAGTGATGTAGTCTATAACTGTATAATTTGTGGTGATCTGATTAGGCTCCGGATTCAGGGTTTCATTGTTGGGCCACAGACAATTGTTTTTGAGAAGCAATGTATTAGTACATAGTTGCTTGGGCACGTATTAAAAACTAACGTAATACGCAATTGAATTATTAGTTCATCAAGTAGGTAGGTGTTACTTAAATGGAGCGAAGGTTAATAGTACATAATTATGCTAGTTGTTAAGTTATTATCAGAAAAACTTTTTGTAGTATTTCTCTATATGATCCTTCTAATCTTTATTCAAAAGATGTGTGTATTTCTTAAGCCTATATTATCTACCTATATTTTTTGTTCATACTTCGTACATTTTCGCTTCAGCTTTCAACGGGAGGATGAGTTGGTAACTCCCGAAGTAGGTCACCCCGATTTTAAGGTATTTTCTCTTTATAAACATTATTTATATACTTTGTTATATTTCTGTACGAAGTTGAGAAAAATTAAGAGCAGTCTTATGAAAAGGAATAATAATTTAACCTTCTTTCGAATGATAATAATAATGATGATAATAATGATTTTGTTTCAATACCGAAAATGTTTTGGTTAACACTAAATCATAACTTTTTCATTACCCGATTGCTTCAGAAGAAGGGTAATGTTTTTTACTCAATTAAAAAAGGACAATAGATAAAGAAATACTCTATCTTCGAAATCGATTGTCGAAAAGTCAAAATGTAAGCTGTGGATTGACTACGTGTCATTTCAGGCGGTCGATTCTGTAAACATGTCTAAGTGAAGGCTTGGGTGAAGTGATCACGAAGTGAGCTGTCATTCCCTCTTGATTACATGGATTGACAGCTCAGATCATGATCGCTTCACCCCAGCCTTTACATCGACATGTTTACAGAATCGCATTGCAGATGTTGGCTGTGTTGACAGTTGATATCGTTGAAAGCTGCAAAGCTAAAAGCGGTAAAATTACATTCTTTTTTTTGAACTAAGGCCAGGCTTTTTAAACATCAGATAAGTCCCTTGAAGAATCAAAATTGCAGTTTGAAATATTTCGTTACAAAAGCTGTCAAACCACCATTTTTACCCGAATGTACAAGAAGGAGAGTAATGTTTTTCGAGAGTATGTAGATATGTATTTTTTTCTGTCTATTTTATCCTTCAGAAAAGTGTTATCTATTCTGACTATCAATTATTAGTAGTTTAAAATCAATCACGTTACCAAACCATTAAATACTTCCCAAAATTACCTATCTACACTATAATCTTCGAAAATCCTCCATTCCTAACTCCCCTTCATGGATTAGAGGCCAGCGACCGATGTCCACTATGCACTAAGAAATAATTCATAGCTACCGGCTCGCCTATCGACCGCTCCCAAGCTGCTTCCAATAAGCTGCCAGTTACCGCGAACAGCTTATGTAGCTCGTCACACAAGCTGGATAAGCTATGAGGGATTTGCATAGCCATCTCCAGTTGAAATGAGACGGGGAACTGAGAATAGGAATGATTGATTTTGATTTGTTTTGTTTTCGGAGTCTTTTGTTTTTTTTTTGCTGTTTAAAGCATTTTGTACCTACATGGTACGTTAACCTTAATGTTTGTCTTATGATTTGGCCAGTAGGGATTGTATGGAGTAGAAAAAAACCTCAAGCCTCTGAGTTTGTTTTGGTGTTTCTTCTTAGGGTAGGCAGGTAGGAAGGAGATTGAAGTGTGAAAGTGTTATTTTTAAAATTGTTAGTGTTAAAGATCGCTTTTAGCGATAAGGCCGCGATATTTGTTTACAATTTACCAAAGTGGTAAAAAAACATATGCGCTGTGATGATCTCTGTCTGTCATAGGACGGGTTTCAGTAGAACGTGTCAAATCTTGCCTTAAAAATGAGAAAGAGCGTCTATTTCTGTACTTCAACGCTATCATGGTTTCCTGCCAAGGTGTCGCAATTTGTTCGAAAGATTCACCGCGGCCCAGGAACGCAAATGCCATTTGAAGAAGAAGGAACATGGATGGGTTTTAGTCCGTAAGAGTCTGACTCTCCCTTTCACTCCACACAGAGCTGAAGGAGTCATTTGATGATATCCTTAAAAAAAAAACTTTTGGAAGATATTCATACAGTATTGATTAGAATATAACACAAGTTGAAATCGCTAAATACAGTACATATCTCGTCACTAGTAAATTTAATGTTACGACTGTTAGAAACAGATCATGAGTTATTATACGCCAGTAATAAAACGAAGAAATACTTGCATGATAGTGCATGCCTTCATCATAACTTATGCTTTAAATGGAGCACGCTATCTACTCGTATCAATCGATTCCAAACGAAGCACTTAGAGTATCATTAACATTTTATTCCGCTATCTTATTGAACAAAACATATACCTATGTATATGCTTAAATATATACTATATATCTATATGAAAGCAATATGTTGAAAGAATATGATTAAATCGGAACCCTTTGCTCGCGATTCCGACTCGCACATGCAGTTTTAGGCAGAATCCACTGACGTATATTTTGTTGTTTAAGCCAAACAAAGTACATTGAACTATAAGCATGGTTAATTATTTTCGTTTATAATTCAAGGGCTGGACGACATACTAGCCTTTGACAAAAGCCTGTTTCCAGCTTATTCTCCGTAGTTCGGATTGAGGCCTAGAGTTCAGTGACCCGGTTCTAAAGTAGGTAGGTACCTACTCGTTAAAGATTCGGGTCAACGGTTAAGAGTTAAAAGTTTGGGGATTAATTTTAGTTCAGACATTATTTCAAACGTCGTTATGGTTGTTAGGGACTTTAAACCTTTTATTTTAAACAAGTTTTTAACTCATTTAAAGTGAAGTGCCCAGGAATAGTGTAGCTATAAATCACTGAAAAAATATCGTATTCGGATCTGAAGCCTAACTATGACCTCCTAAAACCATCATCATTCCAGTGCGAGAAAGACAGCGCTGTACAAAACGAATAGCACTATCCTTTTTTCGCAACGGATTCATGATGAAAATGACAAAAAAAAGTTTTATTTCAAATTGTTATAAGTTTTTTCACTTCGCTTTCTGACTCACTATCATCCTCGGTGAGGCAGCACTTCAGCAAGGCGTGCATCTGACACGGCCAATCTCCTAGGTATCGGTTTCTTCATGTGTGAAAAGATGCTTCTTTTCTTTTCCTAGGTTGTGATGATCCAGGAATTGTCATTTTCTCGTAAAATCAGTATTCGAAAAAAAAAAAAAAAAATTGTAATCACATTAAAAAAGTTACGCAGTCTCCGGCGTGTGGTCACACAGACCGCGGTTGAACTTTAAATCTAAATTACTCACCGAAATCGCGCACGCCGATGCAACCTACCTGCCGCGGCGCGAGCGCAACTGAACTTAAATGTACTGAGACTGTCACGGGAGGGAGGAGAACAGCAAAATCTAGCAGTTTTAAAAACCGTAGCGGGCTGTGAGACCACACGTCGGTGGCTAAAAATTAAGACCACTCTAACAGAAAATCGCAAAATTGACTGCGTAATTTCTCTTACCGATTCACATCATACGCAAATTAATTTCGGCTGGCAACTGGCTTATTTGCCCACATGTCCACTAACTCGCACATACATATGTACACGGATATTATTTACCCCACATTTAAGTGGTACGTCATTTGGGGTAATTTATGTATGGAGCCTGTGATGTCAGCTGTTATATGAACCGAATGAGGGACTAAATTCAGCGGTGAATTGATGTTTCTATCAGAGATTAAAGTGTACGTGGTGTTTACGGATGGTGGACTGTAAAGGGAAGATAAACTTGAAATGTTTGCGAAATACTGGAAATGGACTTGGAATAAGCATCAAAATGTACTTGGTGCTTATTCCAAAGTCCATTACTTACCACGTGCTACGTGATTTCAATAATATACCATATATTTTCAATGAAATGAAAACGCGTTGATGAATAAAATTATCGCATAAAAATCAATGTCGTTTATTGAAATTTGTTTGAGGGGTAGCACTTTTTGTTAAAAATAAAAAAAAACTCTCCAACAACACATCTGACCGCTAAGTTTAACTTAGCGGTCAGATGTCACATAGTCAAAACTTGATTATAGAATTTCAGGCAGTACTTCATTAACATTATACGACAAAATAATAGTAATATTATTTAGCTCGTGTCAGCTAGCACGCTACAATATACCAACATCGTATCTTTCTGTTAATTCCTTGAAACCTCCAGAGATAATCTGAATGGAATTTGGAATTAGTAATTCTGTAATGTTCCGTACATTACAGAATTACTAATTCCAAATCAATTAGTGTTAAAAGACTCGTGTTGATTCCCTATAGAGTTGAGAATACCTACTATCTTAGAGTTTTGTAGCATCATCTCTTTTTGGTTCCCTCGACAGCTTATCGACGTAAGTCTGTTAGGAACAGCCGAAGTTTCAGGAAAAACTTCAAGATACTTCAAGTTGTCGGCTTACTTAGTGCTGGTAGAAGGAATTGAAATAAATAATAAGTTTATTTCAAGCAAGCAATAAATATCTTAGTCACTAGGATACAAACACTTTGAGATACAGCCTATGAACAGATACAATTCTGTGAAATAATATAAGACAAAGACAATTATTACTCATGCAGCGAAGATTAATCAACACACTTGTTCAAGCCAGGTTGGATTTAGACATAGATATACGGTACCACTATCGTGCAGTATATATACATACATAGTAAAGAAGAGGGAAGTATGTGATATTATAGTATTTTCCCGTGGGATATTATACACTATTACGCAGGCAAAGCCGCTGGCACAAAGTGATGCTCATAAAGCGAATTGTGAAAAGTTTGTATGTAGGCATTCGAACTAATAGTTGAAAGTTGGAAAAGTTGCAAACAGCTATGCATCACTTTTATGCTCAATTTTTAAATGAACAAGTATGTGATAAAAACTGGGGAAGTGTGTGATAGCTACTTCGGTCTATATTATTATTATTATGTCGGTAGATCTTTTGCTAACTCACATTTTTGATAGGTTGAATAATAGAGTCGATTTGAACTTAATTGAGAATCTACAAACAAAGCTGAGCCATTTTTTCACTTTATATTTAAGGTTTTGTTACCATTTGAAAGAAAAAAGATACATAGATATAGAGATGTATATGATATATATAAAGATGATACAAACTTTAAACTTAAACTTAAATTCCATTAGAGCTTTTACGTCGTACGCATTTCATACAAACTTTGAAGTCCTTATTTTTAATCTTACTACTTTTTTAAATTTATTTTCTACTCTTTTTTGAAAATTACTACTAACTATTTAGACCTTGATATCTAGCGAATGCATAGCAAGTTTAATTAAAATCGGTCCATTCATTTCGAAAAATAGGGACTTCAGAGTTTGTATGAAATGCCGTACGGCGTAAACGCTAAAATCCCACCATATATCCACTCCATTAGTAAAGAAATCAACTTCCTGACCGGTCAAGGTCATGTTATTTAGGGTCAACAAAACACATTTCTTCTTCGATTCCATCCTCTCAACCGTCACGCAATAACTGACCTTATTTTTATCATTTCTCGTGTCATGGTTTTTATGATAAGTATACTCCAATTCATAGTACCTACGTGAATGTTTAAATGGTCGTTAAAATACCTTACAACACACATAAAAGTATAACTGTACTCATTTGCAAGAAGTAGACCTAGATACATAATAAATTAGTTCGTTCTTTTTTTGAACTCGTGTTGATTCCCTATAGAGTTGAGAATACCTACTATCTTAGAGTTTTGTAGCCTGTATTAGAAAGATAGATAGATAAAACTTTTTTTTGGTACAAGAACAGAAAACAACACACAAAAGCACACTTACATAAATCGTAATACTAGAAAATACTAATTTGAAAACACATTAAATAAAAAAGAAAAAGGCAGAATGTATGGTAATCTGTGAGTGCTAAACTACCAAACGACTTAAAAAATATTTGACATGAAAAAAATATATAATATTAGAACTAAGTACAAATTACCCAATTTAATTACTGTTTGATAGAACCATGACATTTGATGGTAATGCTACCTTAGATATAATTTTCTATGAGAATAGACTTTAATGGAAACACATTTTTATTATTATATTTTTTGAATAGATTTTTGCAAATACACAAATATTCATACATCCAAATTCTGAGCTAAAAATTGTAAAAAAATGAATTTCGTAGGGTAAGCACGTTGGTAGTGTCGCTTTCGCCTTAACATGCTGGATCGACGAGGTATAAATACTAATATCGGTACGCTATGCATATTAAAGTACATGTTATCGGTGCCGATAAATTGTATGTAGGAGACACGTAGTTTATTATAGAAAGCATGTAATATATTTACAGTTTTTGGTTCGTACGATTATGTTCGTAATAAGAGAGGTACGTATGAAATGACGTTTCTGCTTTTCCAAAAACTGCAATATAATTTACAAGTAGGTACACACTTTTCAACGACACACAGCTCGCACAGTTTAAATGCTTGTGTCTGTTTTGAAATCCGTTGCGTATTTTATAGAAGAATAAAACGGTTCCACACCCAACACACAAAAATACTACTAGAAAATGCATTAATAATAATAATAAAATTTATTTTCTCACCACAATATTACAATAAAAATACATATTACATAGTATCAGAGTCAGACAACATTTAATATTGTGGGAGACTGGTGCCTAAACTAAGCTCTAGACCTGTATTTCAGGACACCAGGTCTCCGCCTTTTTACAAAGTTGTACATTTTATTTTCATTTCATTGATACAGATACTATCAGTCCTCAACTATTTCATCTAAAAGCTAATATTAAAATCATCGATAGCAATAAGCGAAATGAAATGGAAAAGATATCTTAATAAGAGCCAACTTAGTACTTATTTTATTTTCATACGCTCTTACTCCCAACGATAGTTAATTTGATTTGACTTAGTTAGAAATTGAAATGATGTGAGAATTTTCAAGAGATGTAAACTAAATTAATATTTTAGTAATTCGTTTATCGCTGAAGAATTACTTATGTGACTACCTACGTGAAGTACCTTTGTGAATAGTCACTCTAATAATCCCATGGAAACAACTACTGATTAAATATATCTAACATTATCTTAGAGGTGTATCGACACAGTCAACATCAAAAGTTATTAAAAATGATGATTCAATTTAATTGAATTAAAACCTCCCGTTATCATAAAACCTGGCCAGATTTTCCCCTACAATGTTGAAGTCGGCTTCAAATCTAAAAAAATGCTGCTGAATACCAGTATTTACATTGGAGGATGAAATGAAAACCAATGGTTTTCTATAAAACATCGATTTTGTAAGAATCTACTTATTTATACAACGTGTAACAGAATAAACGCAATACCTCTTAAGGTGTCACTGTACTCATAATTATGAGAAACTTTTACTATAGGGCAAACTTAAATCGCGAAAAAAAATAGACTCTCCCATACATTTCTGTGTGCATAACTCGACAAAATGTACAGAACAGCTGATTTTTTTTCGCGATTTCGGGTTGGTCGGAAAGTAAAAATTGTTCATAATGATGAGCACAATGACCCCTTAAAACTTAAAAGGTATTGCATTTTAGGTATTGTATTTCCACATATTGTATATTCGAATACTACTTGGTTTTTTACCCGACTGCGCCAGAAGGAGGGTTATGTTCTTCGAATGTATGCATGTATGTATGTATATTTCTTTGGCACGCTCTGTAGCATTTGGCTTGATGGATTTTAGCTTGAGAAGTGTCGTTAGATTTGTATTGATTGTGAAAGTGAGACAAAAATCAGAAATTATAATTTTTGTGTAACCAACTAACGGTCCCGACAGACGTCCTGTCCGAACGTTTGCTTTATGTATGACGAAAATTGTAGAAATCGATTGCAGCGTCACCTACCGGATCCAATTGCAAATCTAAACCATTCTCGAAACCACTGGAATGAAAGTGAACTCATATCGCTATTAAATTAAGGGGATGGTGGTAGAAGTGTGAATGATGCGGAATCATAAAAAAAAGTCAAAAAAATCAAATATTAAATTTTGGGGTGGACCACCCTTATCACTTGGGGGTATGAAATATAATTTACGTCCCATTCTCAGGCCTATTGATATATTCAATAACACCATCACACAAAATTTCATAAGAATCGGTCAAGCCGTTTCGGAGGAGTTTGGTTAAAAACACTGTGACACGAGAATTTTATATTTTAGAAAAGATAGAGATAGTTATAAAAATAAAAATAGCAGAGTAAGTGTTAAAAAAAATTCAAAACCCATCGTGTGGGATATCAAGATAAAGTCGAGGTAAGAGGATAAAAATTACAAAAATATTACTCACTAAAATGTAGAAAATAAACAATTGCTTCAAAAGCGACTTGTTTGGAACTTTTTTGTAGTTTTTAGCGGTCGGGTTTTTTGGCAAAGAAATATTTTTAACAGTATTTTAAAAATCTCAATAGTCATCGACCTTTCTGCTCTATACTATGCTCGTAATACAATGCTTTCGAACGCGTTTTATACAATACACGATTTATACGACTTCAACTGAAACACGGCACAGACACAACCCTTTACTCGATGCTAAAACAAACAGTTGTCTGAAAACAGCTGAAACTTTGCAAGTGTTCTGTAAATGAAGTTCATTCACTTCAGTGAATGTACAGAAAACATTGATATAAACTTATTGAAAGCGTCCAGTGCAATTGGTACTCTTTTCAATCAGTAATAACGCGTTTACTCAGAGAATGGATGATAAATAGGTACCTGTTTATTAGTTTTCTGAGAAAAGTTTTAAACAAATTCACTATGGCATAACTTGCATGTGACGTCACACGCAATTAATGCTGTCTGTCTCTGTTTTATAATTTTTTTTAGTGCATTTTGCCTTTTTATTAGGTTTTGAGAATTATAATAAAAATACTCCAGTAAAAGCCCCATTACAAGCTGGTCTTATTATATCCTAAGCCAGGTACACGTGTACAGCTGATAGATGATGGATTTACAAACAAACAGAATTCACATTTTATAATATCATCCATTCGAACTTCGTATGTTCACGATTCCCGTTATATGTGTACCAAGGGAGCTCGTAAACTAGCCAGGAAATGCATTGTAGGTTATTTTGTTGGCTAGCCGACTGAAATGTTACTGTTCGTAACTTTTCAGAACTGTCCAAGTTTACGGTGTGCACTTCGAAAGGCTAACGCGGCAGTATCATAAAGAGTTTGAACCAGTAAAAACATGTTTTGGTTGATATCGTACTGGGAATCTGGGATTTTTGAAGTGAGTTCGGATTCTGACTTTAGGGTTGTTATTATTTGTGTTCAGAACGTGGCCACTACACCTCAAGAAATAGAATTTCTCCTGTTGATAAGACAAAGGGAAACTGATGTTCTTACATTGGATTAAAAGCCTCTCTCTAGGTGGACTGATGACCTGGTAAAGACCGTGGGACTCCGCTGGATGCGAGACGCAAAGGACCAGTCGATGTTGCACCTTGGGGACGCGACGAGATTTTGACCAGCAGTGGATGTCTTTCGGCTGGAATGATAATGATGAGGATGAGACTATTAGGTTATAGTGTGATGCAGTTTCTTACTTATTTAAATACGGCGTAAATAACGTAAACTTTTAATGCAGCTTTAGCTATATGAACACTGACAACTGTCCCCCACGCCTACGCTACTGGAGCCATCCTCTAGGACAAACCTGAACAAGTTTGTCCCCTTGTCACAAGCCATAAGTTTGTTGAATATTATTTGTATTAACGTAGATATATTTTGCTGTAGCCTGATGAGGTTCACAGAAGTAGGACTGAGGTGCATTTAAAATGTTTAGAGGCGAATTTATTGTTATTTTTGACAGTTAATATACCTATGTAAGAAAGATGTATGTACGCATTTTACGAAATTTTAAATGAATAATCTGGACAAACTCATGCAGGCATCAGATTGTATGGACGATAACACTTTAATACATACAAAATGAAACTTAAAACCGGTTTATTTGATACAATAAAAAATCACATACTTTTCTTCTCTTGTTTTTACACATTATTGTCCACAATTATTGTTCATTTGTCCTGTTGCAAGTCTGCTGGAAGAAATTCCTTTGGAAATAAGCAGTATCTTTGTCCTTATATTTATAATTCTATCTATTACTCTGTGTGTAAATAAATAACAAAATAAATAAATAAGCAAAGTTAACAAGATTCATGTAACAATAGCACTTGTTGTTCTTTGNCTAACGCGGCAGTATCATAAAGAGTTTGAACCAGTAAAAACATGTTTTGGTTGATATCGTACTGGGAATCTGGGATTTTTGAAGTGAGTTCGGATTCTGACTTTAGGGTTGTTATTATTTGTGTTCAGAACGTGGCCACTACACCTCAAGAAATAGAATTTCTCCTGTTGATAAGACAAAGGGAAACTGATGTTCTTACATTGGATTAAAAGCCTCTCTCTAGGTGGACTGATGACCTGGTAAAGACCGTGGGACTCCGCTGGATGCGAGACGCAAAGGACCAGTCGATGTTGCACCTTGGGGACGCGACGAGATTTTGACCAGCAGTGGATGTCTTTCGGCTGGAATGATAATGATGAGGATGAGACTATTAGGTTATAGTGTGATGCAGTTTCTTACTTATTTAAATACGGCGTAAATAACGTAAACTTTTAATGCAGCTTTAGCTATATGAACACTGACAACTGTCCCCCACGCCTACGCTACTGGAGCCATCCTCTAGGACAAACCTGAACAAGTTTGTCCCCTTGTCACAAGCCATAAGTTTGTTGAATATTATTTGTATTAACGTAGATATATTTTGCTGTAGCCTGATGAGGTTCACAGAAGTAGGACTGAGGTGCATTTAAAATGTTTAGAGGCGAATTTATTGTTATTTTTGACAGTTAATATACCTATGTAAGAAAGATGTATGTACGCATTTTACGAAATTTTAAATGAATAATCTGGACAAACTCATGCAGGCATCAGATTGTATGGACGATAACACTTTAATACATACAAAATGAAACTTAAAACCGGTTTATTTGATACAATAAAAAATCACATACTTTTCTTCTCTTGTTTTTACACATTATTGTCCACAATTATTGTTCATTTGTCCTGTTGCAAGTCTGCTGGAAGAAATTCCTTTGGAAATAAGCAGTATCTTTGTCCTTATATTTATAATTCTATCTATTACTCTGTGTGTAAATAAATAACAAAATAAATAAATAAGCAAAGTTAACAAGATTCATGTAACAATAGCACTTGTTGTTCTTTGAACTTTTCTCAGAAAACTAATAAACAGGTACCTATTTATCATCCATTCTCTGAGTAAACGCGTTATTACTGATTGAAAAGAGTACCAATTGCACTGGACGCTTTCAATAAGTTTATATCAATGTTTTCTGTACATTCACTGAAGTGAATGAACTTCATTTACAGAACACTTGCAAAGTTTCAGCTGTTTTCAGACAACTGTTTGTTTTAGCATCGAGTAAAGGGTTGTGTCTGTGCCGTGTTTCAGTTGAAGTCGTATAAATCGTGTATTGTATAAAACGCGTTCGAAAGCATTGTATTACGAGCATAGTATAGAGCAGAAAGGTCGATGACTATTGAAATTTTTAAAATACTGTTAAAAATATTTCTTTGCTTAAAAACCCGACCGCTAAAAACTACAAAAAAGTTCCAAACAAGTCGCTTTTGAAGCAGTTGTTTATTTTCTACAGTTTAGTGAGTAATATTTTTGTAATTTTTATCCTCTTACCTCGACTTTATCTTGATATCCCACA
>NDFZ01005213.1:393926-411563 GCA_002192655.3 Mamestra configurata | reverse complement strand
TTTGTAAACAATTATCTTCTTGAATAAATTATTATTATTATTATTATTATTATTATTATTATTCATTGACAAGATACTCAATAGGTACTCAATACTTTTATTGCATTCCACATGTATTATTAGGTGTTAAAATAACAAATTGGTTCATATGGACCCTGTCGAGCACAGCAAGATAAGTATCTAGGTTAGGGGAGAGGAAGCATTTTCTGATATGTAAAATTACTTAGGAAACTCTATTGAGAGATGTAAATACACTTAACAAATAAAATTAAATTTAAGGACATGAATAAGTACTTAATTTATGAGTTATGACTTTATTAGTCTATCACTTAGAAATTCGTTTACCGAGTAGCAGCTTTTATTGAGTAAAAATTGTGTAAGTTTTCTTAAAAATATGTTAATTTTCTCTTCATTTTTAATAAATGCGGGTAGTTTATTATATAATTAAATGGACATTACATAGGGACTGTTTTAATCGAGAACTTGGTAAGTTTAGCCTAGATTGGTGTCTGAGTAGATAGCGTGTCTGAGTGTCTCCACGTTTTGAATAAAATTCCTTATGTTTCCGTACAAATTTGCATGTCTCTCAAATATTTATATATCTACAGGGAAGGGTCAGTCAGTATCTTAGAATATAACGCACGAGTTATTATTCTAAGGTCAGTATATTATGTTTTTGAAAGAAAGGTTTGAAACTGTCTGTTTGCTCAATATTTACCAGGATTCTAACCAATTTCTTTTGAAGGGTAAATAGTGTTTGTGCATCTGTGCTGTTTCCCCAAAGGGTGACACCATAGCTAAGCCATGCATAGGCATAAGCATAATAGGTCGTAAGAGCTGTTTGAAAATTGGTGGTCTTTTTTACTTCACGAAGGGCGTAAGAGAAATTGGAAATTTTCGAGTGAGTTTTCTGTATGTGTGATTTCCAGTTTGTATTTGTGTCTATAAATTCGTTGACGGTTTCTAATGTTGAGTAGTTGAAATTTAAATATAAAGTTAATTAAAGGGGTTTTTTGGTAAAGGATGAAAGTTATTAATTTGGTTTTGGAGTAGTTTATCTCGAGGTTAAGTATGTTCGTTCATCCAGTTGCATGTTTTAGTCAGTATGGAATTGAGAGTTTCTTGTATATTATCATTGTTTTGGAATGAGACTAAGTAATATGGATATGTCGTCCGCGAATAAGACACATGGCTTTTCAATGGTCTTAGGTTTATTTAGGTTAGGTAGGTCTTTAACATAAATTAAAAATAAGAGGCATCCTATGACGCTTCCTTGAGGAATTGAGGCGTCAATTGCTTTAACATGTGACCGATTTTTTTTCAATTTCTTTATTTTTAATGTTAAAGTACTCTATCTCAACTAACTGTTTCCTGTTCTTTAGGTAAGATGTTAACCATTTATGAGCCTTTCCGCGTATACCTATTCCGTATAATTTTTTTAGCAATATCCCATGTTGTACTTTGTCGTAGGCTTTGGTCATGTCTAATAATATTCCTACAGCGTATTTTTATTATAAATGATGATATACTTATAGACTGCTAAGGTGGTGGATCGTTTTTTTCGAAAGCCATTCTGACATTCATCAAAAATATTATATTTTTCAATGCGGTCACAAATGGCTCTTTATAAAATTTTTGAGGTTGATGGCAAGAGAGCTATTGGACGATAGTTGTTTGGATCTGTTTTCGTATTTTTTGTGGATTGGTTTTAGTATCGATTGTTTTAATAAATCTGGGGAGATACCTTCGTCAAATGACTGGTTCAGTAGCAGGTAAAACGTCAAGGTAAGTTCATCTGCGCATTGTCTTAAAAGCAGTGGTGGTATTTCGTCAATCTCGTGACTACTTTCATTTTTCAGGTTTTTAATTATTTTGTTTACTTCCCACGCGTCTATTGGGCCAAGAAACGTCGTGTTCTCTGTGGGATTTAGTACAGAGGTGATCCCCGGTTTGCTACTAGATGAATTGGCGCTGTCTTCCCCAATGGACGCAAAGAAATTATTAAACATGTTGGCTAGTTATTTAGGTTCAGATATAAGGTCGTTATCTATTTGCAAATTAATGTTATTACGCTCCTTTTTATGTTTTTTACTAGTTCTCTCATTTATTATACTCCACATGGTTTTAACTTTATTGTTTGTTTTTTTTATTTTATTTTATTTAGATACAATCTTACCGCAGTCTTGTGATTGTTTGCCAGTAAACATAAGTACCTAATTGTTTCTCACAACAGTTTTTAAACAAAGAAGTTGTTATTTATTGTGATGAAATAGGAAAGATTTTAGGCCACTTTTTGACAAATGGGACATTAAATAATTAACATTTATTGTATGCCTGCCTGTTCATTACTTAGTTGACATCATGTAAAAAATTATAAAATGTAAATTTAACTAAGATAACATACTCTTAATGTTTATTGGTAATAGGATAAATGTGAACAAAGGAGAATTGCTCCAGTACTTATTATAAAACTTAAAGTAGATAGGTACCTACGTAGGTAAACTTTGATTAAGAAAAATTGTGATTTTCACGTTGCCGTACAGCTAAAGTTTGCCACAGGAGAATCCCACACTAGATTTCAATTTATTAGGTATGTCATTTCACAATGTTACATTTAATATCTAATAATTTATTTCATTTAATTGACATCAATAAATACAAGAACAAGGATTTGGAAGTAGAATTATCCCTTAATGTTTACCAGAATATTGGCTTAAAAGCCATCAGTTTATGTTCGATTTTAGTAATCACCAGGTTGGTAGTTCGTTCAGCAGATAAAATGCTGTAAATGGTGGCTCATTAATTTTAATAAATAAGGAAGACCGTAAGAATATAGCGAGCCTCTCTATTGAGCGGATTATTGAAATGGCCTGTATTGAATTGGAGCAGTAATATTAGGTATATTAAGTGTATAGGTACAGACCACCTGTTGCAAACTCATTGGTTGCAATGACTTTTTAGAAGATTTGCTATTTTTTATGTTGACTGTCATTGTTTCGTTTTTTGCTTTTGTTTTCCAATAAATGTCAGATATATATATTGTTCATCAATAACCCACTAAAATCCTTTTATCGTAGTGAGCTTTAGTTTTATTTCATTTCCACTATAACCAATAACACATGGATAGATACAGTCCATTTCCATCGCCTTCATTTTTGGTCCTTCGCCGGTAAATTGCATCATTCATGCATGCATGCATTGCCTTTTTATAATCAGTTTTCTCCTTTCCTATTTTTTTAAATGATTGCTTAATAATTGCAGACACTGTCGCGGCAGCCAAATCTTTGGCTGCTAAACAAGATAAGCCACAAAAACCAAAAATAGAGCTCTTTGTATTTATTGGCAATGCATTACAGTGGCTTCAATTCAAGAACCACTTTTGATACCACAAAACCTTCATTTACCCCCGCAAAGTATGTTGTGCGCTTATAGAGCGCGCTCCGCGGCCCTGCACGCGAAGCTGTCGCGTCGCTGCTTATCTCTGCCGAGTACGCTGAGGACATCATGCGCACCCTCGAGCGTAGCTGTGCGTGCCCTGAGATGATTGTCTTCCGGGAGGTACGAGTACTATGTATTGAAACAGTTGCCGCGTCTAAGTACTGATCTGAGAGAGCTGAGAGCAAGAGCTGTGTGTTATTTCCAATAGGGTTCGCAATAGTTTGGCTCCAATGAAATTTCTCAACCATCGGGAATATTTACATTAACCTAAGATTTTCCATATTAGTTTAGGGAAATTAAACCCTTTGTTAAAACAAAGATACTAATTTAATATACGAACGCAAAAAAAAAACAAAACATAAAAGCTCCTTCTGGCAACAAAAATAAAAAAATTATGGCAGCAGTCATAATAAGTATACGTAAATTACTGGCAGTCAGCACATAAGGGACGAGAACATTGCAGGCACACAGGCTTGCTGTAACCCACACAAACATAAGTGATCATTCTGTGGTTCTACGCGGGACATATTCTACATGTCCTTCTAGTTCCTTGACTGACTGGTGTTGTCTGGACATCTTCAGTAACCATATCTTTATACAAAATTCGAGCTATTCGACTTCAGCTCTCTTGGCAATAACTTATTCCAGATGTTAAATGGATCTTTCTCACAGTCGACCGTCGAATTTGAAGAGGCTGTACGAACCGATATAATATTGTGTTGAGATGTCCGAACTCTAGATGTAGGTGGCGTCTTTGCCCACTTATATGGATTTTTAATTTTAATTCAGGAAGTGGCGCGTCTGAATTGTCACTATCAACTGCGTCTTCAAGGTCATTGGCATCTTCATCTGAATCACTTTTATGACAGCGTATCAGTTCCGCCTCAGACATCAAGAAATTTTCAAAGTCCAGCGACGCAACGTCCTTCCTCATAGTCTATTTTTAACCGACTTCAAAAAAGGAGGTTGTATGTTCGTCTTTATTTACAGGGCGTCCCACGGATATGCCACATGGAGGGAAAGTACCTTGAATATTGTAGATGGAACATTTTACTGAAAGAATACATTATTTGAATTTAAAAAACAATTTAAACTGCTTTCACAGATATTTAAATACCTCTTTAATCAATGTTTAATTTGAGTACGGCAGTTGACACTGAATGTCAATTCAGTGTGTCAAACGGTCAAACGCATGATAGTATATGTAATGTTGTTTTTATTAATTTTACATATTTTTTGTGGCATAATATGTAAAAATACTCGCTTTCTGCGCTTTTATCTCTCTCTCCAAACTCAAAATTTCATACTCCTCCGTCCGTGTAATTTTCGTAAAAGGTGGTAGGTGCAAGTTCATCTATCACGTATTAATATATATTATAGATACTAGCTGTCCCACGCAACTTCGTCTGCGCCACATTTTTCATGAATGCTCAGCTCCTATTGGCCGTAGCGTGATGTTATATAGCCTAAAGCCTCCCTCAATAAATAGGCTGCCCAACACTAAAACATTTTTACAGTTCTATTTATTCAAGTCACGAATAACTTATCGAGTGGTAAATGATCAATTATCGACCGCCGAGAGTAAAATATAATTAAAGTACTAATATCGCTATAAAAATAAGGGTTGGTGGTAGAAGGGTGAAAATTTAGGGTTGTATGTATTTTTTAATGCCACATAATAAAAAAAAACAAAAAATAAAAAAATGACCAAAAAATAAAAAAAAATATGTTAGGGGTGGACAACCCTTATCACTTAGGGGTATGAATCATTGTTTGCAACATATATCGCTGATCTACAGGATAAAGATATAAAATATAACAATCCCATATTTTTTGAAATGTCTCAAAGAATTAATGGTAGAATGTCTGCAAAAGCTCTGCACATGTCCTTCTTGCGGCATAGCCGTACTTTATTTACAGAAACCCCAGCCAATATTGTCGATAAAAACCCTTCATCCGACAGCACAACTACTTACTGCTGAATCCGTTGAATTCTTCAAAGGGTCTATTGAGGAGTTGGCCAATGATTCTTCGTCATTCTCGTTTGATATTGATGTCAATGCATGACTAAAAAATAAAACCGATTCGATCTATCAAGAAACGTAATGAGTCAAACCGGTACAGGACTAACTTAACTTTGCCTAAATTCAAATGGTCGACTATGCTAAAAGAAAAGATTTGGCTGCATTCGAAACTACCATGTACAAGGGTGCTGAAGACGAGTTAAATTTCGGCAAATGAACATATTGTAGTTAAAGGCCAATGTTCCCAGTGCAAGGCACAAATTAATATCAGTATTTTTAAAAGGACTGACAATTTTCATACCGCCTCCTGCGATATATCGAACTTTTATCCTGAAAACAAACACAGTGTCTTAAAAAAGTCCAAGCTGAGCCCATACAAGCGGCAAAATTTTGCGAAGACATTAAAATATAGACCGGCTATCGCAGTGCACAGAGATTTAGCTTCCGAGTTGATATCCAACGAACCTGATGATTTAACAATTTCTTCATCGCCGCCTGTGTTACCCACCATTGGTGCCCTACGGAAAATTAAGTCAGATGAAAGTATTGGCAAGCAATTTCACAGTGATTTAGTTTTATCCTTGTTGAAGATGTATCATGAATCCAGATTTAAAAGGTTCTTCCACCAAATAAATACATATCCAAATTTCACTGTCCAATTTTGGAGCCAACAACAAGTTGATTTCTACAAAATGTATTGCGAAACAAAAAATAGGTCAGCGGCAAAAGCAATGTGGCTAGTTATCTTGAAACAATTCTACTGAACCATTTTTACAGTGCCTTATGTACAAAACGATGCGTAAACGATTACTGCACATCGATTCCAATTTAAAGAAAATTTCCTTTCTTACCACTCAATTCGGATATGTTATCCGTTTTTGGGATCGAGTGTTTGGAAGACGCAATTTGTTTAGACGAATCACTTAAGTCTTGTCATACTTGTGGTTCAAACGTAGCAGTCAACTACGAATTACATTTTGTCATTGCATTTGATTTAAACGGTACTGGTGAGCATTGGCTGCAGAATATACCACACACACTAGAACAAAATCAAATGTGTACGAACTTATCGGAGTAATTGAATTCGTTGCCCCACCTTTTGCTGATAGTATTGGTCATTCATTACAAATGTCATCTATTAATTAATAGTAATTTCAAATTCTGTGACGATAGTAAGCGAAAAATCGAAGAAAGTTTATTAAAACCTATGACAATACATTTAGTAATCTTTGCTGCAATCTAAAGAAATTGTGGTCACCCTGTTCCCTAATTCAGAGAGTAAAAATAAAACTAAATTTTTTAATGCGGTAAAAAGTCTTTTAATTTTTTTCTGGTATCGAATTTGTTGCACAATTATAAATAGAACCTATTGAACCTATACCTAATCTATACCTTGGTGTGTTTGTATTATCTTTCATGCGCTAAGCGTAATCAAACAAAAACAATAAAAATAGAGGGCTGAGGGCCCGAATTTTGTCCAGGTCATAACTTTCAAAAAAGACAAATGGCGACCTGTTCTTGCTTTCACAAATTTTTCACAATTTCATATAAGTATCATGTAGGATTTTAAACAGCAGCTGTAAGCTAATGGTTTCATTACAATTGCGTAATAAAGTTTTACGTATGTGAGGATTGAGGGCCCATTTTGAACGAAGAGATACAAAGTAGGACAGTGTTTTTCTATAATAACTTGTTTTCAGAAATTTTGTTAGAAATTAGCTTAGATTTTGGCGTAAATACTTTTTCTGTAACGTCCATAGCTTGTCCGGAGCAGGTGGGCTCTCAATCCTCCATGTGAGAATTGAGGGCCCAAATCTTCAGTCCAGAACTCGTTTGACTTTCACAAAATCTAATTCCAACTTTCACAATTCTTTAGGAACGTTCACTAAATCCTAAGCACATTTTCAAAGAGTACTCATTACTTTTATTGCATTCCACATGCATTCTTAGGTGGTAAATTAACAAATAGGTTTATATGGGATCGTGAGTTCTAACAGAGTGGCCCTCATGACACCACACGCACATGGCAATCGTCTTCATTTTTGTTGCCAATATTGAGAGTGCGGGTAACGCATCTATATTTTATGTATGGTTTTGGTGGATATTTTTTAAAGATCTATAATGTCCGAGAATCGACCACTCAAGTCCCAAAAGATCTATACATAAAAACATATTTGCAAAATAAGAACTGTAGTGATCTACTTCTTCTACAAATTGCTTCTTCCCGATAACTCAATAAACTTTGAGCAGCTAGCTCTCGATCTAATATATTGCTGTTGAGATTCTGGTTTTCTTAAATATTTCGGAGTGTTTGATACTATCGAAGGCCTCCGTATAATCTTCGAAACGAAGAAGAGCGGTTTATTAAATTCTATATATTTTTCTAAAAGTTGGTTCAAGGTCTAAGTGTACGTGGGATAGGTATGTGTAGAAAATAAAACAAGTAATTGATACACGTAATACCATTTAATACAACTAACAGATTACAACAAAAGGATAGCGAAATAGATACAACTATAAAATCGAAACATTAAAGGTACCTTAAAACAAGTTAAAAGTAGAAGAATGAGTGCGACGGAAGCTGAAGCGCTGGGTACGACGCCGGGCACGAGCACGAGCCCAAACACGACGTCAGACACGAGCTCATGCGCTTCGCCGGGCACGAGCCCGAGCTGTCAGCCGGGCACGAGCCCGAGCTGACAGCCGTGCGGCTCGACGAGTGATGCAGCACATCATGTTGATGCTATGTGACGCAGTTGGAGCAGTCACGAGCGAGTGTTTCAGCTGCGGTCGGACTCAAGAAAAGCCACGAAATCAAGTGATATTTACAAACAATGAGGGTTTTCAGGAAAATTTTCGCCACCAGAGGTCCTCTTCCTTGAAAAAGTGACTTGGACGTAAACATGGCGTTGACGTCAGTTTAACTCATGTCAGAAAACACTAGCGTTTTGACAATGCCAGAACCTGACAACTTAGTGCTGCCACCTGGTGTACGTTTTTCTCAGAAAACCCACAAACCATCAGACGGCCCTCAAGCTTGAACAGCTAATAGTGTTACTTAGAAATGAGCTTCCTCGATTGTGTTATTTTTCGCTCCATCGACCTTATCATTTTTCACAAGAGTTAAGAGCCCATATAGATGATTTTTTGGTCGACATACGAGACATTATTCTTTCTGCTAGTACAGTCAACCGCACACCACTGGTGAGGTACACTTAATTTGCGATATCCGCAATTACTGCCACGAAATCAATTGGTATTTATTGTAACAATGGACATGCGATTACTGTACCACTATCACTGGATTTCGTGACTCCTCTAGTTTTAGTGCCGTTGCAAAATATCAATAATTACTTACAGAGAATAAAGTTAATCCTATTTTTAATTAGAAAACCAGCCTGTTGGTTCTTTGTCATTTCAGTGTGAATTCTTTTCTTGAAAGCTACGTGGGTTATAAACGTCTCCATACGATATAGATGATCAGAATATCAGACGAGGTGGTTACAATATTATCAGTATGAACTACAAACTGTGCCTAATTAAAGTAGGATGTAACATTAAAAAATGATCTGTTAACACTGTTACGTGGGTACCTACGTATCTAAAACAAGGCGGTCACGATATACAACAACAGACAACGTTTACTAAATATATTGTAAGTAGGTGATATCTGTTTTAGTTAAGTGGCAATGATGCTTGCTTGTTACCAGCCAGTCCATTCTGTCACGCGGGCCAACTTAGGTGCAGTGAACTCTCATTCCTCTTGAAGCTTAAAAAATACGCGGACACTGATAGTGTAGGACTCTTTGGAGACTGCTCGAACATTTGTAAGAATCTTACAGACTTTCAGAACAAAAGAATACAATAGAATCTTTTACGTTTTAACAAAAGAATACAATTATTTTACGTTTTAACAAAAGAATACAATATCACAGTACAAATGTTAAAATAGATTTCTAATTAACATAACTTTAACTAAGTAAAATGATTAATAGGAATAATTGAACAATGGCTGAGCTGCATCGAATTATTCGTCTTAGTTCATCTAATAAGCGTAGGGACTGGCCTGCTGTAAAATACGCGATGCAATTTCGCCTTAGTAAAATTATAGTAGGTACATTCAATTGTTGTATGTGGTCCCATTTCCAAGGCATCAATCAGCAGGAGCACCCCTACGCTAAGGTGGCGCACAAGTACGTGATAACCTGGAAGCAACAGTCCACAAGATCTGACGGATGCTCCACCCTAACTCTAGGTAATACTTGTATCTCCTGGCCGCTTAGTATCTCAACTTGGCATTTCGCATTGCCCTGGTTCGTTTCTGCATTGCAAAAATGGTCTCAATGGTCTTTATATCAGACACGAGAATTGTTGCGTACATGCTAAGCTAAGGAACTAGACGGTCTTAGAAGAGACCATCTAAAAGTAGAAGCGATTCTATCGCCACTAGTATCAAGACAAGGATTGCAAGCTTACTCTAAACCTGAGATGAAAGCAAAAATTGTTACGAACGGCTCCCACTATGGCAACAATACTGAAAAGTGAAATCGCGAAAAAATCTGCTGATGCCATTTGAGTTCACATAAACGGACGCAATGTAGAGAGAGCTTGTGTTATCGTAGCATATTGGTGATAATTATGATCCAGGTATGCACCACCCAGTGGTTATGATAGTAACGTTAATATATTGTTGTATATCGTTATCGCTGTGTCGCTACAGACTAGGCCTTCAGCGACCGACTTGGTGCTCGTCGGCGCCTTACAACTACAACTTATGCAAATAAGCGAAACGTAGTCTTTAGACATATTACATAGTATTATGTATATCAAGTTCATGCTAATAGAAACGACGTCAGTGTCCTAGCAGTAGGTAGTGGACGAAGAGAGGAACACATGGATCGTGTGACGACTCGGGGCGGTAAGCGTGGCTTGCGGAGCCGCCGGCGCCGGTGCAGTCCGGCGGCTGGCAGGGGCTGTTTTACCTGCTACTGACTGATGTGCTCACACGACTGACATCGGTCGACTCAATCAATACGAGTATGTCGCATTATAAGCTACAATGAAAGCCACTCTAACACTGGGTACGTCGGGCACATCAAGATATGTCACGCTTACAAAGATGCCTGACAAATGAAACAGAACCCATGGGCAGTACTTCAGACGTGAAACACGTGGCCTCGCACGCGCACAAGAAAGACCTGCAGACAAGAAATTGTAAACTCTGATAATACTAATGAATATTGCAAGGCAACACACGTATACTACTTGACTTGCATATATCTACTTGAACGAAAAGCCCGTGTATTCGAGCCGAAGAAGTGAGTTGGCGCGAGGCGACGTGACGTCACGAGCGAGCGAACACGATCCGAACGTCTAGAGTGCACTGCGGATAGGCGCGGGGGAGGGACACACACGAGTTGCGTTCAGTACTTACAATAAAATAAACACTATATCACTTATATTAACATAATTATTATTCGTCCGGTCACATACATATGGTAGGTATTTGGTTATGTTTTACAAGAATTGCATCAAACTATAAACGAAAAATAACTAATTGATCCATGTATTGCACAAATATCGCTAAAACGTGATACAATAATTTGTTCAGAATGATACCTAATTCGGAGGGCCTAGCACGAAGGCATTTGACGAACCTGTAGCAACGTTACGTAAAATTTTACTATAGTTAAATATAACTTATAATATAACACGTATTGAATTGGATACTGTATTTATATATGTATTTGTATGATACAAATTGTGTATGTAGCATAAAATTAAACCAAAATACTATGGGGTTATAGTTTTTTATATTCAAAATTCACTTACGTTAACGATACTGATGTTACTATACGTCAAAACATTCGCGCTAGGCCCTCTGGTACCTCAGCTCTGTTAGCTAGTTGTTACCTAGTACTGAGCGCAACGTGTGCTCGCACGTGTAATGTCTCCATTCACGTGATCTTATGTGACAGAACGTCACATGTGACAGTTCCCGAGTCGCCAGTGACCGAGTGCAGATCGTGTGCCAGAGAATGTGGTCGCGGGTGACACTGTCGGCAAAGAAGTGAGACGTCGTTCACGATTGGCACCAATATCTAATCAGTAATATTATGGTTAATAGCATTTAATAGGTGTACAACATCCAAAATAACTACCTATAATTAGTCCTACTCAATTTTAAAATACCATTTAAGGAATAATACGGTTCCGAATATTTAGCTACAAGGTTCACAAAATGGATAAATAGGGAAAAATTTATGTACCTAATGTAAATATTTTATAAGTGATAAATACTTTGTGTATATTATGCAGGTAACAAACAGTGGGTCTCATTGGATGACTATGAAATAATCATATAAATTGGAAAATTTTGTATAAGCCTAATCTTAAATGATTACTGTATTAAATAATTTATTTTCGTCTCATCACAGTAAAATAAGGAAAAATCATCTGCCAAAATATATTTGGTACTTAGGACTAACACCTACTGTAGTAAACACGTAAATATAATGTATTGTGTACAGCGAGAGAGTTACTATGTACAAGAGGGGGACGAGCGGGGGGGAGACCAACTTAACCCTAGAGACGCTGTGCGCGGTACTTTCTGCGAAGTTATTTGTTCGATAGCATACTATACTATGTGGAGGCGGCTTCACCTTCAAACTGATATGTATACAAATAAATGAGAGCCCTAGTGTTCCTTGCGCGAAACCTTACAGACGATATTACTGCTATAGAAGAAGATGCGTAACTAAACATGTAGCCTATATAAGTTATATTAAAATATAGGTAGTTGTATTAAGCTTGGACCCGGGAGCTTGGTCGGAGTTGAGTCAGTGGCCACACGGAGGGAGAGGGCACGGGAGGCTGCGCGCTTGCAGACGAGCACAGGAGCACGAAGGCCCAAACAGGAAACGACTCGCCTGCAAGCGACGACCACCCGACGAAGCAAACTACATACACCAAGTAAGCAGATAAACACGGATGCTGTTTCCTACTCTACGGTGCACCGTCCTACTATCCGACATTCCGCTTAAGACTCCGAACAAGAAACACTCAGTACGCAGCCTTTACCGATGCGTTCGAAAGGGCCGACTATTTGCAACTAACGAAATCCCAACTTTTGCGCGTTAACGCAACTAGCTTCATGATGCCAACACTCATGTACGCAGCCTTTACCAATGCGTTCGAAAGGGCCGACTATTTGCAACTAACGAAATCCCAACTTTTGCGCGATAACGCAACTAGCTTCATGATGCCAACACTCAGGTACACAGCCTTTACCAATGCGTTCGAAAGGGCCAACTATTTGCAACTAACGAGATCCCAACTCTTGCGCGTTAACGCAACTAGCTTCATGATGCCAACACTCAGGTACGCAGCCTTTACCAATGCGTTCGAAAGGGCCGACTATTTGCAACTAACGAAATCCCAACTTTTGCGCGATAACGCAACTAGCTTCATGATGCCAACACTCAGGTACACAGCCTTTACCAATGCGTTCGAAAGGGCCAACTATTTGCAACTAACGAGATCCCAACTCTTGCGCGTTAACGCAACTAGCTTCATGATGCCAACACTCAGGTACGCAGCCTTTACCAATGCGTTCGAAAGGGCCGACTATTTGCAACTAACGAAATCCCAACTTTTGCGCGATAACGCAACTAGCTTCATGATGCCAACACTCAGGTACACAGCCTTTACCAATGCGTTCGAAAGGGCCAACTATTTGCAACTAACGAGATCCCAACTCTTGCGCGTTAACGCAACTAGCTTCATGATGCCAACACTCAGGTACGCAGCCTTTACCAATGCGTTCGAAAGGGCCGACTATATGCAACTAACGAAATCCCAACACTTGCGCGTTAACGCAACTAGCTTCATGAAGTAATCACTCAGGTACGCAGCCTTTACCGATGCTTTCGAAAGGGCCAACTATTTGCAACTAACGAGATCCCAACTCTTGCGCGTTAACGCAACTAGCTTCATGATGCCAACACTCAGGTACGCAGCCTTTACCAATGCGTTCGAAAGGGCCGACTA
The DNA here is from genome assembly GCA_002192655.3 of Mamestra configurata. Lineage (NCBI taxonomy): Eukaryota > Metazoa > Arthropoda > Insecta > Lepidoptera > Noctuidae > Mamestra > Mamestra configurata. Next base: position 398,052 of record NDFZ01005213.1, on the reverse strand, counting down.
TATGCAACTAACGAAATCCCAACACTTGCGCGTTAACGCAACTAGCTTCATGAAGTAATCACTCAGGTACGCAGCCTTTACCGATGCTTTCGAAAGGGCCAACTATTTGCAACTAACGAGATCCCAACTCTTGCGCGTTAACGCAACTAGCTTCATGATGCCAACACTCAGGTACGCAGCCTTTACCAATGCGTTCGAAAGGGCCGACTATATGCAACTAACGAAATCCCAACACTTGCGCGTTAACGCAACTAGCTTCATGAAGTCATCACTCAGGTACGCAGCCTTTACCGATGCTTTCGAAAGGGCCAACTATTTGCAACTAACGAGATCCCAACTCTTGCGCGTTAACGCAACTAGCTTCATGATGCCAACACTCAGGTACGCAGCCTTTACCAATGCGTTCGAAAGGGCCGACTATATGCAACTAACGAAATCCCAACACTTGCGCGTTAACGCAACTAGCTTCATGAAGTCATCACTCAGGTACGCAGCCTTTACCGATGCTTTCGAAAGGGCCAACTATTTGCAACTAACGAGATCCCAACTCTTGCGCGTTAACGCAACTAGCTTCATGATGCCAACACTCAGGTACGCAGCCTTTACCAATGCGTTCGAAAGGGCCGACTATATGCAACTAACGAAATCCCAACACTTGCGCGTTAACGCAACTAGCTTCATGAAGTCATCACTCAGGTACGCAGCCTTTACCGATGCTTTCGAAAGGGCCAACTATTTGCAACTAACGAGATCCCAACTCTTGCGCGTTAACGCAACTAGCTTCATGATGCCAACACTCAGGTACGCAGCCTTTACCAATGCGTTCGAAAGGGCCGACTATATGCAACTAACGAAATCCCAACACTTGCGCGTTAACGCAACTAGCTTCATGAAGTCATCACTCAGGTACGCAGCCTTTACCGATGCTTTCGAAAGGGCCAACTATTTGCAACTAACGAGATCCCAACTCTTGCGCGTTAACGCAACTAGCTTCATGATGCCAACACTCAGGTACGCAGCCTTTACCAATGCGTTCGAAAGGGCCGACTATATGCAACTAACGAAATCCCAACACTTGCGCGTTAACGCAACTAGCTTCATGAAGTCATCACTCAGGTACGCAGCCTTTACCGATGCTTTCGAAAGGGCCAACTATTTGCAACTAACGAGATCCCAACTCTTGCGCGTTAACGCAACTAGCTTCATGATGCCAACACTCAGGTACGCAGCCTTTACCAATGCGTTCGAAAGGGCCGACTATATGCAACTAACGAAATCCCAACACTTGCGCGTTAACGCAACTAGCTTCATGAAGTCATCACTCAGGTACGCAGCCTTTACCGATGCTTTCGAAAGGGCCAACTATTTGCAACTAACGAGATCCCAACTCTTGCGCGTTAACGCAACTAGCTTCATGATGCCAACACTCAGGTACGCAGCCTTTACCAATGCGTTCGAAAGGGCCGACTATTTGCAACTAACGAGATCCCAACTCTTGCGCGTTAACGCAATTAGCTTCATGAAGTCATCACTCAGGTATGCAGCCTTTACCGATGCGTTCGAAAGGGCCGACTATTTGCAACTAACGAGATCCCAACGGTTGCGCGTTAACGCAACTAGCTTCATGAAGTCATCACTCAGGTACGCAGCCTTTACCGATGCGTTCGAAAGAACCAGCTTTGCAACTGACGACAGCCATCACTGGCGACGGTGCACCGCTTACGAACTGACTATGACGATAAACTTGTGTCTCAAACTGTTCTATAACTATTAGTCAAATATGGTAAAACGGTAATCGTATACATTTAATATAATTTTATTTGGCTACTATTTTTGGTTGTGTTGCGACAATTACCCGTAACAGAGCCGCCTCGCCCCGCACACTCACTTCAGTACGTCACACAAGGCGACGCACGCGGCTGACGATACTCCGGCGCGGCAAGCTGAAGAGCTACCGCCAGCACTACGGGGCGAGGCGGCGGCGTGCAGCTGTCCCTGACTGAACCTCGAGGTACATCGGTACCAGAGTCCTGTATCCAGGACGTACACAAGTAATATAAGTATGTACTCGTATTACTCTAGTAAAACACACGTTAAAACCTAACATACATATTTAATAAATACTTAATCAGTTCAAATACTTTGAGATTAATAGTTCCTACGGCTGGTCGGCCGACGCAATGCCTTGGGACTTCAGAGTCTTTATTACACCATGCTTATATATGAACATTCTATAGGTTACACCCCATGAGGTTACAAACTTTAAGTCTTAACCTCCATAAAGCACCAAATATTTGATTGGAAAATCTAATTGTCTAACCGAACGACACGTTTTGACTGTAGCTCTCCGTCCGCCGAAAGGAGCACAGTGTATTAAAGCTTAAAGTGTCCAAGACGTCGGGCGGCGCCGGGCGGCTCCGGACGGCGCCGGTCGGCAGCGGGCGGCCCCGCGCGGCGCCGGGCGGATTTCTCGCTCTCACACAATACTATACCTCACTATGAGTTACTATAAGCTCGTTATTTGATTAAGGGTACATCGTAGTGGTAAGTGTGGAGTGGCACGTTATGCAGGGTCTATGAAAACAGTGGAATACATTATAGTGTTGCTGATCTCGTCGGGAACGGTCTCAGACTATGCGCTGGGTCCTGGGTACAGCACCTTGCCAACATTCCTACTGGACGACAGTTCCGTTGACACAATTTGTATTGAAACAGGTTACATTTCTACAGATTCAGATTGTCTGTTTCAGAAAGATATTAAATGTAAACAACGATAAAGCCGAAATTCGGCAGCAAACTAGTCGAATTCCGTTCACAAATCCAACACGCCTATAACTGCGTATACACAACCGCAATCCTTAACTACGTAAATACTTAAATCTAACGCGCTCTGCGGGGCACGGAGCTGGAGCACTGTGAGCAGTGGCAGTGCACGCGCAGGGAACCGCGGCCGTGCGCGTTGTTACAGTAATATCAATAAATTCGTAAGCGCAGCGTCGGCACGAGGCCGCGCGGCGGTTCCTCCAGTGCGGTGGCTGGTGACGAGTACGTTTGGGGGCTCCCGGAGTGGATCCGGGAGTTCGGTCAGGTTATCGTGGGTGTCAGCGCCGAGGTGTCGGCTGTCAGTGGTCATGTGTGTGAAGCGCCGGGTGGCGCGGGCGACGTGCGGCTGCGTGTGCGGCCGGGCGGCGCCCGCGCCTTCAGTCTTATGGTGGGGTTTCATCCGGGAGAACGTCGTCATAGGGAGCACGGCCAGCACGGTGGTCGTTGAGACGCTCCTCTGCTATTCATACTTTGGTCAGTCCAAAGAGTTGAAACGAGTACCTATCGAAGGTCACTTTGTTTAGATTTGAGTTTCTCTCTGACAAACTGTTTATGAAATATGAGCACCTTACATACAGTGTTACATCTCGCTTGAGCGGTCAATGTATGCACAGCAGAGGAGCGTCTCAACTACCATCATCTTGGCAATGCCGCCAACTCTTTGCCGCTAAGAAGATTCTGCCGGAACTGTGTATCTTTATTAACAAATAAAGCCATTGCAATTACCTATACTTATTTGCTGTCGATAAATATAAAAATGTTACAAAACACCAGCAAGTAAGTACAGCTGCTGGCGGTCACCGACACAGCCCCGGCAAGGGTCCGCGCGGCGCCGAGCGGCGCGTCAGTCCGGGGGTCACGTCCGAGGGTCAAGTCCAGGTGTCATGTCCAGGGGTCACATCCAGGGGTCATGTCCGGGTCGCGTCAGTGCGTTTAGCCAGTGAGCGACTCCTCGTGCGTGGGCGAGGCAGTCGGGCTGTAGTCGTACATGGCGGTCATCGGATTCTCGATGACGTTGACCACCGCCGTGCTGAGCTTGTTCTGCTTGCGGCGGAAGAGGAAGTCAGCCAGACTGGCAGCGCGGCGCGGGCCGGCGCCCTCCAGCAGAGCCTCGATCTCGCCGCTGCTGCGCGACTCCACCACGCCGTGCTTGACGTCGCTCAGCGAGGAGTTCTTCTTGGTCTCGCACACGTGGAAGGTCTGGTCGAAGTCCGTGGAGTAGGCCTTGGAGTTGAGCAGCGAGCCGATGGTAGGCATGCCGGCGTGGTCAGCCAGCGACAGCGGCCGCTCTAGGCGCCGGCGG
>NDFZ01005213.1:374775-388325 GCA_002192655.3 Mamestra configurata | reverse complement strand
TGTATATATACAGACTTTTCGAGATTTAATGATAAATTATTTTTATTTAGCCATTCAATGAGTATGTCAATTGTATTATTAATGTCAGTTTCATGATCGTCAATTGTATTATTCTTTTTATCAGATGTCACAATAATGGAAATGTCATCAGCAAATAATATACATTTATGATTCGTTATGTCAGTAATAGAATTAATATACAATAGGAATAAAATTGGGCCTAACACACTTCCTTGTGGGACGCCATATTTGATGTATTTGAGTTCAGAAGAGTGTGGTGTCATGTCGTTATTTCTATTCACTTTTGTAATTATAACACGCTGTTGTCTGTTACTTAAATATGTCGAAATCCATTGAAGTGCAATGCCTCTAATGCCAATTGCCTCCAATTTTTGTAGTAACAGGTCGTGAGATACTAAGTCAAAGGCTTTAGATAAGTCAAAAAACAATCCTGTAGTAAAGTGGTTTTGGTTAATATTAGTCAATATGGTTTTTATAAGAGAGAATATAGCTAGAGTTGTGGATTTGTTTTTTTGGAAGCCAAATTGCTCTTTTTTAATAATGTTAAATTTATCGCAGTAGTCAATCAATCTCTTGCACATACACTTCTCAAAATTTTTTGATATAATAGGTATTAAAGTTATTGGGCGATAATTATTAATATCCGACTTTTCACTTACAAAATAAATGACTGTTGGTGGACTTGTCCGAGACTGCACCTAGTTTGTGGTCACAACTTGCATGTAGAGTTGAAAGTTGAAAATGTAGGGACTGAATAGCAATTTTTTTTCTTTTTCATTGAATCATGTACCTTCTTCTTTTATACCTTTTCTACTCCGGTTTTGCTACTTTAAAAAAATGTTTTTGTTTGCAAATACTAATCACCTGGCTGGCATCTATCTCTCTAATACCCTTCGTGGACTGGTGGAGTGGCTTAAGGCATTGAGTCCGCCAATGTGCCCGTGTGCTCCATAAAGTTTCAATAGATCACCTCGTGGGATGGAGGCGCGCGGCGAGGGGCCGCCGTCTTCGTCGGTGTGGCCCTCCGAGAGCGTCTCCAGCGGGCGGTGCTCCGCGCGCGCGCTCTCAAGCGCGCTCGCGCTGGAACTCGACCCGCATGCCTCGTGGCTCATGCCCGACGTCGATGGCTGCGGGTTCTGTAACACGAGTACCGGATCTGCTCACTACTCTACCACCAACATAAATACGATTTCTGATAAAAACAAGCTTAATTAATTGATTTTCAAATTCTGCTATTTTATGAAGGTAAGTATACAAAAGTTATGTTTAAAAAAGGCATACAGAAGGGATACAAAGGTAGTATACAGAATGTATACAGAAGGTTTACAAAAGGTATCGAGAACTTTGGGATTGTAAATAATTTGAAGTAGTGCGTACGGTGTAGATGTCCTGCACGTCAGGAGGGTCGCACTCGCCGATGCCCTCCAGGAAGAAGGTTATCATATTGCCCTTCCCCTTGACGTCGACGGTGCCGCGGCAGCGCAGGCGGAAGCCGCGCATGGACAGGATGTCGTGCACCTCCTCCGTCACCTGCCGACACACGTCTACATCAGCCGCCCGACGCTTGCCCCCTCGCGACCCACACCCCGCAATAGCGTTCACTGTCGCGCGCAAGCAGCAAACAGCGGAGCTCGCAAAGTGACGGATATTATTATTTGTGGTACCACATCACAATCGCGAAGGAACACAAATTCAATCAAGTTGTTTTGCACGAACGTCGTATTAGCGATGTCACTTGCAAATGCAATAATACTAGTAGGAGCCGTGCAACACATCAGATTAGTGAATTAACGCGAGTACTGAGTCCTTGCATGTGCGCACCTGGATGTGGTCGAGCAGGCCGGTGGAGTCCATGCGCGACGCCACGTTCACGGCGTTGCCCCAGATGTCGTACTGCGGCTTACGCGCTCCGATCACGCCAGCTACCACGGGCCCGATGTTGATGCCTGCGGGAGCACATAGACCTGGTTCCTCACTTGTTTCACGTATGTTATAGCGCTATAGTCGCAAGAGCACAGCGTGCAACTTAAAGAGAGCACAATTCGCATTGGAGACAATTCGCGCGTGTGTCACCCTCGTCCCGGCGGGACAGCGCGGTACAGCGCGGGGCACTGTCGAACTGTGGCGACATGTTAGAGAACCACACAGCATGCACCGCGCTGCCCACGTCACTGAGGCAGGGCTCCTCTTACCGATTCGGATACGGAAGCTGTTGAAGGAGTGCTCGTTGACATACTGCAGCTGCTCACGCAGGCGCAGCGCGTAGTCCGCCATCGCGGTGACGTGACGGAAGCCGCGCAGGTCGCGGGTGGCAGCTGTCAGCCCTGGAATGTATTCGTACGAAAAGTTGATCAGTCAGGCTGCGTTGAAGAGTTGTAGCGCAAAGCGTCGCTTGCTACGTACCCGAGGCCGCCATGTAGGTGGCGCCTGTGCTCTTGATCTTCTCGATGTACTTGAACTGGTCCTCGGCAAGGATCTCGTCGAAGTCGGCGATGATCTCGTTGAGCAGGCGCAGGCACTCCACGCCCTCGTTGTTGCCCTCCAGCTCTACGTAGAACTCGGAGAAGTTGGGGATGGACGCGAACATCACGCACACCGACTCGCACTGCTCGTGGTACAGCTCCTGCACAGCACATATCCTCTATCATTCGTTTTCACATTCATTCGTACACACTCGCTGAATAGTTTCCAGACAATGTTGCATTAACTGCCCTTTTGACACATCGACGACATTGTAGGATCAGACAATGACAGCGCACGGCTTACCGCGCCCCGACTTCGTTCTTGATAAAAATACCATTGGAACGAGTAGCATGATAAGATTGAGTGTAGTTCGGGTGGTTGGATTCCTAAACTTGCTTTATTTATATCCTTATACAGTTTACTTATGATAATTTGAGTCAGTGCCCTTGTGTCTTGTGCCATATGCCTCAGGCACTAGAGATGCGCCGCAGTCTCGATGAGGAGTAACAAAGTGAAGCCTGTTCGGAGGTTTGTACTCACATCAATGTTCTTATCGCTGCACAGGAAGTGCTGCGCCACGTGCTCGGGCAGAATGTTGGCCAGCAGCTTGCGGTTGTACGCCTCCAGGTGCTCCATCTCCTCCTTCTCGTCTGTAACACAACACGTCTCGCTACAGTAACGTCACGAGTACATTCTCACACTTTTTGATACTTCCCTACTCTCCAAATTCGTGGGTCACACTGAGAGTTTTTATAAAATAAAAAATGCAATGATGTAGAAACCTGTTAATATTTTTATTGATTTTCGAAGAAGGTCCGTTCCATTCTAACACCGTCGCATGCGATGCCATTGACTGAAGCAGTGGGACCACTCTTTATAGGGATCTCTTCCACGCCTTTTTCAAACGTTTATAAAACGAATTTATTCTTAATTTTGGAAATAAATAAAATTCGAAAAGTCGGGACTGTAAGGAGGATGACTCAGTAATTCCACACACTAGATTAACAAATATTCGATAGTCCGTCGGGCGGAGTGAGCTGGAGCGTTGTCGTGGTGACAAAGAATCCCGTTTCTTGGGGGTTGGTGACGTTGACACGTTGTTTGTTTGAACGTCGTGGTCGAAAAATTTCATGGGTATCAGACCCATTATCTTGTCCAGTCGAACCTCATAAATAATTTGGAGTGTACCTACCTAGTAGTAGGAAAACGAACGGAAACCTATAAAATATAGAAGTATAACATGTGTGTTGCCGCATACCGTTGGCCTGCAGCTTCCAGATGAAGTCAAGTCGGTAGGTGCTCTCGGTCTGGTGCGAGTGCAGCAGCAGCGCCACGGTGGCGCCCAGCGCGATCACGATATTGGTCCACTGATGGTTCCAGTCCAAGCCGCAGCGGTGTCTGTGGGGAAACGCATCAATATTAACGCGTCACAAATTGTTCACAACTCTGACAAACACTGACTTTTACACGCGGACATTGAACGCCATATCCTTACAGGATAAGTGATTTTTAGGGTTCCGTAGTAAAAAAGGAGCCCTTATAGTTTCGCCATGTGCGTCTGTCTGTCTGTCCGCGATTCAGCTCAGAGACGCTTAGCTCTAGAAAGTTGGAATTTCGTATGGGTACAAAATCAGTCCGACAGAGTGGTAAAATAAAATGTTGTTTTTTTAAGGGGTTACCCCTACTGTTTTTTATCGTCTATCCCATGGTGTGGGGTATCGTGGGATAATTTGTTCAAAAATATTGAGAATGTGCGAAAATCATTTTTCCACCCAAGAATCCGTTTGTGAAATATTAAATATTAAAATGCTAATTTTTGTTAGAGTGATGCGTCCCCCCTCCCCCTCTGCCAGCTAAACGGTTCTTGTGACGTGAAAAAAAGTAGTAGCAAATATAACGAATTTAAATGGAAAACTATCGCAGCTAAGCAGGCTTTACAATTAACCAGATAGTCGTCCAACCTAAGTATAAACAGTACTTGGAGAAGAAACATTTTACAAATTCAATTTAAAATTAGTTAGATAAAGTTGTAGGTTAAGTAAAAAAAAGTAAATATAAATTCAAAGAATCAAACAAAAAGCATCAGTCTAAGTCAGCAATTGTGACGTGCAACTACGGAACCCTAAGTACACTGCGCATGGCCCGACACGCACTCGGCCTACACGCTAAAGGTACTGTATTGTACGCGAGGTACTCTATGGAGTATGGACCTCTGCTAGGGCGTTGCTGTCGGGAGGACAGGTAGGTACCGACGGGCTGGATCGAACAATACAGGATATGTGAGCTCACTCCTCTCAACATAGACACCTGTCGCGCATCTTATATCAGTGAGGGCTGATCTAGAGATTTCAATAACTGCTTTTGACGATGATTGGATGCGAAGTTAGTAAGTACTCACTGGTAGTCGTAGAAGTGCTGCTGGTAGACCAGGTGCTGGTGCGTGGTGACAGCGATGTAGGCGGCGGCGGTGACGGACAGCAGCGCCAGCTTCACCACCGTGATGAGGATCTGGTGCACGGCGCATAGGAACATGGCCAGCAGCGTTAGCTGCAAGTAGTGCTGTAACAGACCCGTCACCGTGGCGTTGAGTATATGCGCAGTAGCAGCGCTCCAAGTGGAGATACCGACACTAATCAGGCAGGAGTGCAAATATGCTGCAGAGCTTATGATGGGAAACGAAGCAGCATGACCTGATTCCAGTGTAATATATATACACTTCTCATCAAAAAAATCGAAACACCTCGCAGTTTATGATTTGATAAGGATTATCAGAAAAATGTGTATATTTAGGAATAAATGTAAAATGTCATTTAATAGTGAGTAGTATGAGGTTTTTAAATCCTAATGTTAATGTTCTAAATTCAAATTAAGTCTTCATAGGTTTCGTATTTTGTATAATGAGTAATTTTTACCCTGTATGGAATATGAAGGAAATGGGTAAAACAACACGCGTAAATGAAAAAAAATGTAAGAAACGTTTATTTAATAACTTGTATTCCCTCCGCGAGCTCTTATTACTGCTTCCATACGGTTCTTCATCGATCGGATGAGAGTCACGATCACATGTTGTGGTATATTATCCCATTCCTCTTGGATTGCATTTTGCAGCTGGCTAAGTGTTTCTGGGGCTGGATCTCTTGCTCGAATTCGTCTCTTTAATTCATCCCATAGATGTTCAATGGGATTCATGTCCGGGCTTCTTGCTGGCCATACCATAATGGAGATACCGACTTCGGTAAGATAATCTCGTACGACGCCCGCGGTGTGAGCTCTAGCATTGTCGTGCATGAATATGAAGTCGTTGCCAATAAAATGTGCATAGGGCATCACATGAGGTTCAAGACACTGTTCGATGTACCGATGAGAGTTTAGTGCAGGCAGCCGTGGCCCAGATACAAAGGCAAGTTCTGTCTTACCGTCGGCGCTGATTCCTCCCCAAACCGTCCACGAACCGCCACCATAGCTGACCTTTTCTTCAATGCAGCATTGTGCAAAGCGTTCTCCATCTCTTCTGTAGACCTTGTTCCTTCCGTCGTTACCATACAGCATAATTTTACACTCATCAGAAAACAGTACTTTGCTCCACTGAAGGTATGACCAAGTTAGGTGCTCGCGTGCAAAGTTAAGGCGCGCTCTTCGATGGTCTGCAGTTAATTTCGGCCCATTCGCTGGCTTATGCGGTGCCAATCCGCGTTCCTTCAACCTTCTTCTTATTGTAGAGTCACTTACAGCTACTCTTCGTACAACGCGAAGCTGCTGCTGCAGTTGAAAAGCGTTAAGGCGTCGATTTCGTAAAGAGGTTGTTACAATAAATCGATCATCTCGCTCAGAAGTGACCCGATTCCTGCCAGATCCTGAACGGCGCGTGAACGAACCAGTCTCCCGATAGCGTTTGTAGACTCTATGAACAGATGATAAGCTTAGATGCAATCTTGCAGCCACAACACGCTGACTAAGTCCAGAATCCAGCAATGCCACCACTTGGGCGGCTTCTGCGGGCGAAGTATCCATATGTTTTAGAAAAAAAAGTTTTTTCAGACGTCCCAAAGTCACAGTAAATGAAATAAGAAACAAAAAGTTTAAAGACAAGCGCTAATTTTAGTTTTTAAACGAGAAACGTACTCCAACCCTAAATACACATTTGTCTCAAAACAGTGATTAATTTCATTTATAGGATAAACAAATGAAATTCTAATTTCGAATTTTGATTTTTTTCTTCTTACTGTAATGACCAAACTGCCAGCTACACAATAATGTTTTTTTTTTCATGGAATTAATTCTCTTTTGTAAAAAATTAGGACAAAAACAATAAAAACGAAAGTGTTTCGATTTTTTTGATGAGAAGTGTATATTACCGGAAAATTACAAACTCCGTAAGATTGTAAAATATCGCGTGACATTGTAAATGTTTTTTTCTTAATAAGACCAATACATTTATTGGAAACTATTGAATTTGGATGGGATTTATTGTATACAAAACGATTTTTTCATAATATATAGAGAAAATATTGTCTGACAATATTTTCAGACAATATTTTCTGTCTGTCTGCAATTTTCCGGTGACATAAACACTGATGGACGTTCTCATAATTCTGTACTTGCTGAGTCCTCAGTTGTAATTTTTTTAAATTAAATTTAGAAAGTAGAATAATTATAAAGTACTTGAGACGAAACAGTGGATGGTGCGAGATTGAGGTTGGCTTATGGTCAAATCTCAGGCCTGTTTCTGGCCGTGTCATGATAGTCTCGAGTGTTGTACCTCATTCATGTCGTACGGGCAGCCGCGGAAGTCGGCCGGCGGCGCCAGCGTGGCGTTGCCGGCCGGCGCACGAGCTGCAGTCAACACTCCCTCCACCTGCGCCAGGCACACGGGGTTAACAGTAATATTTAATAGATAAATATATTCAGGGAGCCAAAAGTTCTACTTTAAATATGTTCATTTAAATTGATGTTGAATAAATAAAAATTGTTTGCTATACTGTAGAGCATGTTGTTACCACACCGATAACTACAGTGCTGAACGCAAGTTTTGACTATCACAGGCTTAGAATTGTCACGGGCCCTCAATTTCAATGCGTAAATAGTGACTTGTACGAATACTGACACTCTTATTTTGTGTGGATATGTAGACCATCCCGTCTCTAGCAGTGGCTGCTGGCTGAGGTATCCTCATAGTCTTTGGGTACGCCACCCAAATGGCCACTCAATATAACTTTAATCTAAGAACTGACCATGACGAGCTGGACCTGCGCGATGAATGCGATGACGACGACGAAGGACGTCAGCTGCGCCAGCATGCGGTTGTTGTGCACGCGCTGCGACACGCGGCGCAGGCGCTCTCCGGCATGCTGCGAATACACAAGGGTTAGGAGTTAGCTGTTAGAACAAGCATTAACTCAAGCTAGATAAGGGCTTCGGTAATCTCTTTGTATCCGATGTAGCAGGCTGCGAACTCTTGTAGTGCTGCGCTTTTTAAAGAGCATGAGTGTGACGATGAAGTTTTGCACTCTCGACAAGAGACAGATTTTTTAAATTCTAGTTAGTAGCAGGTCATCACTTACCACTCAAAAGTTTTTAATAGTATTTGGAATTATATAGAGATGTCAATTTATAATTATGTAATTGTGGTAACATTAAATAACCAAGTAACTAGGTACTTTTATAGTTTTGACAGATCTCGCTATAGAGCGTTTGTATCTCCGAAGATAGTAGATGATATGGTAGCTCACCTTGAAGTCCAGGCAGAAGATCAGGTAGGTGAAGGACGAGATGATGAGCCCCGCCATAATGATGGCCGCGATGCCCAGCGGAGACCTGGATGCACAAGCTCACATGTACCCAAAGGTAAAACAAACTGAACAAGAGCTCGCTTGACTTGTTTGACAGACTCGAAAACATAATGCGTGTGATCGCCTGGAAGGGGCCGGCTCAGTGCTCACTGGCTCAGAACACTGCACTCGACGAGCGCCGCGCCCGTCTTTTATAAAAGACCTCGACGTTTTATAACTTAAAAAAATGGTTTCAATCACAGAAATAGCGGTTTTGTGTTTCAACAGGATATTACGACACACTGCGGGCTTTGAGTGTTTTTAAAGTGAATTGGGTTCTCCTTTGATAATGTTTCCTATCCGCAATTTGTTTTTTGCCCAGGCTTCAAAAACATGTTCAAATTACTAAGATTGAAACTTTTTCTTCTCGGTAAGACACGTAGATATTGCAAACTATCGATTTGGATGGGACGGCTGGTGATATCGGCATTCGATTGGATGACTACTGGTGGTACTCACAGGCTGTAGGCGGCTGCCTGGATGGCCACGCCGGCGAGATAGATGGGCAGTGAGCACATGAAGTACACCTTCATCATGCGGTCGCGTTCGGCGGTGTACTGCAAATAGCAAGGCTTGGAATTAATTAATGGCTTCAAAGGTCTTGTAAAGAAATACTGTTCTCCGCGTGATCTTCACGACTTTTAATATTAAACAGTATTTCTATCATTGGCAGTCATTTCATAATTTTATGTTGAAGATTTGAAAGCGTTTTCATAAAGTGTTAATTCGTACATGAGACGCAGCGATGGGTGTCAAGTGTGCTGCGTACTGCTGACATATCTGATGATGAGATAGAAACAGCTCTCTGGAGGTTTCATTGTTAGTATTTCGCGTCACGCCAACCACGCACGTTAGGCAGTTAGGCACAAATCGCTTTGGGTGCCCTTAAGATACATTTTTTCCGCTGCTTTAATAACTTTTTGACGAATAAATAAGATACACATGACTCCATACCAAGGAAGTTGAAATTATTTTTAGAACTTAACAACCATTACAAGAGGAAGTTCCAAAATTATGTTATTTATTTGGCGAAGTGGCGCGCCGTTTACGTCGTGGTGACTTGCAAAATAAATTCCATTCAAAGCGAGGATTAAATTGAAATCTCGTCTCGTAGTGTAAACGTTTCAGGTATATAATGCTCTACGGCAGCCGGCTGCTCCCGTAGACAGCGTCAGAGGGCTCAAGACGCGCGTGGCGGAGCCATGCCGCGCCGCAGTACACGGACTTTTAGGAACCGTTCCATTATTAATATTACAAAAAAAAGTAATTAACATGCAGGTCTCGCCTTGTCACAATAATAACATGAGAGTGCGGCGAGTAATGACAAGTTTGCGGTCCACATTCACTGTAACGCGTGGCACTTCTGAAGTTCACCCCGCATGAGGTGTGCCGTGAAACGCGGCGTCAGCATGTAAATAATATGACATATTGCTCAAGCCGCGCCGGGCGCTGGCGCCTTCCGCCTGCGGATATTCGCGCGAGATGGAAGCTTATAAATTGAATTGTATTCAATTGTGCAGGCTTCAGGCTTTAGCCGTCGCCGCGACTACACGCGAGCGTTACACAGCCGGACGCTCTGCACGCTCGTACGAGCATTCCCCCCGCCACCTTTTATTTTTTCAAAGTTGCGGCACACGATCTAACATGCATATATGGATAGATGACACTTGAATACACAAAAAATGTCTTCAAGGAACTTGGTGCCCTAAGGTTGCCGTTGCCGAGATAAATAAAATGGTTTAATTAGTTGTTGTCGACTTATAATTCACGACAGATGACCCCCCGGGACTCACGACTCCGTAAGAAACGAAGTCACCTTGGACATCTTCGGATGGAGGTTTTCGAGAAGAATATCGAAATAAGCGCATTTTGCGCCGTCTTCAGCTTGCTATGTTGTTTCGATCGACACTAGCGCTACTTCCGACTTTAGAGAATGTTGTTTAAAGTGAAACTATTTCATCCAGTCGTCTGAAAGTTAATGAAGCACTCGGGAAATGTGGCTTCGGTCTGGAAATTCTGTTTAAATTCCTATATTTCATTGTTATACATACATGTATAGTTGGCATCTGTACATACTTTGCGTCCACTGTAAATTCAATCGGTGACATAGTAACAATGGTCAGTGTTCATCAGTGATCATCATCAGTGATCAGGGCACAGCTGAATCATTTATAATATACCTACTGCTACAATGTCGTATATATCGCAGATAGAAGCGACAGAACTCTTCACGACCACACAACGTGTCAGTCAGGTTCGTAGATAGGACAATAGAACCCCCGTATTTCATTCAACACTGAAAGGAAGGCAATGAAGAAACTCCAATAGCTGAAATATATCGGGCAGGAAGCAAGTTAGCAAGCCGCCGCATGAGTGACTAGGTACCAGGAGCACGTGGGCGGGCAGACGTTGCCGCTACTTCAATTATTGCGACGCGGCCGGCTGCGAGCGCTCGAGCCGCTGCACGAACATTGAATTTGACCGAATCTACATAGGACTTTTGTGTTTTGAGAAGTAGGACAAAGGAATAGTTTAGTGCCCATCTAATCTAAAATGTTGTACAGTACACAATATACATATGTTTTAAAACAATACCGCAACTTATACCTACTATGACGCATTAATTAATTTAATCATTTTGAAACGTGAGCGAGTTATTTGCTAGTCTGAATGCTAGTGCTTTGATTGAAATGCTCATTAGGTGCACTTCGCTAGCAACAGCCGACAGACAGACACCGCGTCCCTGGCAGCCTGGCAAACACTTCATGGTGCAGCTCGGCTGATGATGATGATGATGTGAACCGACCGATAACGGCCAAGGCGATTGTTTCTGCTGAAAGATGTTTCGTTCTTACACAGGATTTGGCACACGTCACAGCAGTTACTGATTTAGTAGCGACACATTTAATATAACTTCGGTTGAACGTGTAATACATAAATGTGTGGATCTTGTATCACGTGGATGTTGTTAGAATGTTTAGGATCAAACCTTCGATTTTTTTTTCGGTCATCGTGGTGTTACTTTTCCGTATTGCGGGACATTAGTAGGTACTTCTATTCTGATTAAACCTGAAAGCTTAGGTGCCGCGAGTTGTCAATCCATAGCTCATAGAACAACACTAAGTTGAACGGTTTAGAACAACACTTGACGTAAGATTTCACGGTGTGTCGTGTACTAGTGTAGCAGAGTATCAGCGTTAGTGGCGCATACCTTCTGCTCCAGCTTGGCATCGCGGAAGGTGAGTGTGCAGGGGCGGCAGTGCTCGGCGCGCAGCCGGTCCGTGGAGCGCGCGTCGATGGCCTTCATGAGGTACTCATTGACCTCGTCCTCCGGCTTCTTGCTCTCGGCACCGCTGTCCACGCCGATCCTGTGGGTCAGCACGGAGCTGTGCGAGCAAAACAAAGCACTGTCATTATACAGGTCAACTTATACAATTAGGGCGTTATACACTTAAGCGGGCCGGAAGTATTTGTTGAACGATAAGGCTGGCCCGAATCAATAACATTTTGCTTTTTGTATAAATTCATCTACGTGCTCCGAACTGCACGCTTGAGTGTATAGCGCCCCTAACACATCAAGTAAAGAAGTGTAGCTTGTTTTCCTGATGAAGCAGGAACTTCAGTAATAGAGAGTTTCGGGTAAGCTTGTATTTTGATCGACGCCGTCTCATTGCTACCCGTTATGTATGAAAGTGAGTTTGTGAGTGTATGCTCAGGGTCTCTGAAGTACTTACTTCAGCAACTACCACTTTTTAACCACTTGGTTAGAGCGACGTGCATTGCGGTGCACACCAATATCAATGTGAGCTACTAGTTTGACAAAAAATGCAGTCTTGGCACGCGTTTCAATGCGACATCGCCTCACGACACTGCAGCCCCTGACCTTGTCGTACTGCAACTGGAACATGTAGATGCCCTGCGCGTCGCTATGTTGTTGAATAAATTTATCAATGAATTTATTCAAGAAATACTTCCTGTGCTCTGATCGAGTCCCGAGTGCGAAAGTAAATTCTCAATTTTAAACAATGTACTCAAAGCAAAATACGTAGTTGGTTTTGAAATATATAAGAAGTAAGTGGGCTAACTTCTTACGTGACGCATGCATACGGACAGGACGTTTAATCATTGTAATTATAACTTTGCGAGCTGGAAATGTAATGACGAAACCAATATTATTGTACGAAAATTAATTAATTGGAAGCCCTTTCACTCCTGCCTCAGCCTAGCCTAGACACCAAGGCCCACCATTGTATAGTTCAGTGGCAAGTACCTTATCTGTAGGACGCACGTGAGTCTCGGGTTTGTCAAGTCCAAACGAAACGATAATAAGAATTGAAGAGATAGGATTTAATGTACCTATAATCAATTACCAGAGTAAGTTGGTATGTTAATCGGAACATAAATGTTTGTACCTGTTTAAATTGTAAATCGTAAATCATTCACACCGACACCATACATACCTGTGGCTAGAGTCGGCCGCTAAAACACGCATCTAAACAAATGATTTTCTCCCGTTGGCAAACACAAATTGATTATGCACCGACATTGTTAGCATCGGATTACGGCACTGCAATATAAATTAATTCCACTAATTCGTCGGAATTGAGAGAGGCACGCACTTGCGCGTTTAACGAGGACGACTATGTGTAAGTACTATGTATAAGTGTTAGGTGGTTATACCTAGTAGGCCATTGCCCCCTTAACAAACATATTTTTAACATAGACACCACAGACAGCCCACTCTGCAGGGGCTGCTTTGATGCCGAAGAAACAGCCGCCCACGTCAACCTGGAATGCGAGGCCGTGGCTACCCAACGTGAACAAATCCTCGGAACGTCCGCGAAGCCAGTGAAGCTCGCAGGAAACTTGTGTGAGTCTAAGTGCGGTACTCTACTCTACCTAGTAGGGCACGTCAGTGATAACAAAACCAAAGTAAATCTAAGATTCTGATCGGCTTTTATTCTATTGAAACTTTTACTACCTCTCGCTGTCGTACGCTGGTCTAGGTCAAAGTAACTTCTGACGTGACGTCTGATGTGAGTTCGACTGTACCTAACACTCTTCTTATGAGAACAGCGTTCAATTTGACGATAAAGTAAGAAGCATTGCTTCTTCAGTTTGATAAATTGACCTCCTTGGCAACAAGTAAACTTATGTCAATGCTGGACTGTCAAAATGAAAGGAATTTCTATTCCTAGGTGGTGTGCTGATGGTGCACACAAGGTGGATGCGGCCTGG
>NDFZ01005213.1:321087-374093 GCA_002192655.3 Mamestra configurata | reverse complement strand
GCACAGTGCATGATTGATTGCTTTAATTGAATCGGATGCGCGGAAATGTGGACATTTCATGTAATATTCATCACCATGACATTAACAACCACATACCTGGCGAGTTCTACAAATTGAGTGATTTCGGTTGGCTCAGGTCGTAGAATTATATAACATATTAATTATTTGTGTTAAGTGACAATATGAAATAAACGTATGTATTGGTTTCTAATTGGACGCTAAAAAAATGTCTTTCAAGCAAATATAAAATAAACGATAAATTTACCTAAAATTAGTCAAAATTATCACTTTTGGGATTGAAGATCCATAATATCAGTCCGTGGAATAAGGTTTAAAAAGCAGTTTAGTAAAATAATTTTATTATAAGATTATAATCATATGGTCATATGGTCATATGGTTTCCAGAAAAGCTAAAACGGTTTTACGGTCTCTTATTTCCTTCGAGATTTTGTGGACTTAACAAAGGCGACGCGCATTTGGTATCACTTCTCTGTCACCTAAAAGTTTGTTGAAATCACCTTGAAATTGAATAATAAGTAACGTTGCCGCTGGGATAATATAAAGAAAGAGGTAACGACAGCATAGTAATGGCTGTGTTTCTTTTGTCACTCAAGCAGCGATCAGTCGATCCGTGCGTTTAGGTGGAGACAGTTGCGTTCAGATCAGTATAATTCTCACTCACGAGGTACGCATTTACATTTCAACTATCAAATATTACCTATTTCATTTTAATGCATTGCAGGTATTTATTTTAATTGTAATAAAATAGCAATCTTCTCTATTCAAAATATATAAAACATCCAAAATATCACTTCCCTGGAAATACATAGACAATGAAATCATAAAAGGCATGATCTGTGGCTGTTAGCAATAAATTAACTGTTCACTGCCTATTTTAAACTTGCCGTGTGTTTGTAAGTTAGTATGTATGGGTCAAAACTCAAAGCATTTATTTCAATTAAACCATTTACAGGTATTTTTGAATGGTCAAGGTCTGACCGGCCTCAAGTAGGCTGCGGTCCAGGCGAACTCCACTTCGAATGTATGGTCAGTCCGACCCTCTCTTCGTAAAACTGTTCGCCGTTAGTTAACATCGCAACTAAGTATCCGTTACATTTATTTTCTAAATCGTCGCAGTCGTCAGTACTGTAATACACAGTGCTATCACATCTACAAGAAACCCAATTCTTGACGTCGGGTTCTGCGCCGCCGCCGCGCCGCCGGGGCGCGCACCAATCATTTTCTCGCGCTGATATGAAATCACGAAGTAAATTATTACGGTATGAAATAATGCTTTGAGGGAAATGGTCCGATTTTTAAATTTCATAATTGTGGTGCCCCTTTTTGATAGACACAATGAGATGTCACACCGCGCCGAGCCACCGTAGCCAGTGGCTAGTTGGCTCATCGGCGGACTCGCGACATGGAATTATAACTGCAATCTGTTGCGATAACTTGTAAGAACAAATCAATTAGAAGAGGGCAATGACAGAACTGGCCGCACCTAGTGTTTTCTTTTGAGTTACCTAAATATTATTAAGAAAGCACTGTAGCTGTGATCTGTGAAGTCGTTCACAAATTCTTTTCCTGTGACGATAAGGATCATCAATCTTACACATTTTATGATATTGTCCTGTAGGCTCTTATGTCGTGTTGTCTAGCTAGTACGTTGTTTGTCACTAAAAGTAATAATTGGGACATAGTATTGAACAAAGAAGTCAAAGTCAATTCATTTATTTTAACTAAAAGGCACATTTCAACGTCAAATTTACAGTTTGAAATTAAAATATTAAGAGAAACTTGAAATTGACGAAGACACGGTTTTCCTAGGGATAACGCTTGACTCAAGGCTACAATGGGCTCCTCAGTTAATATCTCTTGCGGGACGGCGAAGTTCAGCAGCATATGCTGTCAGAAAAATCTGTCAATTTACTGATATAGATACCGCGAGGCTGGTTTATTTTAGTTACCTCATAGTATCATGTCTTACGGTACCTCATTATCGGGACGAGCTGCAGACATCAAGTCTATATTTTTATGATGCAGATGATCTTGGTCGGGGCGATTCTCTAAGGGAACTGTTTAAGAATATTGAAATTATGACGGTACCTTGTCAATACATATACGACAACATTGTTAGTTCGGAAAAATCTTTATCTTTTTAGTAAGATTAGTGATAGGCACAATTTTAATACTAGAAATAGGAACAAATTAGATCAACCCCGAATTTCTCGCACTGAATGAGAGAACATTTAAAACATGCATAAAACGCACACTACGTAGACAAGCATATTATAAACTGGAAGATTATATCCTTGTTGAAAATGCTTGACTAAATGCCGATCCTGCTCCACAGCCTCAGCAGATTGGATCTACTGGTTAGGTTTTTATATTTCGAAGAGAGGCTCAGCCTTTTTTGTGTAATAATAATAATATTCCACATTTCCTATATTATGTTCGGAATAAACTTTTATTTTCTGTCTTTTCAAACTGATTTTCATAGTTTTATATAACGTAGAAGCATTTTTTATTTCAAATTTGAATGGTGCTGATGCACGCGTCATTAAAAGCACGGGCTATTAAATACTTACAACATATTAACGGGAATATTAAATACTTACAATTGTTTTTCTTTCTTTACATTGTTCTCATATACCTAAGCAACAAGGTTAATGTAACCAGGATTATTGTAAACGTAAAACGTTTTAAAAGAGTGTTCGTAAATAAGAGGAAGAGGATATTTCGTATTTTCGCAATTCACTGCGTAAGTTCTCGGAGATTCAACAAATTGGTAGAAGTTTCAAGTCAGTGTAACTCTAATTTGTTGGTAAATCCGGCGAGTCTATTACTCGGGCGGAGCGAGTCGATGCGATGGGGTGTCGGGTGTCTTGCGATGGCAACTCACGATCTAACAGTTGTCCATTGTCCGTTAGTGGGGAACTCGGGATAATGGCCGAGTTAGATTGTGTTAGCATCGTTCAATTAGGATGGAACACTTCGGATTTGATATAATTTCCCAAAAGCGGTATATTTGTATATTTTTGGAGGCAGTGAAGCTGGAGTACTTACTTGGAGGAGTGCTTGCCGTGCTGCGAGCCGTGGCCCATGACGCGCATCTCCTTGGACACGTTGCCATTCAGCGAAAACGAGTGCTGCGGCTTCTTGTCCTATCGAAAACACCAGCATTACACAACCATTGCATTTAACACAAAGTCTATGCGCCTAAATATTGGTGGTAGCATCCATAAACACCACCGCGCGCCGTTATGAAATGAAAATATTATATATCTTTTCAGCGACTTGAAGAAATATTTGGCTTTTGTAAGGCAATGCTAGACAATGCTTATTGTTCTGTTCGAATGAGTGCTGGAGTACTGACCACGCGGCTGGTGTCGTCGGGCACGATGAGGTAGGTCTCGATGTTGTGGTCCTTCAGGTAGGTGTTGCGCAGGCCTCCGTAACCCGGCTCCACCTTGTAGTCATCGCCCAGGCAGCGCAGCGTCTCCTTGGTGATGTGCACGCGTCTGTCGGGCAAAGATGGCTTAGTACACTCCTACGATACACAAACATATTAGTTGCGCCTGTTATAGAAATGCGAAGAAGTAACCGATAGTCGTAATGTGGAAGAACGAGGGAAGAGCATACATGATGAAAAAAAGAAGCCGAACAAAGAAAAATCTTATAGAGCTGCATCCGGTTCGACTGGGAGCCGACCTCTTTATAGTTGAAAAATGGCCAAGTAGATGACATCATCTACCTAGCCATTTTTCCAACTATATTGAGCCTTTATACATGTAAAGGCTCAAAAAGATGTGCTAAAAGAAATAAAAACATGCTGCGTAAACCGCAACATAAATTAGGATGAGGGTACAAATCGTCCTCCAGGACGATTTGCGGTTGGCGAGCATGGACATGTGAATAGAAGAGATGAAATGCATATGACATGAGAAGAGCGGTGAATTTCAGTGTGGATGGAATGGGGCTGGGAGCCTAAGAATTGATGGATTGTATGTGTGGAGGACTGATGTGAAAGATAAGGGGATAGATGATATTGAGACGGTTGAGAAGCGCCCACTCAAGTAACACGGGACTAGGGTAAGATGTTGATGATGTTGCTGTACTCACCCAGCCACGCCGCCGCTCTCCATGTAGTTGGCGAGCGTGACGTCGTTGGACCAGACATCGAACTGCCACTTGCGCAGGCCCAGCACCACGCAGTGGACGCGGCCGGTGTGGATGCCCACGCGCATGTTCACATTCACGGCCATCACCTCGCGCACCAGGCTGCGCATACACATGAGTTAGGAGCGCTGCTGTGACGAACGCTAGCTCAAGAATTTGGCACAAAATACTCTGCTACTGTTACGCGTTTTAAAACTTGTTACTGTACAGGGTGTTCCAGAAGTGGCCATACTGAAGTGATAAGTTGGGTAGCTGATTACAGTAAGGAAAAAATAGCAAGAAAAAAGCTACATTTTGTCAATCAAAAGAGACTGCAACAAGTCTAATAAGTTCAAAAAAATCAATTTTGAAGCAGTCGGATGCAGTTGGCGTCTGTGATTGAACAAAAGTAAATGCCACGAACTGTAACAAACTCGTTTGGTCGGAACATTTTTAGTCGCTTTCAGCAGTATTTTTTTTTTAAAGAGTAGTTTTTTTTGTTTTGCTATTATTATCTCACTGTATTTCAGCTACCCAACATAACCCTTAAATATGAGCACGCACTGCTGGAATACCCTTTATCCAGTATAAAGAGTATTCCAGAAGTGCGTGATACTAGGCACAGGGTGGAGAGTTCCGTATCCTCCTTTTTGAATTTGACTTTTCCACTGAGACGGGAGGATCCTCCCGTTGTCCCGATATCTGTCTGTCTGTCCATCGGACACAGCCGGTTTTCTCCTTGAAATTTGGTGCACATACTATCTGCTGTGACCCACATACGGTCACTTTTAAGGGGGCAAATAAGAAAACATAAAAAAAGTTTTGTCAACTGTTGACAACGTGTGACATATCCATATATGTATGTATAGATAGATAGAGCGTATTGTGAGAGTTTCGAATTTTGATTTTTATAATTTTAAAATAAATGGTAATGTATTCAAGAAATTAGATGAAATTTACCATTCCCCCTTATCTCCGAAACTACTGAGTCAATAAAAATATAGATGATAGTTCTTTGCCTATAGATTACAGGAAAACCTATAAGATTTCTATACTTTGGAAAGTAATCGTAACATGTTGCAAAAATGAAATTCGATTGGAACCCTTTGCATGCGAGTCCGACTCGAACTTGGCCGGTTCTTTTTCATTTCGTTATTTATGATTCTGTAGCAGTAATTGAGGGAGTAGTGTGTAGGTCCCGGTGGTATACTGTGTGTAGGTCCTGGCGGTGTACTGTGTGTAGGTCCTGGCGGTGTACTGTGTGTAGGTCCTGGTGGTATACTGTGTGTAGGTCCCGGTGGTATACTGTGTAGGTCCTGGCGGTATACTGTGTGTAGGTCCTGGCGGTATACTGTGTGTAGGTCCTGGCGGTATACTGTGTGTAGGTCCTGGTGATATACTAACGCAATAGCATCGATCATGTCGAGGCCCATCTCGACGCAGCACTTGGCGTGGTCGTCGCGCGCCTCGGGCAGGCCGGACACGCAGTAGTAGCAGTCGCCCAGCAGCTTGATGCGCAGGCAGTGATGCTCAGCCGCCAGACGGTCGAATCTGAGACAAACGTGGCAGATTAGCTAAAGTAGGTACTCCACGGTACCTATGTATGTGTAGGTAGGTATATACCTATCCCCATTGAGTACTAAGCACAGTAAATATGAAACTAATTTCATAAATGGTTGAATTAAATACTCAAATTATCTCTGAGTGAGCAAACGTATACACTGAGACACATACTTATTCTAATGCCAGGGTCACGCGGTACGAGTTTGATATTCATGTGAACTGTTTTAAGTCTCTAATATACCTTAGAGGTAGGTACTGCTTACTTAATTTAAACTGTCAGTTTTGAATCGTATAATATACCCACTTCTTCGGCTTAATTTTTTAAAGAAACGTAGAACGGCTAAAGCAGCTTTAACTATTAGGTCAATGCATATGTTTGTTAAAGGGGTTGCTTGATGTTGAGATGAAATGAGGAGACAGGCTGGGAGCGAGCTCTACTGTGACGTCTAATAGCCATCACGATTCCGGTGTGGGAGAGAGACAGGAGCTATACGAGACACATAGCACTATCCCTATTTAACAACGGATTCATTATGGCATTGATACGCCACAGTAGGGCCCTGTGCTTTGCAAGTGAACACGCTAATAGGAACTCATTGTCTAGGCACATATGTATAACGTGACTTTGATCATTCGCAATATCTATACCTACTTAATAAATTAAAGCTGAAGAGTTTGTTTAAACGCGCTAATCTCTGGAATTACCAGTCGGATTCGATGTTTTTTTGCATGTGAAAGTCACATTCATGAGGCTATACGGGAACGGGAAAAAACGGGATATGCGCGAACGAAGTCGCGGGCTAAAACTAGTTAGATATAAGTTCGATAGCTCAATTTATTATTAAGGAAGATGAGGGTCTAATACCTACCTACAGATTATATGAGGGTGACAAATATTAAATACATGTGTCGTCATAAACATGTCCACACGTGTCCCTCGCACTCATAATGAATTCAGGAGTGTGTCGTCCATCATACCAGTCGTCCCGGCGAATCTGGCCGGTTTAATAAGTCCGCGTTAACTATTCATGGCGCATATTGGTCAACTTGAGGGGAGAGCGGGAAGTTTAACGTCGTACTTAATCGCAGATTTGCCAAGTTACTTTTCATATTATTTTTATCAGGCTCTTGAAAGGGTTTTAGAATGGATGTTAGAACTTTAATAAATGCAAGTAGAAAATCCATGTCCGAGTTGTTTTTATTTGAAATGCTTGTAAAACACCAGTCAAGATTAGAATCCAAAGGAGTCATAAAAAAACAACTTTTTAACATAAACACAAACAATTAATTCGATGAAAATTTTGTAAACAAGATTCCATTTGAGAGGACAGTGAAAGCGCCGCGAAGACGCACAATGTAAACTTTACATCAGCTGGCGTGTTAGCAATGTAACTTGCAAAGAGTTCATTATGTCGCTGAGAGCAGGTACTGAAAGAGCGAGACGAGTTCCAGGTATCCGAAGTTGACGGCAAATAAGTCGATGATGCATGAACGAACTTATCTTACTTCTGATATGTATATGGAAATGAAGTTAGGCGTATTGTGTGATGAGTAGCTAGCTAGTGAAAAACAAGTATTTACAGTTCGAAGACACTTACGTGAGTTATGTGTGAGTTACTATAGAGCGTGTGTTACCTTCATTCTCGTCAAATAATCTCGCCTTTTGACTTTCAGCCAGTACGGCACGTACGTGAAGCTGATCTTGTGAGATGGTGGATGGATATCAAGAGGCTCAACGAGCAGTTCTCAGATGTTTTATTTAGCCTTTCCCTATAAAATATAAGTAGCAGTAGCAGGTACTATAGCAATTTAATCAAAGTTGGATAGCTAATACTTAAGTCACGGAGCGTGTGCCCCATATCGGCAGCTCAGCGTTTTATCAGCGAAATGGTGCGCGACGCCGCCTCGCCTGCGCCAATGACTAGTAATCACTACTGCTAACAATGACTACCTAAGTACTGCTAACAAAGTCTGTAATTCCGTATGTCTACATGCACACATGTTTGTGCGCCTACGCTCACTAATATGTGATTTTGGCAATGGGCAAGCCTGAATCAAACAATTAACCTAAATTAATCAAATCGTAGTGTGCTCCAAATTTTAATGAACTCGTTACTAGTTATCAGCTTGAACCATGAAATATATAATTTAGTTAAAGTAAACCGATACGCATATCGGCTATAACTTTAGCCGGAAGATAAAAAACCCGTCGTAAAATGTAGATATTGCTGGATGTTCCGCGTTCGCTATTAAAACGTACAGTTCGCGTGTTTAAGTAGATGGAGATTTATTGGAAGGTAGACGCACTTAACGACTTCTATCAGTAATGAGTGGAGAAGGGATGACCGGGGACGACCCTGGACGTCAGACGCAAGGGTCATCACTTCACAGCGAGATGCGACTATCGGCCTAAAGAAGCTGCGTCATCTAAAGCCAAGGAATTGCTAAAAACATTGCTACTCGCGAATTTCTTGTGCTGCCCTTGACCCTCACTGAAGTGACTACTTGTGACAAAAGCTAATCTCGAGACCTGTTTCAGACAAAAGTTTAGCTGTAATACTTAAGATATATATAGGGAGGATATAATACACGTGTATTATATCCTCCCTATTTGTGTAATTCTGTAAGCTCCTCCTGTACTAACACACGCACTAAACACGGGCTGTTTACACGCCGACCAGTGATTTAGGACATCGAATAAATCGGCACGTGTGGATGTACTAGTGCGCGCGGGACACTGGGGGCTCGTAAATCCGTGCTCTGCCTTATTGCAGCTTTTACGGTGCACTGCGTTACGTACCTGCTGGAGGTACGTGCTCCACTGCGAACTAATGAACTCGTTCAGGGAGACCTCCCCGAGATGAGGCGACAAATACTGCTGGACAGGTTCACAGTGCCAGTTGGACATAATTAGATATGTAAGGAAATGACCATATTCATAAGCAGAGATCGGAATAGGTAGACTATATTTACGTAATGTTTGTGGAGGTAAGTAACATAGAGTTGATTAAAACTTCTGTAAAATCCCGGAATCATAACTGAAATCATGACAATCAAAACCCGGGATTAATTTAATAATTAAATTAATAAACAAATTATTGATTTGAAGAATCAAAAGAAGAAAGAGTTGTGCGAAAACAAAGCTAGGTATTTAATTTAACAGTTTTAATAGGTACGGAACTGTAAAAACATAATAAGATTCTTCAATATAATAATTTTGTTCAAATGTATTCAAAGCGCAATAATTAATTTGCAATCTCTTAAATCCCGGGATACAATCGTTATGTTTATGATTCCGAGATTTAAGAGGAGGTATTATCAATTTTAATGTAACTTTGGTCCACTAACATTAGGTAAATATAGTCTACCTATTGCGATCTCTGCTCATAAGTCATAAATTGTAGGATTTTAAAGCCAATTTCAAATTAACCTAATAATTAAAAATATATCTCAAGTATTTTATTTCACACAGGCCTACACGGGCACTTGAAGAACGTTAGAAACTAGAGCACGGTTCGAATTAGTCGTTTCCTATTGAGAAGAAACGGCAAGAAACTCCCGCAGCGGGAGAAAGCTAACGTTTCTGTATTCAGTAAAGTAATTCTTTGATTGGACATGCCTGTAGTTAATTCTTTGTCAGATGCCCTGTAACCGTGGGAGTAGCTCGTCTCCCTGACGCGTCTGGTCACGTGTATGACGTCACACTGCCATAGACAAGAGAGGTGACATTACGCTCATGACACGCCAACAGGGGCCTATTCATCAAAACGCCCGTTAGCAATAAAATTCGCGCTTCATTAGAAAATATCGATGTGTGTCGGATCCGAGCCGGACGCGCGCGCCGGCGGCCGTCCGGTCCGGCGTGATGGATGGCCCCATCGTGCCGGCGACGCTTTATCATCGCCCAATGATAAATACGCTTGTTTTGAACGCTCCTTTTTACAATTAGAAAGTGTTGCGGCCAGCTCACGATTGATTCGAATCATCCGAAGACAATCAATATTCATTTGCATGTCATAGACATAAAACGGAATTCATATTTTTGTTAGGCTGTGTTGAATAATAAAGGGTATCCATATACCTATTGGAACACATTGGATAATCGCGTTATTATATGTATACGGGGAAAACGCGACCTTTACAACTAACAATTTGCACTAATCATTGTTTGCCATTTTTGTAAACATTTCTTGCCTAGAGATCCCAAAAGTCAGTTCTTAGAACCCTAGCTACGCGACTATTATCAACTTCCAAAATGATGGGGGTTTCACTGTCCCAATCTTAATTCGGTAAAAGAAGAAACTTTTCCTTTTTACCAAAAGAGTGTAAAAGAAAATTGTCAATCTGGAAAGCGTTACCCATTTTTACGCAGTTAACATTTTGGTTACTTTCATCCTTAGATTAAGGCTTGTACATGCAAATAATCCTGAATAAATACGGTGTTTGTGAAGACGAGAGAGGCACAGAGAGGCAGAGAGGGCGAGGAGGGCACAATACGAGTACGTTGTTGATATAGCGCCGTGTAAATTAGAGCGAGCTTTACAACAGAAAAAGAAAAATGTTTTCTTGCATGTCACCAGAGACACTGTTCAGAAGAACGTGTTTTAATTTACAGTTGATTATATTTCAAGCTGGCGAGTAAAAGTTATTTAATTTTATCTTTCAAGCTTGTGCTATCTTTAGGAGCCACAAACACATATCTGTCCTCGGCTGTACTATAACGTATAGTGTTCACTGTGAGAGGCGATAGCACAGTGACGTCATACATAAGCCAGTGCGGTGACCGTCGCTGACAGGTGCACCGCAAACTGACTCCGCAGATTAGTTAGTGCGGAACTGATACCTGAGGACCTATGCAAACATATATTGTGCTCAATTATAATACATATGTTATGTCCAAGGACCGTAATCTGCATGTGGACGACAGATGGACACACTGTACATTTATACAATCCAAATAGGTAGGTAAGAATATTATAAGAACATCAAGTTGGTATTGTACAACGATTGAAGTATTTGCCAGTAGAAAGAAAGAAGTGTACCTTGTCTCACTCGTCTGGGTAGAACAGTTTTTATTAATGTTGGCTCTACACCACGTTCGTAAAAACACTACGCAATAACAGTACAAGATACTGCGTCTACACAACACCACGGCGAACCGCACCGCACCGTACCGCTTCGCCTTACCTCACCTAATTAATCTCCGGGTACAAAACAAAGTGATTAACTCGCGCCCATTATCCGGAGGGCCCGCACTTTGTAACCCTAGCAGCAGCGTCGAGTTGCGGCCCGCGCCCAACGCCCGCGCTCCTACACCTGCGCGACACGAGGTTTACATCCAGGGGGTTAAGGAGCGCGCCGCGGGACGAGGCTCCGGCGGAGACGCCGCGTACAAGGCTTGGGAAAGGCTTTGACGGATCAAAAGAAGATTAACGTACTGGCTGAGATTCCGCGCTACTTATTATGCACAAGAAAAACTGTTGTTGCCTCTATGACTGTGTGTTATATAATACATGCACAGTACAGTGTCAATGTCATGAGTCATGAGCATTCAAGACGAGAGGAGTCGACTGAGCCAAGGACACACAAGCTTGAGGATGTGATTACAAATGGCGCCGAGCTCTGAGGAGTAATTGGAGTTACATGATTGTTAATTAACAGTTGTTGCTTCAAGCTAATTAACGAACAACTGTATTTATGAGTACTATATCTATACTAAAGTTATATATTATTATTAAAACGATAAAACTTGCTTTAAGAAAAAAAAGAGCTTGCCTGTTTGGTTGAACTCGCTAATCTCAGGAACCACTGGTTCGAATTGAAAAAATATTTTAGTGTAGGATAGCCCATTTATCAATATAACATACGCTACGGCCATTAGGAGGGAAGCCTCATTAATGAAAATTGTGACGGAGTTGAAGTTGCGCGGGTCAGCTAGTCCCTGATGAGAATCTATACGTCACAAAATGTGAGGAACCAAATCGTAGCTAACATAAAAAGAGCGTCAACAGTCGTTAACGTAGATTTGATAAAACAACTCTGTTGGAAGTATATTTTTGCGAAAGAAAAATGAAAAGTCTCGTTCATTTCCATTATCATTCGTGTTCTTCGCAGCCTGTCGGGGCCGGGGCACAGCAAGTCATTCATTATTCAACAGATTACAGAATTCACCCATGATTAGCGACGACGGAGACGTGTTTATTGGTTTTTCTGTCTTCTCGTAACTGCTGCAAGGAGAGAATGCGACAATACGTGCGAGGGACTCAGGTTGCATTCATTATCGAGCGGGACCGATGGCAGCGTTCACAAATGACTTGCTGTGTATGTTTATTGAACGGGACATAATCTAACGGGAAAAGCTGGCTGTGTTTAATGGTATGTAATTAATGTTGTTGTGGTAGAAGCCGACTAAAATCTAATTAAAACCCTGGTCAAACCAAGTATAGACAGCAAAATACGTTCATAATAATAGAGTACAATAGAGATAACACCGAGAAGTATTTGCTTTATTGTCACCATCAATCCAAATGAATGGAAATCTTGACAAGTAAGTCCTTACAAATTCGACACGGTTGGCGCAGTGGTTGAGTGATTGGCTGCTGCGCTGCGTGTCGCAGGTTCGATTCCCGCACGGAACAAATATTTGTAAAGCCTACAGATAGTTGTTCCGGGTCTGGCTGTTTGTGTATGTGAGTTTGTAATACAGGAGAAAATCCTAGGGTGGGGCAACGTTTAAAAAAAAAAGAGGTAAGTCTTCTGAAGATTCCTAGACAGTTAAATTGGTATAGCTTGTGACTGACCTGGCGAAGAGCTCATTGAGCAGGCGCACCAGCTCCTCGGCGGTGCACTGGTCCGACAGGGAGGTGAAGCCGCAGATGTCCGCGAACAGGATGCTGCAACAAACACACACGTCATCAACACATAGTGCCGGCACATCACTCCGCCCAGCGGACTCGCCTGCCAGTCTCATTAGCAGCGAGCCACCGAGCTTCACTATTTATAAAAGACAGCAAAGTGTAGCGTGAAGTTTTAACTTCTATTCATAAAATCTTAATGAAAAGTTGCACAAATCGACGACATCGTAACACTGTTAAAAATATTCAAAGGCCCAAGTGTACAAGACGGTTTACAATGGCGGTGCGCGATGTCGTTGGAAAGGATTCAAGAAATGAAAATATAACCCAACAATCTGTACCGACGCTTTTCGGCTGTGGCCCACGGTCGCCACGGAACTAGAGCATCTCAAGTACATATTATTGATATTGGAGCAAGAGAACAACTCTTCCCGTACTCCCGGACCTGTTGCCAATCGTAGCTACATCGACCGGCTTGCGATTATGCGTCTATTCATATGTCGGAACAAAAAAAAAACATAGAGACGAATTGAGAACCTCCTCCTTTTGGAAGTCGGATAAAATATTAAGTAGTACGTTTTCTTCTTCATGAACCCATACAAAATGACCACCAGTGTAATTAAAGAGTATATTACTAAAGGTGGGTGTGAAGGGAAAAATAACAAGATCTGGCTAGAGAACTGGTATTAAAAGTTGTATCTGTGTCCACGACATTCTGTCATATTCTCCGGCTTAAGAACATCCAGCATTCGTTTAAAACGTGGAAGTCGAGGGGTTTTTAAAACGGGTTGCATGTTGCATCCGTAATGTGTCCGTTAATCCCCGTCCGGCCAGCGGCGTCCGTGTCGGGAATACTCGGAATTCGCCGCAAAGCTGCAATTTGCCTCCAATTTGAAACTGAATTAAAGCTCAATTTTGCTCGCGGAACTATACTGGCGCGGTTTAGCTTCATGAGTACAAAATTGGTTGTTGCACAAAGTGGTCGTTGACCGAGTCATTAGTGAACGTATCGCGCTAGATCGAGTTAACATGCGATGAGCGTGTACTGCTGTGCGATGAGTTGTGTTGTACTCGGCACGACGGCACCCGCGACAGCGCGGCTACTGCGTGGGGCAGGTGCAGAGAAGCACAGCTGTTGTCCACGCATATTTATTGTTTATTTATTTATTTGGACATCCAACAATAGATACACAGTTACAACATAAGTCTCGGTGATACAAGTTCAATTTTCCTGTTGACCATTTGGGACCTTGCTCTTGATGCAATGTAGGTACCTACTCCGATATTGACCACAACGAGTGGGCTTGCCCCATGCACTGCGTGTTCAGGAAGTTTCCTTATAAATTCAAACTGGAGCGTGTTTCGCCAAAATTGTTTTATTTATTGAAACGTTATATAATTTCTCTTTGATTCGAACCCGAGGAGCTCTAAGTGGTCCGGCTCTCTAATGAAATATGTATTTGAAGGCGGCACCGACTGAGAGCCTGAGAAATTGGACCGAGAGTCCTTTTTTCATTTCGCCGAGTTAAGTGCCGAGATGAATTTAACTTTGCCTTTTCACTTTTTGTGAAAACATTATGTTTAGGCGGAGAAGGTGTTGAAAATCTGCTGTTTTATAAGTAGAAGCGCTGATGTTCTAGCCGGGTTATCTAGTGGACGGGTGACGAGGCCTGAGAGCTCATTATCATTGACAGCGCGACACTTCGCCGCCGCAGATAATCCGCGCCCGCCGTCAATTACGAGCACTCACCTCCGCAGCGCGTACGATCAGCCGATACCTACAGTACACGACGAAGGAGCATCTATCTCTGTTGTATGTGATGGATGAGACAAAGGTTCCGCACAATCCCAGTCAGTAGGCCTAGGCCTTAATTTAGACAAAGTAATCTTGAGAGTCTACCTCGCGTGGCGAAGATCAGATACATTTTATTTATCTCGTATGTAGCTACCTACTCGAACAATAATGATTGTGCCATGTGATGCTCCCGACATGGGTGTACTTAGGAACAATGTTCTAATGTGTCACGTCTCGTAATTAAACATGTATGTACCTCGAAATGGATATAATGAGCCGCCGTGTCTGCTGTGTTAGATACTTTATTTATTTTTCTCTATTCTGGTTGTAATCATAGACGCGGTGGAAAGGGAATGTCTGAGTGCGAGCTCTTGTGCCCAAGTGCCAAGCTTGCAGCAGTGTACTGTGTGAAGTGAACGTTGTAAAGTATCAATTAGCTCTGTAGCTCGACATTAGCTGCAGCTTAAGCTGTTTATTTTCATCTAGGAAACTGTAAGATAACCTTTTAAAGAACCTAGCTAGGTGCGGGAGAAGAGTACCTAGATGGAGAAGGTGCATGTTTTCTTCAATTATTAAGATTTAAGCTGGATTAAGGTAAAATATACTGCTGATCGTGTATAATAAGAAACATTATTTGTAAGTGATCAGTGTGCACTGAAGCTTACTGCATAACTAGAATGCTTAAATGTAATAAGCCGCCACTGGGTGGAACTTCACGGGGCGGTAATTGCATTGCTGCGTGTAATCCCCTGCTCATCCCCTGTATGGTGCAAGTATAACACGGAGCCTGCAGCCCGCATTATGTGCAGCCACCTAGGTTCAGTGTGTGTGTGGGGGTACATCATTTCGAAAACTTATTAACATCCTTATTGGGGATGTCAACTTACTTATTGACATCCCCCGCGGCCGTCACGCTGGATCGCTCCACAGACTATATTGTGCAGGTACTAAAGTGATACACTTGACTCCCTGCTCTCTCATTACGAATTGACAGTCGAACATGACAACGCCTACGTAGTAAACGTTTGACATACCGACTTTTGTTTCCGAGTGGACATGTGTTCAGGCACTTGTATCTGCCTATTTCATAATGTTTATTTTTTATTTTTTTTTATTTTTATTAATGGAACCGCCCTGCTTCAATCTTTGAGAGTTTTAACTTGGATATTTATGCTTAAAAAAACGTAACATCGTTCAATTTTGTATCCTCACTTTTTTTGGACATAAGACTTGTGGTGCAGGGAAACATTTAAGGCAAAAGAGCGCGCGACAGGTCACTAATGCGTTGAATCGACCAAGTCAAAACTGCGTGTTCAATGGTCCACTCCACGAATATACAAGAAGCGCTGCAGTACGAGAGGAATATACAAGAAGCGCTGCAGTACGAGAGGAATAGCGACGATTGTGAAGCTTGCTACCACCCCTGATGTGACCACTCTGCCAAGAGTGTAACGATGAAGAAGAAGAAGTAGAAAACGTTACGGAATGCTTTAAGCTGTCTAGAGATACTTAATTTCCCTTTCTTTGCTGAGATTTCGGGATGTCTGTCAATGTATGTGTACTGTGATCTTCCTGTATTGGGATGAACTTATGTCATTAAAAAAAAATAAGTAAGTTAAATTAACTATTATGATGAAAGGCTGGCTGTCAAGCAGTTTAAACAACAACGTGGTAGTTGAACAGGACAGCGCCATAAAGCAGAGTTGTGCTAACTACATAATACGTCAATTAAACGAGACTGAGTGCATTATACATGTCCTAGTACAAGTTGTGTGGAGCTTTTCACTGTTCCCAAACAGTTAGCGGTGTCCGTGCGCCCGGACGTATGAGTATAATGGGTGACACTCGCACCACGGTTCGGCCCGACCGACGCGACCGACGCGACCGACGTGACAGATGCGACAGACGCGACCGCACGGACCGACGGAGATGCATGGACCGGACGGCGAATTGTAATCCACGTACAATCACCCCGTTTACACTTAAAACCTTTTTGTTAATAATGTTCAGCGATTCATTTAATTGACAGTCTTATCATCCGCCTAGCCTTTTTCCAACTACATTGGGGTCGGTTTCCATTCAAACTAGATTCAACTAAATATACCTACAGCCTGCCTATCTAATTCCTACCCAGTAACTGCAACACGGTATTTCTTGGATAGACTGGTGTCAGATTTCGTGGCTTCTGACAATCCGTAACCACTTTCAAAGATCTATAAATGGCAGCCAGGACCAAAGGCTTCACTTACTTAATGAGGCACGGAGGCACGGAGCCTCCACAACCGTTGCTTAACCCTAAACATCGAGCCGTGCGGCTGTTAGCCACGGGCTCCCTTTTCTTGACAATCTCTGGTGAACAAATGTCGACGGCGGCAGGCTCATTCGGATAACGTCGTCGGTTGTACCTGCATTATTACATTTTGAAACCAAATTATGTTAATAAAGCAAAGAATATAAACCAGCGAGCAAAAGTTTGCTCCGACCAATCTAGACCAGATTGAGGCTTATTATCTGAGAATTTAATATTAATGTTTCGTTCACGATTCAACACAGTTGGGTAGAGAGAAGTCTATTTAATAACTAAATTAGAAATAATTCTATCTAGTTTTCTTTTACGCGGAATAATTACGAAGCTAAATAAATTTGATATGATAACTACAGGCTTTTTGATTTTCCTGTCTCCTGACTTGACACGCATTGTCCATAAACAAATAAACAGTTTCAAACAAGTCTCTTTTCAAGCAGTCCCGATGCTGTTGGTAGCTTTTGTTTTAGTTCAATCACACAGATTTGATCTCGTCCTTTGGGTCGCGCAGTCGACCGAACAGTCGACGAAGAAATCATTGGCAACACTCCACACAACAGCTCAGTTTGACTGGTGGCTGCGAAATGAAGTGTGCCCCAGTAACTGCGGTGCTGTGTGCTAGCTTGCGACGTGTCTCCACGTAATTTGCCAGCAACTCCCCGAAGCAACCTGCTGTTAGTTCAGTCACACGATCCGCTCCACGCGTTTTCTTCGAAGGGCTCCTACAGCCTACGTGTGCCCCGCGGCTCTACTCGAGAGCAAACAACAGAAGGGAACAATAACATTAATAACATTGTGTTACTGTCGGTTGTTCACGTGTACTAGTGAATGCTAGCGGACTGTCTGTCTTATCTATTAATAGACATCATATTACCAGCTTCGGGATAGTTGGTTTGTTTACCTACAAAGCATGCTACGAACATTGGGGTACGTACCACATGGAGTACTTAGCTCGTAGTTAACTACAAATTGTCGATGACGACAGCAACAGCTGTTAGTACACACGATCCAAAATCCCATATCACAAAGTCAAGATTATTATGGGTTTTGAAACAAACCCAACCAATCCGCCTAAACCTTTCCCGACCATATCGGGGTCGGCTTCCTCTAACCCGCACGCAGCTGACTACCAGTATTGTACATGGAGTGACTGCCTATATGACCGCCACAACCCCAGTAACTGGGTAATACGATACTCCCGGGCAAGACTGGCGTCAGATGAAAACCGGCCATTAGGTTCCAATTACTCGTATTCAAGCAGTCCGTAGACCGTTTCATTAGAATAGCGTCACATGACGTAAAGTGCCGTGTTATGACGCGACGTGACGTCGGTGTCGAGCAACAGTTAGCGGCGGCGTGCGGCAGCTCAGCTAGTTCACGAGCCACCAATCAGCGGCGCTTTGTGACGACGCTGACTGACCAGCGCGGCAGGGGACTAACATTAGCAGGGTAGTGAAGTTTATTTACTGTTTAGTTACTATACACATCAAAGAATTTATTTTGTCTAAAATCTTAAAATTGAATGTCAGTCGCACGTCATGGTTCAACCCGGTTTATTTATCTATGTGACAGTTTCAACCTTCATTAAGTACCAATTAGCTGGAAATGTTGTCAAAAGTTGTAAACATTTAATTCTTTTGACTGTGTCATTGAATTACTGTGGACCTGGCAGATTGAATTGAAATGTGTGTATCAAAATAAGTAAGTATTAAAATTAGACAAGCTATATATTTGTTCAGAAACTTTAAAAATAATGTTAAACGTATAGTATATATTAATATTCCAACGTCTTCAAACATCTAAGTAGGTAAAACAAAACGTTTGGAAGCGTCACACTGTTCTATAAAATAAAATTTCAGTTCATCAATGTTATCAGATAAAACATACCGAAACAGTTCATCAGTTTTATAATTGAAACCATTACATCGTCACCGGATTACGTTTAAAATTGACAAACCGTTTCATGTGGCCTCCGACAGGACCACCGCGCCCATCGCCGGTGATTAGCATAGCCCTTGTTGTTCACCGACACTCACGTGTGATTGTGTTCAACATTGTATAACCATGACATGAGCACAAAGGCACCGCGCCGCGATATATGCGAGAGAGATACACGATATACATAAACAAAAACGATTTCTTTTTACACGCTGCCGCGCCGCCTATTCAGGTTTCGCTAGTAATTTGGTGCTTGTAAGTGTATGAGAATAAAGAACATATTGGGGTCGACACAACACGACACGGCACAGTGTGACGCGGTCCCGTGCTTGAGGTAACGAGGGAGCATGTTACCTATTCCTCGGTACACATCACATCGGTTATGCGTGACACTCGGTATCTACAAACAGACAGCCTGTGCACTACGCAGACCCCCTCAGTCCCGCACTACTAAACTATGACTAACTCATTAAATAAACTTGTAATGAGTTACCATGAGATGACGCTAAGCCGCGACAGTTGTCGTGCTGTCGCGTTGTCGCATTGTCGCAGCAACTGGAAAGCGCTGTCTCCGGCTAATAACGTGACTACTTTCCAAGTGTACCGCGGAAATAGAGTATTGGGTACTAAACGTCACGTGACGGCAGTTAGCGTCACGCAAGCATATGTGACGTCACGCGGACTTTTGCTACGTGATGCGAGATGTGAACGACGTGTTACGTCACTTAGTAGCACTAACACTTTTCGTTTCTTTTTTTTTTAAACTGTATCAAATTATGCTAACTTATGTAAACACGACTAGCGTATTAAAAAGTTACACGAGTATGCCAAGTTTCAGTTTAATTAAATGTCATGAAGACCGGATATCTAACTTGCTATCGGGTACACATATGAACTAAATAAGTT
Organism: Mamestra configurata; assembly: GCA_002192655.3. Lineage (NCBI taxonomy): Eukaryota > Metazoa > Arthropoda > Insecta > Lepidoptera > Noctuidae > Mamestra > Mamestra configurata. The sequence goes on along the minus strand of NDFZ01005213.1, from coordinate 354,571 downwards.
TATAAAAAGCTTGTAAACAATCACTTGTTTAGCTGCATATATTTTGCATTATATAATGTCACCGGAAAATTGCAAACGCCTCAAAATTGTAAAATATTGCCTGAAATTGCTAACAAATTATTTTTAATAACACACGAATATATTGGAAACTATTGCATTTGGATGGGATTTATTGTACACAAAACGATTTTTTTATAATATACCGAGACATTATAATCAAATATAGATTTATTACAATCTTACGGAGTCTGAGTGAGAAAGGCGCACCTTTCTCTACAGCGTAGAGTTAGGTTAGTGCTGGCCATACTGACATAGTCTTATGCTACGCTTTCGTAGCAGCGTAGTGCCGTAGCGCCGTAGCGCCGTAGCGCCGTAGCACCGGGCGCCGTAGCACCGTAGCACCGGGCGCCGTAGCACCGTAGCATCGTAGGCCTTCACCCGCATTCGCTACAGGTTACGATGAATGAGTTCATTAACCATCTTTAAACCAAAAAGGAGGTGGTTTTGTATGTTTCTGTGAGTGGCGTAGACTGACAAGTTCATTTAAATAATGCAAAACGTTTGTAGGTAAGCCATGGTTTGTACAAGGGTGAAGAAAAGAAAATGGAAGTAAATCATGAAATTCATTCAATCTAACTGCAAGTTGCAAGTGAGTTTAGAAGCACAAGCTCACTCAATTTCAAATATTAAGTCTCACCAAAACCGCTTCATGTAAACTGCTTGACAAGCTCATATCACTTTTGCTGTTAGAAAGTTATCAGATCTCGCGTCGAGCCAAGCCCCATATGGCCATATGGCGTGATGGGAATTCCTATCGGCAACAACATGGAGCTTCCACCTTTTGCAGAGTGCTTCGTTATGTAAGGAGCTCCTGTGCAACAATTTATGTTTCTAGCGTCCACGGTGTAACTGTGCGTGGTCTGTCACTAGATGAATAAATTTAAGATTTTTTGTGAATCAGATTAAACATGTATCATTTGGATAGACAAGTGTGTACAACCAATGAATTGAATAAATACGACACCTCATGACATCGAAAGTGTCTAACGGGGTCTCTGCTAGATGTCTTTGGGCTCTCATTCTTCTACAAAGGTCTGGGACCCCAAGGACACGAGAAATGTTTTAAACGTCAAAAATAAATACTTAGTACATACATGTGTAGAAAATTGCAAATAGGAGTACATGTATCGTCTGTATAAGGAAGTGCTCGTAGCGCGACGAAAGTCTACGAAGCGTAGCACTGCGGCTACGCTAGACTGGCTGGCTTGTAACTGAGGAATATTAATGACTACAACAAGCTACAAAGCCTAGCCAACAGGCTAATGTAAAGCTAAGTTGAGTTTTGTTTCAAAGCGTGAGGAATAAGAGCCCCCGCAGACTGCAGACTTTCTACCGGCCGGAAGTTAGGACGGGTTGGGCTGCTAGTGCGCACACCGAGCCAACTAAACATTTTAGTTGGTGATGAGTGCGCAAACTAGCAAACTCGTTGAATAAAAATGAATACACTATTATTTTTATATGTATTATTCCTCTCATAACAACGGAGGAGGGCACAAATTTAAGACTTTCTATACTTGTAGAGGAGAGATCGAGCACAACAAACTTCCTCCCACAGTTCTTTCTTCACATTCAGAGTCAGAGTACTGTAGTAAGTTTATTTTTATAAAGTGTAGATCTTTTTTCGTCTTTCTCGATCAAATTTACGACAGCTGTCTCTAAAATCAACGATTAAAAACTGAGCAACGCCACTAAATAAAAAAAGTAAAGTTTAGTCGGCCGACTCGGCAGCACTCACGACGACGCGCACACACGATGATTGTTCAGTCACTAAACAATCGTCGTGTGTGCGCGAGGGGGAAGGAGCCAATACTGATTCCACCAACACCAACCAGTCGGCCGATAGTTGGCCAACAGTTTAGTTTTAAGACAATCGGTAAGCACATCAAACTTATTTATCGGCCGATACCGAATTGTTCCAGTATGCGCCCGCGCATACATCTTCATACTGATGAGCCCGACTAGATTATCGGCCGATAGAAAGTTTTCAGTCTGCGGTATCTCTAAGCAACTATTATTGATGTTTGCTCGCGAGTTTGTAAGAGAAGCTTAAAGATAAAGTTAGCAAGCAGTTCACGTTAAGAAACTAGACGAAACATTCAACACAATGATTGTACCTCCTCCGTGCTAAATTTCGTCTTCATGGGTCAAATAGTTTTAGATTAGTTTGATTTTATGATTTTTCAAGTTGTCAGTGAATGAATTCCTGCCTTTCGCTTATATATAGATTTATAGGAATATTGATTTTAATTACTATGTCATATACCTATGCGTTTCTGCGCCTCTAACCGCGACCCACATACACACAGTCCAGGCGACATGCAATCATGCTTAGTTTACTGTTGGTGCTGTCGCACACCCTGAGCATCAGACAAGCGCACCTTTTACGCTTTGTTGTGTAAAAATAATCGACATACTCATCTGCGAACATCCCCGGCGCACTACAGAAGCGGGGCAGCGCCACCAGCATCCTAAACGCGTTATTATACTGAACGTGGAGAACACTGTACTGTTATTGCGTACGTCTAGCCCTCAGGCTGAACGTGTATAATGAAGTACAGTACGCTCGAAAGAACGTGACTTTGACTGTAAGTGAGTATCGTGCAAACCTGCGAGCCAACATGTTCGCTCTAACCGACAACGCCCTCCACTCTCGGTCAGTGTCATCATCGTTCATCAGGGATCAATATATGACTGGATAAGGTATTTCAACTTCTAGACTCTCAGCAAAGGCGTGCCATACAGTAGTACAGGACCACTTTGTTAAGGTTTTTACCCCCAGCCTCAAAGACCATGACCACAGACTTTTTGCAATGAAACGCCAAACCATGTTCTTTGACATGCGCCTCACACTGGGCAACCAATTCTCTCAGGCCACAGACTGACGCACTCAGCAGCAGCATGTCGTCAGCATAACTGATATTATTAACACAGATACCGTCCACGTAACATCCAGCCAAACCCCAACGTAAACTATTTAATTTGCCGAACAAGTTTCAGCGAGCCCGTCTGAGCGCGCTGTGTCATCCCACGCAGGTCGGTATTTCAATACCTTGCTGCGCCTACACGGTTATAAAGCTATGAACTGTTTTTGCGGATTATTTCTACGTAATATAAACTTTATATTTAACGCGACTTTGGTATTTTCAAACTGTATGTTAAGCTTTTTCTTCTGACAAGATTATTACGAGTGATACGAGCTTAAAATTATAAGGTCTGGGTTATTTTTATCCTGTCTTATTGGTTATTTTTTTAAATCTGTATTTTAATGTTATAGCAAAGTACTTTATGCATGGCTTGATTTGATGTTCCATTACAACATTTATTAACTAATAGAACGTCAGGTATACAGATAGGCAGCTACACAATGCAGAGTATCACAGGTCGCTTTATCCCGGAAAAATGTATCAGTTCCTGTACGATAGTTCACAGAAGCAAAGCCGGAATCCTGTGCCTTGATGTAGCGAGCGGTCAATAGCAGCGCTGTCACTGGCAGTTGGCCACATCGTTAGCCGGGGCAATTTGGTTGCCTTTGAACCGACGGCGTCCAACAAACCAATCCCGACGCCTTTGCGTTTCCCCGGCGTCGACGGGTAATGGCCGCTAATCAACGGGTCCTGTTCGTGGACGACGTCGCATTCAACTCGAGGTAAAGGCGTGTTGAGGAGGTCTACTGCTCTTTTGAGTAACAAGGCTTGTGTTCTAGGTGTTTGTAGGTCGCCTGTCCGTCGGTCAATAGTCACAGAACTGTGGTGTTCTATGTGTGAATAGAGGTGACTATGGAAACTGCACACAAAAGCCACATAATTCAAATGAATATTCGATCACAACTAAATGGTTGCTAGCAGATAGCCGAGGTTTTTTTTATGTGGTCGTTCCGGCTTACCCCACAATCCCACCATACTCCATCTGCGCATGTGGCCCGCCAAACTTTTCTGTGAGGCGCTGTAGACTAGCACAATATTTGTGCTATATTTATAGTCCTCTTGACTGACTTTGGCCATGGCGTCCAATCTCAATGGCTAAGACTAGCCATCATTTATAGTGTACAAGTGTGTGTGCAAACACAGGCGCACTCCCTCTTCTATCACTCTCATTTTCCGATGAGACGACAACCCGACACGACCGGAGAGAGATCTGGCGCAGGACCAACGGCTTAACCGCTCTGATCATAATACTGGGGATGGAATATTTAACTGTACGTTAGGAATTTGATCGATAACTCAAGAATACAATTTTTTTGAGGAACCATGTCTGTGTATGGATCTCTGAAGGATAGCATTAGAAAAAGTCATATATTAATATTAACAGGTATGTTTTCGCATAATTGAAATGTGTTACTAATTCAAATGTTTTGTTTAGTCTTTTGGGTTGAGTCGCGACTGTCTCAGTATTGAGCCGCCTCCATGAGTCTAATGACATACAATTTAGATAACTGCTTTCAATTTGGATTTGATATTACAGTCCCTCAGCATTTATGAAAGGTTGGATTACAAATGTCGTTGTACTTCAGAAAAGACTGTTAATATTAATTTATCCGTCTGAGTGCTTATTTCAAATGAGAATAATCACAGTGAGGACCTTTCAAATGATTACAGTTGGCTACTTACTTTGTTATTAAAACATTATAAATTCTATGCACTCGAATATAATGGCGTCTGAATTTTATCTTGGACGTAAAATGTTTTACTTTGAAGAATAGATGTTTTTCTATTTATCTTTAATTAAATGAGCTTTCGAAGACAAAGACTATAATTTTGGAATTTTGGCATGAGCAATTACTTAAGCGGAGACAATATGTCATTTGAAAGTAAGTACCTATGTACAGTTGTAGTGTAAAGTGCTAGTGTGTAGCGAACGGAACACTTGAGCCGGTGTCTGTACCGGCCCGGGCTGATCACTCAACATCATCTAGGTACATAAACGTTAGTACATAAGTACTATCACTTACGTATGTATTCTATGAAGTAGTTCCTTCAATAGCGATCAATTTTTGTTTTGCCTGATAGCCGATAGAATACTATTTGAGTCATATTAAAATTTATTAAAATTCGGGTTTTAATACCTACATAAAAGTAGAAGATTGATTGTTTTTTTGAGATCATTGATAGGGATTTAATTTGAACTACAAATTTTAAAATCTGTAGGTAATACGAATAGCAGAAAACATAGTATTTAATATTCTTGCAAAAATGTTAACCGCCATATTTTACGTGACTTTTAATAACACATTTTAAGTAGGCATCGCATTACCCATATGAGAACGTTACTTGCTCAGCCTTTGCCAACTAAACTTCAACTAAGGCGCGAAATTCATGTAAAGCAAAACTTTAACGGCAGTTCGTTATAAGTTCACGTTTCTTTTAGCGAGGGAGCCTGAGGCGGCAGAACTTGGGATAGGACTCGACTGGCATTATGATACGACTGGCATAGACATTAAGTTTGTTGATTAGAAGTGCATCCGGGTCGGAGGCCATGCGCAGCGTCCACAACTTGTTACCAAGGTACGTAGATAACGTAAGTCGTACAGGGCGTCCCGGCTGAAGTCATTGAAATTCATCATGGTTCCTCTGAGAGTGGCAGAGTAATCGGGAATTTCTTCTAGTGAAATTGAAGTACGATGAAGTGAACTTAAAAAAATCCACTGTTTACAATTTGTCCACTCATACACAAACACGTACACCCTCACACACACACACACACACACACACACACACACACACCCCCTAACACCCTCACACACACACACACACACTCCACGACACACTATCAACCACAGAATCATAAACCTACTCTTTTACTAACACAAATCTAAAGCGTAATTAACTTAATAAACAGCGACCTTATGTACAAATAGTATTGTGTACCTTTTGCTGCGACTGAACACTGTATTTTTTGTGTCAATAAACAATTTTTTATTTTTTTTATTTTTTATTAACTTTAACAGGTTGTTCACTGCACAAAGAATTGCTGCAGTGGATTTTTTTAGGACAAATAAATGACAAGTCGAACTGGGTATATGTGTGGGCGCCAGCAGCGCCTAGTGTAAGTATTTGTCCCGCGGATATTCCTCTGAGCAACAATGGCGGCTGCCGTATGTATACTTGCATAGTCAGAACAGTCGCGGCCCATCAGTTTCCATCAGTAAACGGTAACACTCACTGATTGCTTGGTTCGCATAGACAGTGTTGAAAAAACCTGTTGTGAGGCGTCTCTGTGATGAGTGGCGGTCATTAGTTTGAAGTCCTACCTAACAATAATAATTAAACTGTAGTTAGGACCAAAAGGCCATGAAAACATAAGTGTTAACGTCTGTAATGCAAGTGGTCGTGCGGTACGTACCTGACGTTCTCATAGCGCTGGATGTAGATCTTGTGGAACTGCTCCTGGCGCGGCTGGCTGGCGATGTCGGCCTTCATCTCCATGGCGACGTGGCGCGGCAGCACGGACAGCAGCAGGCGCTCCTGGGGACGAGCACGGGGGTCAGTACGGTGGCACTCATTCAACAAGGACTTCATCATTTACTAAGCGCTCTGATGGTTAGTTGCTTACGGTAAAGAGGTTAGCATTCATTTTACATTTATATGTTAAGTGTTATAATTTTCTTTATATTAGTTGTAATAACGATTTAGTTTTTTTGTAATCACCGTGTACAATGCTCTCACTACATGTGTCACTACGCAGACTCCCAAGACACGGGCCAATGTCTTGTTTGGAGGTCACCACCATCCATCCTTACTTTTGTGAATGTGCAATTTGATTGTTATCTATTAAAATAATATTACTAAAAACCCGCAAATTGAAAACGTAACCCGGTAACAGAACCTCTGTTTTCACTGTACAACTCGTCGAGTGGAATGAATCCCACGGATCGTCTGTCCTCACGGGTTAAGCTCGCAAGCAAGTGCGCCGCAAGTATCAAGTTCATTGAGATAGTTCCTCACTACATGCCTTCCCTCCTCCGCGCTCCAGTATCAAGAAAAACATTCGCAAACATCTCGCTCTCTTTATCAAATATTAAAATGTTTCTTCATTTTTTCTATCTGACTAAATTGGCCGTTGTAAGAATATAATTAGCTTCAGGTTCGTTCCTGTTTCTTTGTAGTATCGTTGCTAACATGTACACAGGAATTTTGATTAAATTCTCTTTTTTATCTTTCATCTGTTATATACCTATATTATTCTGTATTTCGTAGGAAATAGGTAATACATTGTATAAACATCGGCCGGTCGGGATATTGAAGACTCAACGAGGAGCGATCAAGAACAAAGCGGATCAACGCGCGCCTGTCAGACACAAGCGCCTTACGGAAATAGACGAGTCCCTACAATATGAGATGGGAATAGAATATTACCGTCGAGGTACATGTTGTGTCTTATGAACTAATGACGCTGCATGCGGCGCCGGCGCTCGCACGAGTGCAGTCAAGGAGCGCGCCGAGTGCTTTCTACGAGGAAATAACGAATTGCTCGCGACTCGACTATTTGTCAATTTGCAGAAAGTTAAGAGCTTATTTCCACCGACGAGCAAATAGTTCCGATCTTGAATCGCCGCTTCAACTGCGCTATTTTATTATAATGAGAAGCAAAATAAACTGCTTCGATATGCAAACTAAATTGAATGTCGAATCTATTTTGAAACACAATCGCATTTAGTTGGCAAGCCTTTGAAACACAAATAACGATATTATTGACATCATTTCCAGACTAGCACACGCACGTTTATCCAAGCTTTAATTAAATCAAAGCTTCACGAATAATGTTTGATTTTGCGTATTAATTCTAATTAGTGGCTGCTGCAAAATGTTGTTAAGAGCATCATTCATTGAACTAATTTAATTGAAAACAACCATTTGCAGTGCGCTGATGGAAATATAACGCAGTATGAGTAGTGTGAAACGTCGGATAGCCAAGATTAATGCTAGCATCTCGCTCACTGCCAGGGTTGCGGAATTTGTTCTAAATAGTTATCGCGGCCCTGGAACGCAAAGGGCATTTGCAGGGACACGGTTGGGTTTTAGTCAGTAAGAGTGTGACACTTCCTTCCGAACTACCTGGAGTGGGAGGAGTCATTTGATGATTCCCACCCAAAACAAAGTATCGGTATCGCTCAACAAGTCCGACCGCGTCACCAGCTAGCGTCCAGTGCTGATACAATATAGATGAGTGATGGCGCTCGTAATTTAAAAGCCAAAAGGCAAATGTAAAAATGTATTTTTCTCTTTGAGCGTCGGCGTCGGTATCAAATCCCTGATAATCTAAAGAAATAATTATGTTGCTTCGCTTGTGTTCCGTAATTTTCGCGAATGTATTATTCAGTGAGATGTAAAATTTGCTAATGCGAGTGCGGGAGGGAATCGTAGGTGTATTATCAAAATTGAATTGAGAGTGAATCGGGAGGAAAGAGACGATGATGGATCAAAAGATTCTGTGGAAGTCAAACAGCGATCGAGGAAGGGCAGGCAGACAGGTCACAAGTCACAGCCGGACTGCCGGTTGGAAGCTCAGTAATGCTATCAAGGGGCTCGCATTAATGTGGCGTATAAATTAGCGTCCGCTATCAGCATGAATATTGAATATGAGCGTCCAACTGCCGGCGGCGCTAACTTCATTATCAACCTCTGATTTACTCTGCTGTTGATACGCCTTACTTACAAGTATGATTAAGCACTCTAACGCAGTAGGCCGATACATGTAGTAGAGCTAAAATAAACAAATATTTGAATATGTTTCGTAATTATTCAGTATGTAGGTATACGTATGTGAGTGTTCGACTAAGCTCGTAGCTCGCAGACAGGCTTGTATTTAAGAACAACACAGTCAACAACAATATTAATATGACGGAATGCGCAGATGTGGTCCGAATACAGCCAAACTGAAAGTGTTATTAAATATTACCTAGATTGTTAAACAACGTAAACGGTTTAAGTTCTTGATGAGCATTAGGTAGGTACTACGACGTCACACGGCAGTACATACTTGCGGTGCGAGGCACAGCCGGGACAGGCGGTACAGGCGCGCACACAAGGCGCTAGTTAGCGTCACACAATTAGATCGAGTTACTGCCGGCTGTAAGCCCCGTGTCGTCAGGATTAGGGAGGCTCCTCCACTTGCATAATGTTCGCTGTGGAAGCCAGATAATAATTTGATGTTTTGTGTCTATTCGTGCTTTGTAGCTTATATAATATTTATCGTAGCTGGCTCATTTAACTGTCTCATGTCTGCTTGTAATGTCTGTATATTTGTTCAGACTTAATTTAGATTTCTTTTGAAATGAAACGCGAATGTCTTTGAACTTCTGATTTTAATTTGATTTAATTACCTAAAGATCAAACACATAAAACAAATGGATCTATAACATTACTATCCACATTTGAAAACGCGCTGAGTTCAATCTAATAGATAGGTAAATATGACATGTTTCTCTGTCTCAGGGAAGACTGACAAGGCTCTACACTCTATGCTGCAGTAGTATGCAGGTCATTGTCAAGCTAGAGTGGTCTCATTTTAAACACAATTATGTGCAAATTTTGAATCATCTTTTACACGATGTTTGTGCTTATTCGGATACAAGAAGATAAGCTAAGCGCCTACTTTCCTCCGGTTTACTTTAATGAACTTTGCTCGTGTTTGTGTAAAATATAATAAAGATCTATCAAGACGCTTAGTTGACACTTCGCGTGACCCAAGGGTTGGCTCTTACCTTGGGCAAAGGATAAGCATTGCCATACAACGTGGCAATGCTGCCAGCCTAGTCTATAATTTCTTCGTGTCGGTTCGAGAAATTGTGGCCTGACATAAACTGGCGACCAATCAGCTCTCTGCTCTACAATTTATCTGTTTCGGCGTGATAGTTAAATTGGAAACTTCACCCCTCATTGGGTCATATCTGAACAAGTCATAAGACATTTATTTCTAAACAAATACATTGTGTAGAAAGTAATACGTAAATTTAAGCAAAAACCATAATAACGACCGATTAAAGTTAGAGCAAAAAAAAAATTAAATAACAGCATATAACAATATCCTAATAATTAACAATAGCGAATAATTTTATAATAAAAATAGATTGTCAAATTTAAAATTGAGACCAATGAGAGCCTTGTTTCCAGGTTTACTATCAACCGAAAACGGATAAATTGTAGACTTGTGCTCTGATTGGTCGCCATTTTGTCAGTCCACAATTTCTCGGATGATATTATAGAGAACAAATTTTCGGTTGACAATTTATCGAGAGTTTACAATCTCCCAAGTTATTTTATAATCTTACGGAGTTTGCCATTTTCCGGTGACATATACATATTTATAATTAAAGTATAAATTGTATCTAGCAGGTTACAAAAGTTGGTCAAAGTTATAAAACTGACTATTTTTTATTTATGCTATGACCTGACACCTGACACCGAGATAAAAATGTATCCGAAGTCTCTCTAAAGTAGAAACAAAAAAACCGAGTCGGTGGCAAGTGTGACGAGCAGTTCAGCGCCGCAGCTTGCGCGTCGCGTCGTTACCAGCCATTACTGTCATGTACCGCCAGCGCGATACTGCTCCTACGGCGACGACACCGCTCTGCGCCTATCCATCGCCGCCCCAGTACACGACCAAAACACTATCTCCCCCACACCAATCTTCAATGAACGCTGTCCTCACATATCTATACGAAATGCTTCAAAGTCCTCAGTAGGAGCAGCCAAGTTAATTTAGATTAATACACGAATTTGTTAAGCGAGACGGTTTGTTAATTTTCGTGTAGATTAATCTTAAGTTAGAGATAAAGGAATTTAATTCAGTCTCTTAATTTGATTTAGTCTGTAAATAGTGGACTTTGTGAGTTGTTAATTCTTTCGAGTCTTACAAGAAATCTGCGGTAAACAGGCGACAGAAGGACTGTGAGCTTAGGCACAGTTGCAGTGCTTTCAAACAAAGCCACCTGCAATATTATTCTAAAGATTTTCATGTATGACTGCAAACAAAAAGGACAGGATGACTACGAATATTGAAAGATGAAGTGCGTTACGTTAAGCGGTCTCAAAGTCTCAATTGGCTTTTTCTGCGAATACACTCTGGCTATGTATTTCCTTACCTTTACGCGTATGTGGACATGAAGCTTCGGATATTAGCCCGATATAAAACAACAATAGATACAAAACAAAGTACTATAAATACATATTCCATACTAGCAACTATTAGAAAGCAGTAACACGGCGAGGTTCTATAAAGCGCTCCCCGAGCCGGCCCGCCGCCGCGCCGCCGCCTGGCACTTGGCAATGTTCACAACAACTCCGACACTAGAACACATGTCTCTAGCGAGAGCAACATCGTCTAGCTTTAAAAGTAATTAAAACTTCTTCTTATAAAGAATTTATATCTTCTTTATCAGTGTAATATCAAAGTACCTACGTAGTTCAAGGAAACTTGTAAAATATCTTTGTTTGGAAACTTTTCCAGGTTGGTTGAACAATCGCTAATATGTATCATAGACTTTTGATATTGTAAACTAATATCTAATATAAAATGAGAAATAAAATCATTTGTTTGTATGAACATTAATTTAGAAAAGTATTGATCAGATTGCGTTATTTTCTATATTCTTTTTATCTTACATATTTCTCAAAAAAAAAAAGGGTTACTGTGAAATAGGCTATGGGAGCAAGGCTATGCAGGTATGGTTTAAAATTTGACAAATAAACATACTTATATTATCTAGTCTAAACTTCTACCGATCATCTTCTATCATTAACAATTTCTGAAGGTCGCTACCATCGAGCAGGATTTACAGGCATTATCCACAAGTACGGGGAAGTTCCAAACAATTCGTTACAATGTACCGTGGCACTATCTGGCAAACAATAAAAGAATTAAAACAAGATACGCGCGAAAAACATAACCCTTCCTTGGAAGTCGGGTAAAAACAATGATGGAATTCGAAAATGGAACTCTTTGGGAACATGTTACTTTTTAATTTGCGAGACTGTCATTTGTTATTTCATGTTGGCATCCTTTCGAAAATTGTGTGTCATCCAAATGAATTTAACTCGTGAACATTTTCGTTCAATGATTTTATGATTTCCGCTGTGGCTTAAGTCGACAAGAGAGTTGCCAGAGACTTCAATTGGCATTTGGTTATGAAGTCCATTTGGTGATAAACCGTGTCGCAGCTCTGTGTATTCGTGGTTTGGAGAATTTAGAAGTGGACGTGATCATCTCCATGACGAGGTAAGTGAAGATCGACTGGCGACTGCGGTTACAGAATCTGATATTGATACCGTACGACAACTTATTGAAACTGACAACAGAAATTACTTGTCAGCAAATTCGTACTTTGTTAGGCATTAGAATGAGCCAAACATTTTTCATGTTCATCTGAAGATTCGGAAGCTTTGCACTCGATGGTTACCGCACGGCTTAACGGACCAGAAACAACTGCCTGTCCAGTGGTGCCGTAATATAATGATAAAATAGTTTAACGAAGGACAGCCATTGGCTGTCAATAATATCGTGACAGGTGATTAAACTTGGTTGTACTGTTTTGAACCCAAAAAAAAAAGTTAAGAAAAGTCGAAGCCTTGAAAGAAAAATGGTTGTTTCTTTTTTTCGGCAAATCCGGACATTAGACTACAGTATTTTTTATTTTTATTTTATTTTGACAAGTACAGTGACAGACTACAGACTAAAAACAATTCATCACAGCCATGACAACATACATTATGTGAATCTGGGGCCCAATTATTACTGTACACAGCGTTCAGTATTTAATAAGCTTCATTAGTGACATTTTACAAATGTTTACATAATATGAAAAAAAAAAAAAAAACTTCCAACTACAATTTATATAAAGCATTTCTAAATTCGTTGAAACTGCTCAAAAATAAGTCTACCTTAGGGCATATTGCATTATATTGACTGCACATTCTGGACAACGGGTTATTTTCAGAATCATTATTGTTACTAGCCGGAATACTGAATAATTGTGGAGTGCGCACAGATCTAGTTGGTATTTTAAAGTTTATCTGGTCAAGTAATTGAATGTCAAAGGAACCATTAGCAATTTTATGCAATGTACTTAGATCACTCACCCATCTCCTTTTCTCAAGACTCTTCATGTGAAAGTGTGTGAGTCGCTGATTGTAATTGGGTAGTTTACGTCTGAGGCCATATTTCGCACTTAAAAATCTGACAAATCTTCTCTGCACAGATTCGATGCGATCAATGTGAGTGTTATATATTGGAGACCACACAGACGAGCAGTACTCCAATATAGATCTTACCAGGGAATAGTACAATATTAACAAAGTTTGCGGATGTTTAAATGGTTTAGCATTGCGCAATATGAAAGACAGTAAACGGTTTGCCTTACTGCAACTGTGATCATGGTGGGGCCTAAATGACAAAACCGAGTCAAACATAACGCCCAGGTCACGTACCACTTTTACCCTATCTACTACTACTCCTCTAATATTGTAGTCATACTTAATTATGTTTTTACTATTTTTAGAAAATGTAATAACCTGAAATTTTTTGGCGTTTAGTGACATCAAATTTTCGTCACACCATTCGCGTTCGTATCGCTTGAAGATCAAAGGACAGGGTCTGCAGATTGGCACTTCAACACTTGCTTGCCCAGAGTCTTAGAAAAAGTTCTCGAAAAGCGTCCTCGAAGCAATGTCCTCCTTCACCACGGTAACGCATCCTCACATTCCGCTAAGGTAACGGAAGCGTATTTGAAGGCTTCAAATGTGGAACTGATGAGGCATCCACCATACATCCCGGACCTCGTACCCCGCGACTTCTTTTTGTTTCCAAAAATTAAAGACAAACTTAGAGGCACAAGTTATGAATACGTCCTTAAGGAAAACTGGTCCAACTGCTATATATAATGGTTTCAGCGAATGCAAAAATGAATTAATTGCGACTTTGAAAAACAATAAATGTATCGTAAGCCTTATATCTAGTCTAATTTATCAGAATCGAGAAACGTACAGTACATGCACCCGAGAAGTGCATGTACGTGCGGCCAGCGTCTCGCGCCTTCATACGAGCAAAGTTGTTCTCACCAGCTTGCCTTTAATTATGTTTTAATTACCTTTTTTATTGTTGAATATAAATATAAGTACCGTTCGAAATCCTGAATAATACTCAAATTAATGCTATTTAAGAATAATCTCCGCCAGTGTCATATACTCTCCAGATACCGGGTTTAAATCGAAACAATTATTCACAATGGGCCTCAGCAGCGTCCGGCGATTAAACCGCGTGAGTTTAATGTTGAACCACGGGCCGGCCGCGACGGATCCACCGGAGATGACACTCGCGACGCACCCGGACGCCCGGATTGGCTTCGTGCGTTTCGTGCGGCGGGAAAAGAAAATTTTTCAAATGTCTCGGTACGAGTATCTGACATTTTAGCCGTATGCGAGAGTAGGTACGCCACGGTTAGACATTTAACCGGTCATTTCAATTGAAACCTGAATCTTATACTGGACCTATTACTATTAGTCCAATATAAGATTCAGGTTTCAATTGAAATGATTTGACTTAATGTTTGGCCGGAGAAGGCGAAAGATAAAGTTTGCTGGAAAAATATGAGGGAGGCCTTTGCCCAGCAGTGCGTCAAAATAGGCTAAGAAAAACACAAACCAGGTGCCAGGTCCTAGACAAGTAGGTAGGTACGCCGTTCCGTTTAGCAATCAGATGAAAAGTACTTGTGTAACACAACCAGTTAATCATTGCGCACGTTTCCGGATAGAACACAAAGCAACATTCAATCATATCTAGTCTATATTCCAAACCCTCCCACTAACTAATGACGTGTAATACTGTTGTCATATAATAATATTGATATCTTGTCGAAGGAGACTCGATGAATAACCAGTTGTTTGTGTTGTCGGATTACCCGAAATGCCGGATACGTAGGATAACGAGGAGACGAGGTGAATAGAAGCATTCAATGCCATTATGTAGCTAGGACCATTGATGTATTGAAAACGAGACAGTTATGAAATCAACTGAAAAGCTATTATTAAGAATACATTCAATTTAAAATACGATACGTGTACCAGAAATGAAAAGTTATTGTAATGATCTGCCAACCGGAATAGATGATAATGGGTTTCTTGTTAAAACTGACCGTGACTGCGCTACCTCTACAATTTAGTCGCGGTGACAATACTAGCCCATTGCTAGGTATCGTATCGAAACGCGACTAAGAGTAACTGCCAACAACGCGGGCCATAAGTCCACTAAACAAGCGGGCTCCATGAATGGTGTGCACTCCGACCACGCCGTCCACGCTCCAGCGGACGCAATGGCAAATATTGAACGGTGAACCGCAGCAGTGTCCTTTCACCGCTGCCACATTAGCATAGGCGTCGCCATTTCATTTAAATTGGTTACTTTTGTCCACGATTAACGGTTGCGGTGGGCTTTGGACAAGATCACGGACGCGGTTTACTAATTAAATTTGATTTTGCATACGATTGCCTCAAGGAGTTGCTAAATAATAACAGCCACACGAGTCAACCTTAGAGGTTAAACAATGCTCGCCGAGTTCAGTCTATGGATGGGTGACCATCTTAACTTACCGAAATCAAAAGACGTTGATGCCGTTTGTCATTTGTTGAGCTTTGGCAGTCGAAGCCAGAAAATCTGACAGTTTTGCCAAAAAGTCCCATGTGGGTACATCTCACTGGCTTGTGGAGGTCAGATGCCTGTCTGACCTCCTACCTGGCTAGTCCTCCTCGACTGCCTAGTCACTCCACATAAAATACTAGGACTCAGTTGAATCCGGTTTGACTGGAAGCCAACGCCAAAGGGAAGGCTAATGGTGATACGATTGCCTAAACAAATAAAAACTAGATGATTTCGAGTTGCCTCAGTAATCAGAACTTGTAACGCTATTTAACGGGCACTTAGTTGTACACTATAACGTGAGCAATTAGCTGGCTAATTGATCCGATCACGGCCTATTTACTATTATGTACTTACAACGTTCAGCGGAGTACGTCGAGTGCGTTCGATTAGCAGTGGAAGAGCTGACAATTAACAGCAGTTGCTAGATTTATCTCGAAGCTTCAATGAGCCATGTTTTTGGTGAATATCAGAATGTTTTCCTCAAATAAGGAAGATAAAGACCCGTGGGGTAACATAGCCCGCCGACTAAAGGTGCCCAATTAGTTTCCCATATACATAGGTCATTAACTTCAATCAAATCAAAATCAAAAGTCATTTATTCAAATTAGGAGTGTCAGCACTTTTTGAAAGTCAAAGTTTTACCTATAGACAGTTCCCCAAAGCGCTCACCCGTCACTACTTCCTAGTGTTTTAGCTGGGAAGAAGAAGTGGCGAAACAAACTCCCCAGCAACGCATCTGTCTGCTAAGTTTTAAAAACTTGAATTTATACAGTACCATGCAAAGTATTTTACAATACCTACATGACACAGAAAAATAAAATATTCAATTTGTAAATCAAATTAAATGAAATTAATTGACACTTGTTAGCTAGCGCACTCCATTAAACCATCAGAAATAGACAAACTCAAGCATTAACAAGTAAACCAAACTAATTAAGCCTCCAGGCATAAATGGTGTGCCCGCTTACACGTGCAATGATATAATCTAACAATAGGACTGTGACTGGAGCCACCAGTGATGAACTAGAGCCAACATAGTACTTAGTATTAATAAACCGTAGTTTAACGTTAAAATAATAAAAAAAAAATACCATGATCATGTTTGAGGGAAGGAGGTAACCCGACCCCCGACACTACCGCAAGCAGTGACATCTAGGGGAGCATGACGAACTTGCTGCCGGTTGTTCAGGCAAAAATAATATAAAACAGCTATAGGACAACAGTATTGTGCATCATATGTTGCAATACAACTCATACATCAAAATTATTGTAAAGAGTAGAATATGTCAAAAAAATAGTAAAAGATAACTGAACAAAACGGTCAACAAAAATAAAAAAAATATTAATATGAACTTATATAATCTGTCATAAGCCAAACCAGATAGAAAGAACATTAAGTACCTATAACGAATATCTTGCGTTCAACGGTTCAACACTGCGACCAACTATTCTTATCGAGTCATTGATAATAATATAATAGTATGCCTTAAAACAAAGGTTTGATTTAACATTAATTTTAAATTCATTAAAAGTCACGGCAAGAAAAGAAAGGGGTAGTTTCTTGTAAAAGCGGATTCCGAGCCCCACAAACGAGCCCTGGATCATACGGAGAAGGTGGGAAGGAGCATGTAGTTTGTGTTTATTGTGGATATTGCTGGTTTTGGTGTGTAAATGTATATTTTGATTAATATAATTCTAAAATGTTTGCAAAAATGAATTGAGATGCCACCGTGAGAAATCCAATCTCTTTAAAAAGTTCTCTTATTGAAACCCTTGACCCTAGCTGGTATATTGCACGTACAACACGCTTTTGCAAGATAAATATATTCTGTATGGAAGCAGCCTTTTCCGCAGTAGGATATCGTAGGCCAAAACGCTATGAAAATAACTGAAATAGATTAACCGAGCTGTGTCAACGTCAGTGTATTGTCTAACTCTCTTGACGGCATATGCGGCAGAACTGAGCCTTCCTGATAGGCTTGATATGTAAGGACCCCAGAGAAGTTTTAAATCAACAGTTATGCCCATAAATACTGTCGAGTCCAAAGTTTCAAGCACTTCTTTATTTAAGATGACATTGGGCCCTACTTTTCTAACATTGGGCAGGGCAAACTATACATTTCGTTTTCTTCGCATTCAGAACTAGATTATTTGTCGTAAACCAATCTGTAAACATATAAAGAGCGCTGCAGTTTACGTCGTCAAAATCTCGTCTATTCCTATCTACTTTAAAAATAAGAGAGGTATCATCTGCAAACAGCCCTACGTCACAGAAACCCTTTAAACCCTTTAGGAAAAAAGGCAAATCGTTTATATACACCAGAAATAAGAATGGACCCAGTATAGAGCCTTGTGGCATTCCTAAATGAACTGGTAGCCCGGAAGACTTCACACAAATGACATCCACACATCGAAAACTCCAATTGCATTTTGCGAGTTCTCCCATGCGTTGAATATGTATTTAAGGAGAGCAACACCCGCATTTGCGGTCGAACGACCTTTTCTAAAGCCATACTATTGATTATGAAGAAGGCTATTTAAATTAAAATGTCTAAGTAACTGCTTGGGTTTTAACTTTTCAAATATTTTACTAAAGCAGGTAAGATGGAAATATGCTAGAAGTTGCCTATGTCATTTTTATTACCTGATTTAGATAAAGAAATGACTTTACTACAAAGTCAAAGTCAACGCATTTATTAAAAGTAACAGCAAAATAGGGCGCTACTAAGTCTTTTATATTGCTCAAAAGTTCAATGGAGATGCCCCAGTAATCACCTGTGTTTGTAGACTTTAGTGTGTTGAAACCGTTAACTACATCACGCGGTGTTACGTGCTCAAAACTAAATAATTGATTACACTTAGGCACACTACTAAGCAATAGGATTTCAGTTTTAGAAGGGGTCGAATTTAAGGAGCGGGTTGTAGTTACAGGTATATTGCAAAAAAACTCATTGAATGCCTCAGTTACGTTAGCTGCATTACTTATTAATTTGTAGTCGACTATTATCTCTTACTGATTGTCTTGTTTAACCGACTTGCTCGTTTCATTGTTAATAATTTTCCAAGTGGCTTTAGATTTAGCTAAAACACAAATCTTTTATACAATTTAGAATTATTTCTAACATACTCTAAAAAAGCGGTATCAAACCTGTATTTTTTCAAACCATATAATTCGTATAGCATCGTTCTACTTTTATAAAAACCTGCTGTAGCCCATTGGTTGAAGCCAACTGATGTGGGTACGGTTAATAGTTTTTGTTTCAAAAGTTAATTGGTACTCTTTTTTCATATTTTATTTTAATATTCTACCAAAGGCGTTTAATTTTTTTTGCTATTTTAATTTTAAACTTGTTACAACGACTAGTTGTGTAGGGCCTGAATTCTATTTTATTATGCGTTTTTTATTTAATGGCATACGCAAGCCAACTAGTAGTACACAGTGGTCAGATGTTAAATCGCTTAATACTAATTTATTATCAAAATCACAATTAGTAAAATAAAATCAAGGCAAGTCGACGAAGATGCCGGGATCCTTGTTGTTTCATAAAACAAGTTAACCAAATTATAGGACCTAAATAAATTGAGAAGTCTGACACTTAATGGAGTAACATCTAAAATATTAACATTAAAATCCCCACATAATACTATACTTTTATTACTTGATTTTAACTTGATTAAGTAAATCGTCCATTACCGATTCAAAAAGCCCAAAATCACCAGATGGGGGTCGATACACGCAAATTATAACATATCGCTCGAGTTCAACACAAGATAACTCAGCAGTGCGTTCGATAGAAAGATTAACAAGAACTAATGAACCACCGCGAATAGCACTTATTCTTACAAATGCAATTTGTACGGTAAAATGATCATCATTGATAAATGCTACTTCATGTTCTTTCAACCAATGTTCAGTGAAACATAACACTTGAACATCATGTTTCTCCATAAAATAACTTAACTGTAATTATTTGCCGGAAAGACCTTGCATATTTTGATCTACAACATTCAAAATATCAGTCTTTTCCGATGTCGAACTTAAAAGTTTAAACTACTAAGTGTATCAATAGTAATGTTAGTATCATAATTAACAGTAATCTTTGGTAGGTACACTACATGGACCCGTGTCACAGTATATATTGTATGCTAAAAGATAAGCAATGTGTCTCCTACAACTAGGTGGTAAATACATTGTATAATTAGAATTAGTCAGTTTGTAATCTGATTACCAATTGTCAATTGTTGTTTTAAGTAGCAAAGGTTCTTCTTGAAAATCTCCTTCCAGGCTTTATATTTATGTATATAGCACAACACGCATTGGTTAGCAATTCAACAAGTTTAGAATGCAGTCAAGCAAATGAATTTCGCGAAAAGTTGTGGCAACAGGAAGGGGTAACTTCGGAACCTAGGTGACGGTTGCATCAATCCTATTCGTGCGTGTGGCCCGCCTCTCGTGATGGTGACGCTTGGGGGAGTACTAAGCCTTTCAGTACAATGACGATGCTCCGGGAATAGACTTACCTGTTGTTGGTTCTCGCGCTGGGTGACAAGGCGCGCCTCGACGCAGTCGCGCGTCTCGAGGAAGGCGCGGCGCTGCGCTAGCTCGCGCGGGTGGTGCGTCATGACGCCGGCCACGTTGCACGCGATCAGCGTCACCACTGAGCAGTAGATTTGCTGCGGAAAATATTTCACGTCAGCAAGTGCCTTTGCCAAAGTTCTGCTTTTACCGAAAATGGGTAAATATCTATTACATATCCAGCTCCTCGGAAACACCGCTAAGCCCATAGTCCTGGGTGCCATTAAGGGTTCTTACAGTCGACCGGCACAGCTTCCACGCTGTGCCATTCGTCTGTATGAACCCTTATAGACTTTTGATGGTTACTTATTACGGGAAGTCAGAATCCCGAAAGTCAACTGACCTTAGCAAGAAGCAGTGTAGTATCACCCAGTATCCCCAGATACTGAATATGACTGCTTATTCTACTTCTATAATCTAATTGTAGAAGTCAAGGTAGTCATATTCAGCTAGACTGGAACACGACCTCAACACAGCTGATAGAGAAAGTCTAACCAGATGATCATGCTGCCTTACAATTAAAAGCTAGAGCCGCAGCCCCGCGTGTATACTCACGTGCACGTCTTCGGCGTCACCGAGCATGATGTGCGCGCCGATGTCGACGATGGCGAGCGCCACGCCCGCTAGAGTGGCCTCCAGCAGGCGCACCGGCAGCGTCGCATACGTCGCGTACGTGAAAAGCGCGCACGCGCCCGTGCTGATGTTCAGCGAACTGCGCACAACAACATACAATTAATACTAGGCGAAGAAACTCTTTTAAAAGTCAAAAGTCACATAAAAACACTCAACATGCCACTCCTTACTACTTCCTACGAATCAAATTCCCCAGCAACTCGTCCTTCCGATAATAAAGTGAGGTAAGGTCGGGATGATGAGGATGTTAATATGTGAGGTTAACAGTAATGTGTCTGTAGTGAGCCCGTCGAGACGCCAGCTGGTGCTGCTCGCACAGCGCCGGACGTCGTCGGACGACGCGCGACTCCACCGGGTCTACCTACTTTACGTTCTCTTTGGCCACGTAGTGCCGTCTGTGTGACAGAGAGCGTGGCTTAGTCTCCCCATAGCTACTTAATGTACGATTACTGGTGGTTCTACATTAAATGTAGAACGTAGCCAACCTCACGAAAATAAATAAAAGCTAAAAAGATTGTATTGAAGGTGAGTACAACCGGCGGAGCGGGAACACCTTCCGGCTCTCAGGCGCGCCGCATTACCCCGAACGACCACTTTCCGGCGCTCGTAAACGTCTCCCTTCTCCCCAATACGTTTTCCACCGCCGCGCCGCCGTTAAAAATGAAACAATAACACCTTTAACGACTGGCAAATTTGCCCGATTATTGTCCGAGTAATGCACTATCCGATAACACCTCGCCGTAAAAACGCTCACCGACAGTAAAGTCGACGATAAAACCGCGCACGGCTCGCTTTGATCTCAACTTGGTACACAAACACGTCTCCCACCACATTTGTAAACTTCGTTTGAAACGGATTTGCGAAGTTCCAGTAACATTTGAAACAGTTTTGAAAATCTGGTGTAAACAAATGGACCCTTGCTCTGCGGCTCTGCGGCTTGTTTGAGGCAGCGCGGCGGCGGCGGCTGGAGTGGAAAGTTTTAATTTCAATTTGACACAAGTTGCGTGGCGCCGGGCGCTGGCCGCTCGCGCAGGAGGCCCGACACTCCGCTCTCACTTGTGTTTGCTCTACATTTTGCGACTTGTGACTCCGCGCGCCTGTCACGTCGCATTGTTGAGCTCGGTTGAATGCGGAGAGCAAACGTCGGGAGGGCAAGTTGTAATGAACCCACAGTAAACGTTTACACTTGTTAAACTCGCAATTTCCAAGGACGTTAATTTTAATGTAGGAACATTGTATAATGCAGGTTTCCATGATCTCATTGTTGATCGCTCTTGGTGAAAGTGTTGTGTGTTGAAGTTTCACTTACCGCAAGACGGAGGTGCCGGCGAGGGCCAGCTCGATGAGCAGGAAGGTGACAAGCACCACGTATGAGATGGTCAGCAGGTAGATCTCGTTCATAGCCGGGCGGCTCAGGCACGCCAGCAGGCCTGCAACCAACAAGAGTCGTCAGCCATGCACCATAATTATATACGATATTTCATTCTCTTAAGTTATCATATTCACATCTTTAAGGAATCAGTTACGAATATTATGTTAAGACTCCAAAAAGCGATTTGAACTTGCCTCGACTAAACTATTATATTTGTAGAATTATCGTACTGATTTACGTCGCGTGAAAGCGGGGCCTAAATGAATTAGCTACCTTAATGAAATCGACGGTGACCGCGGTCTGCCCGAGGATGAGGCTGCACTTACCGCACCAGATTGGACGCCTGTACACAACGCTGATAGACACGAGGTCCTGTGAGCCCTTATTGGACCGTTACACAACCTCACTTGACTTACTCCCAAGCACTACAGAGAAATAATTGGATTGCAATTACAAACTTTTCCAATTAAAATTTACTTTAATTGAATCTATAGAATTAGTCGTATCAATAGGGAGTCCTCATAGGTGAGTCCCAAGAGCCTGTATAGGACGGTTCATAGACAGAGGCTCTTTGATCTTATAGATTTCTAGAATTGAATATTGAACCTAAAAATCCGAGTTAGAGCACAGGCGTAATAAGAAATCTCAGAGTAATAGTCATCGGTCGTTCTTTGTCAATGTATTAAAATTGCATTGGGTCCTCTAGATCTACCCTTTATAATGGCGGTTCTATATGCGTTGACGTTCGGTGAGCAAGTATCATCAAACATAAATAAAGCCAAGCATCTTGCTCTGCAAACAGTTTTATTCGAAGTTTATTGTCTGCCTTTTGTGAGTCCAGAATAACATTTTTCTTTATTTCGAACAATAAATTCGAAGTTTTAGATAATTTCGATTAAACGTAAAAACGTCGAGCATGTACACACGTGTGGACTTAGGTTAAAAAGTTGTATACTCACAGGCGTACACTAGAGCAGTAAGTCCGAGGATGATGGTATTGACGATGTGCGCGACGCGCTCCTTCTCGTAGAAGAGGCGCTGCGCCTGCGCTTCCGTGAAAGCAGCTAATTGCTCGTGGTAGCGCGACGTCGTCACGTTCTCGTATCGGTGGGGGTCATGGTAGGGGCTGTGGAGAGCGACCAGGTCAGCATGGAGACACAACAACGATCAGTCTGTCGCGCATGCTTAGCTTCCTAAACGTTTCGTTGGCCCACTATTATTGTTCTATGTTACAATACTACTACTAGTGCTTACTGAGTTAACACGTAGAACGGATGCCGCTCATGTAGTATAAGAATATTAATTTGCTCTATTTTCTGATGCTAAAAAGCTCAAATGAAAACTTTTATATAACATCACTTTCTCTAACGATCGTTTAGTATATTCTCATTTAGTATTGATATTTGATCTAAACGCTGAAAAAAGGGTGATCGCGCCAGCTCGGGATCTTAGGGCACCCAGACACGGATAGGCTAGGCTCGAACGGGATGGCGGGAGCGAGCGAAGCGAGCGAACTTAGCTTCCATGATCCCAATTATGTTATGTTCCTTTAAATCCTGCTGGCTGAAATAGAAGCCCCGCGCAACGGGGTTCCGTCAACTTCCCTTGGTCACGACTGTATTTTAAGCCGGATGTACATTCGATGAAATTAGTGATCATTAGATCTTTTTAATTGCGTTTTAAATGCAAGTTATTCGAGACGGCAACTTGGCCACAAGTACGTAGGACGTTATATCTAACGTTACACGCCCACAGAGGACATTGTAGGGCCTTTGACTCAGTGTGTACTGAATCATAACATAGAACCTTATAATAGTGACCCAATGATTATTAGGAAAGGGTCAATTTGGGACCATTCACAGGGATTGTATGAAGGAACGTAGCGTATTTTTTTTATTTGCCATTCAATTTGTTAAAGCGGTGGTAATGAAACACATAAAGCCATTAATTGTGTGAGAGCCTTTGACTGCGGATGACCTTACTTTATATCGATGAGTAAAGGATAAGTAGTGCTACTCTGTAAAAATACCCACCGTGAAAACTAAGGTGAAGTGAGCTGTCAACCCCTAGCTCAAGGAGGCAAGACAGTTCCATTCCCGCTCACTTCACCCAAATGTTCACGGTGAAATGTTGACGGAATAGACAGGCGGGTAAGTTAGCGATAAACGAAAGCTTTCACTAAAGGTAGCTGTTCCAGTGTTGTTTGTACTTGCTTTGCGTTATACTGACACTTAGTGGCCATCCATTGAGAACATCGCTTTGTACTTACCAATTCAGCTCAACATGAATTTCTGCTTTGTTCAGCTTGAACATTTCAGTCTAGGTTACAGTTAGTTGAGACTAGATTATTCAAATAAATTCTGTTTCTATCATAAGCTTGGCATTTTGTAGTTTCCGTTAAATCCATTGCAGCAAGGCGTGACTTTTAGTATTTGTAGTTTGTGGCAATTTGAATAACTTTATATTACCTTCATACACTCGCGTCAAATTTTGTGACACGTATGTATATGTCACCGAAAAATGGCAAATGCCGTAAGATTGTAAAATATCGCGTGAAATTGCAAACTATTTTTTCTAAATAAGACACGGAAATATTGGAAACTATTGAATTTGGATGGGAATTATAATGTAATAAAGATTTGTTACAATCTTACGGAGTTTGCAATTTTCCAGTGACATATACACCTACTCGCGCACGGTCTCAAAAACCGAAATATTGAAACGCACTTTTATACTATTTTTTAACAAAAAATATATCGTACCTACACAAGGTACATAATGTACATTAATCAAAAATGTAGTATTAATAGTAAGAGTCTTTTGTATCAATCTCTAAACAAATTGCATGATTTTCATAAATTTTGCAAAATGCTAGCCAAAGTATTTTCATTTCAGACAAACAAAAACCAACGTTTTCGTCTAAAAAATGGCTACACGAAGTACAATATAGACAAAAAACTAGGAAGAATTTTCATCATTTCGATTTTAGTACGAAATGTTAGAAAATCGTAGTATGGAAAGTCCCACAGCGCGATTGCTGCCTAATACAATAATACATGCTAGTCGCACGAACGCAATTTGTACCCTAAAATAATCGTTGCTACGAATCCGGCAGCTAACAGAAAGTACAAAAGTACCTACATTGACCGAGATCGAGAATAGGAACGTTAATTAAGTGATTTCACTGTCTTCTTCAACAGTTTGACTTTCTCTGAGCACTTTATGCCCGTTTTCACTGATTTCAAGCGAAGCATCGTCTCGGGTTGGCTATCGTCTTACGTAAGCAGTTTTTTAAGGGTCTGCATTTGAACTGCACTGTTTTATGCAGTCCGTCTGTTTAGACCCGAAACAACCACTCGCGTTTATATTATATTGTGTGCTGCGTAACTAAGTAACTTAAGTACTGTTTAAGCAAAATGTTTTACGTTGACAGTAACTAACCTGATGTCGCTCAGTGTTTGTGAAAACAGGCATAAGTGTAGCAGAACAAAATTAAATAAATGAGACGTTGCAAAAACAAACCCACTCCCACAGAGCCTAGAACCGAGCGTAATGACAGAAGGCATAATACATGACGAGCATGATGTGGAGACTGATCACGTACTTGAAGTCGTCGACGGTGTTGTTGGTCGGCGCGCCGCCGAGCAGGCCTTGCGCGATGAGCAGCGAGCGCACCTGCACCACCAGCAGCCCCACGGCCACAGCCAGCAGAAGCCCTAGCAGGTGCGTCATGTTCGTCTGGTTCATGCGGAGAAAATAGCGCTGGTACAGCATCTCCACCTGCAGACAACACAACCAGGTGAAAGAAAGAAAGAAAAGGACGCTTACTGTAAAACAGAAACAATAAGTTCTTTAAAGTGCACAGGCACGAAGACCAGCCGGTCGATTCTGTAAACATGTCAAAGTGAAGTGAAGTGATCACTAGGTGAGCTGTCAATCCATTTATTCAAGATGGAGTGACAGCTCACTTCGTGATCACGTGACATCTTGATTATATGGATTGACAGCTCACCTCGTAGTCTTCACTTCGACATGTCTGTCAACGTAGTGTTTGTTGTAACACTATGTTCGCAAATAAGCTCGGATTAAGGTCTAGATAGATGTTTTGAAAACTGCAAAGGCGTGTTTATTATTAGGTACTCTATGTAACTTGAAATGAAAAATAAAATGCAGAAGGATAAGTAATTGTTGGTCTGTATGTTTTAATGTCAAACGTTATACAAACGTATTTTATTCAAGTCTGTACCATATTCCCAATCACTACAATTTCTGAAAACTGGAATGCAGAAGACGATAGAAGTTCGATGAGTCTCGGCGAAAATATCTCTCTTGAATCACACAATGAAAACTCCGAAATGAGGAACCGAACTGCTCCTCGTATTATAAGTACTCGTTTTGTTTTTAAACTTGAAACTGCTGGATAGCGCACATTCAAAATTGCAATTGAAATATTAAATGATAAACAGTGTTAAAGCGATCTCACGGAGACTATTCTATTCCCGGTGTCCTGTTATGTGTAGCACAAAGCTTCCAAGCGACGCGATCTGCGTAGCCCGTCTGTGAGCTGGGAGCGCGGCTACGTCGCCGGGAGTATCCACCAGGCGATATCATTATTATTCCATTTATTTATTTCACACATTTTAGGTATTTACATTTTTAAATTTTTCAATATAAAAAGAATCATTTAAAATATAAAAAATTAGCCCACCGGTATCGGGAACAGGGTCCAAGCTACCGGTGGTTAGGGCTCCTGAGAGAGGAATCTACTAACAATACGCGCCGTGTGCAGGAGTACTGCTTTTTAGATCAAGACTCTGATCCAGCTGCCCAACGAGAGCTTCCTCAGATACTGGTCGAGACTCTTGGCAATTATGCCATTGGCCGTCACGATTCTCGGCACAATAACTGCTGTGTTCACAACCACATATTGACAACCTCGCGAGCCAAGTCAAGATACTTCGTTAGTTTATTTTTCGCAGCCTTCACGAAGTTCTCGTCATGGGGGACTGCTATCAACAATTATTGTGCGACGCTCTAGTTGGTCTATCACCACTATTCCAGGCAATAAGCCTGACTTAGTGGTGATAGACCGATCCCAATACAATGTGCAATTGCCATTTTCGAGAACTGGGTTGGGCACTTACCTATAGTACGATACTTTTATTTCACAAGATTGTATTTAAGAGCAAGTTGTTGATGGATAATCCTGGTTACAAGGTTGTGCCTGTGCAAATAATCTCCATTAGCCAGACTAGAACAACCGGAAATAATGTGGCGGATAGATCCTCCGGACCGGTGACTTGCCCGATTGCACAATGTCACTAGGCTGTATCTCATGAACCGTGATAGTAAGACAGATGAAATTTTCACAGATGATGTGTTTCTGTTTCCGCTATAACAACAAATACTAAAAAATAGAATAAAATTAATATTTAAGGGGGCTCTCATACAACAAAAGTGATTTTTTGCCGTTTTTATACATAATAGTACGGAACCATTCGTGCGCAAGTCCGACTCGCACTTGGCCGGCTTTTTATTTCAACTGTGGCCCATACAAAATACAAAATACACTGCGTGGTGTCGCATGGTCTTCGTGGAGTGATGCAGTCGGGACACATGGAGCAACGTCGAAGGTATCGCTGCCGTATCAGCATATTTGGCCCTGTCAGTCCAGCACCGCGTTGATTGCGACGCCATCGGTGAAGCCATCCTCATCACACTCTAGCTTCGCTGGACAGCGCTGTATCGGATTCCTCGGAAGGGTTTCACAGCAAGTTCTGCTTTCCCCCTTTCTGCTGCTTAGGAAGTGACGCAGCTTTTGTTTGCGGCACCAAGTGCGGCGAACTTGTTTGGGGGTCCACGTAGCTTTTCGTCTCGTTTTCTCTGCCGGCCAGAGGGGATGCCCCTCGATATGCTCCACAGAGGCAGGCAAGTGTTCAAATGCTACAAAACGACGACGAAACAATGACAAAATAAGTAGTGTAATGTTCTTATTATGTCCTTTTAAGAGTAGACTGATGGATGTTGAGTTTTAGTGATGCGTAATCTTTCTTGTTTGTCCGTGTGTATCTGTATTTTTAGGGTGCCGTACCCAAAGGCCAACGGGACCCTATTATAGTCCTCCGCTGTCCATCCGTATATATGTCTGTCAGCGGGCCGCTCCAGCAAAAATTAATAAAAAAAAACACATAGTATTAAATCTTGTCCAATGGTACGGAACCCTTCATGCACGAGTTCGACTCGCATTTAGCCGGTTTGTTTAGGTTGCACATTCCTGTGACGATAATATTCAATTCCTGGATCAGTTGTATTTCCATATATTTCCAGCAACAACGTTAACGTGGGTGTAATGTAGCGTATGTTATTCGGGAGGGGGGCGCAGAGGTGGGCCACTCGCGGAGTTCATTACGGCCCCACTGTTTATTTATAATTATCACCGCAACGCCGACAAATGACTTCTCAAATTGTCTGTGACGTCATCAGATTGAAAGGGCTGCTGCTATTTTTGTTAATGTATTTTTGTGACTTTTTCTCATTACGTGATGGGGCTAAGTATAAACGATAAAAGCGAGGAGGGGTACGTGACGTCACATAAAGTAGTTGAGTTGTTGACAATAAGATGAGTACCGAGCAATGGTTCATATTGAGATCTTTTAGGTAGACAGCAACCAAACTATTATTTTAACTTATAACATTCATATTATTATAACCGGGATACTTTCTAAGTTTAACTTAAACATCGCAGATATCGATAACGGAACGGAGAAAATCTAGACTTACAATCTCTATTCTCTAAATAAAAAACCAGGCAAGTGCGAGTCGAATTTTCACACGAAGGGTTCCGTACCATAAACCGAAATATGGGAGCCCACTTTAATTTTTAATTCAATTTTTATTATTTGTTGTTATAGTGGCAAAAGATATACACACTGAAAATTTCAACCTGTCTAGTCTACCTATTACGGTTCTTGAGATACAGCCCGCCGACAGACAGACGGACGGACGGACAGTGGAGGCTTAGTAATAAGGTTCCGTTGGTTATCCTTTGGGTTCGGAGCCCTAAAAACGGAGTCGCTGTCTGCGTCCGACTGTTTCTGCGCTTACTTCTTTCAAACCACGAAGCGGAGTTTGATATGGTTCTCAGTAAAAAAAGAGCGGGGCCCGGGCTCGTGATCACCAACCCGCCTTGAGCAAGCGTGTTGATTATTGCTCCTTCCTTACCAGTACGAGAAGAGGCCTATATCTTACAGTTAAATGCGAGCATTAGTATACAACTTCAGGTTTAACAGTATTCGCCATTGCATCATCTGAGCAGTCTGTCAAGAGAGTAATTGTATATCAATCGGAACTCTCGAAATCATTAGGGTCTGCACAACGAGCCCCTATTAGCAGGGTTTGCCATTCGAGGCCGCTAGTCGGCGGCGAACACGACGCGCCCAATTACACGCTCTGGACACTATAGTACGAGGTCGCTGAAATCACAGCTTACACGGAACAGAACCTGAATCCTCTTCTTTCATTACTTCGCTTCGCTACATAATTTCATGAGAGTAATTGAACTAAACTTCCAGAGTTATCGTTCAAAGTTCATAAAACACAATCTTGGCTACAGAACAACTCGAGCAAATAAACTAAAGTATTTCAACTTTAGGTCCCTTTCTTTCAAATTAATTTCCGTAAAGGAGTAACTTGTGAACTAACTGCTTCCTGTTCCCGACTTCGTTGGCTGGCTGGCGGGAAACTAGTTCTGCTGCGGTGACAGCGCGAGAAAACATTTGCAATTAAATTCAGTCTTTTGTTGACTAGGCAAGTTTAGTATGTCGGAAGGTATATTTGTAACGGGGCTAGAGGTACACAAAGATCCGTGTCAAATAAATCACGCGAACACTCCGTAAGATAAAGGTGCTGCTATTTTTGTCATTTCAATAAGGAAAAAGATAACCCCGAGATGAGGAAGGGAGAGGCTGTAAAAAGAAAATAAAACCGTTTTAATGCGTTGAAACATAACAGAGAGAACTCTCGGTCGTCATTTAACACAGTGTCACATCCACCCTGCCGATAAATTCACAAAAAAATATATATATTCGAAGTGGTTATAAAAATGTGTCCTTATTGGCAGACGAATGATATCGTATAAACGAGTGAGGGGTGCGGGGGAAACTAGCCGACAATTGTCGACAATGGCCGACAATGGGCCCGGAGAGGCTTCAACTTACAAATAATTCCAAGATGCTTAGTCGACTCTCAGTTGCCTATTACCATTTTGTTGAACATTTTTGTGATAAATAATTGGAGTTTCATGGGTACTCGCTTCTACTCCTCCGGGACGACGCGAATACGTTACGTATGATACTACTTTACGTTTGTTCGGATTAGTTTCAGATTAATATCCTTCAAATGACTGAGTGGAGTAGGCCGCCTGTAGGCACTCATAATCTTGTTAGCATGTGGGAAAAATAAGATGTTTATCAAAACAAACGATACGACGTTACTCGTCTTGGGAATTCCCTGAAATATTTCTAAGTTATGAATGAACTCGTCTTGATCTTTATGCGCATTTTTATTCATTTGCGAAAGCTTCTCCGCAGGTGAATGTTGGTGAAACGAGACCCATCACTTATTGTTGATGGATGTAGTGTTTGTTGGGGAAATAAAATGAAGTGAGCGAGGCTACGGCCTACTGCCGGTGGTGTATCTGTACTCTGACATGCGCCAAATGTTTTACACTTAAATACACCAATATATTTTTGTGATCTCAATCATCAACATCATCAGCAAATTTGTCTGCCTTTGTCCCGTGCTCCCATGCAACTTTGGGTCACCACAACACGTCTTCACCTATCTTGATCCAGTCACGCTCCATCCATCAACCACTCCATTTCTTTCATGTCATTCCTCCCTACATCCATTTACTTCTTACTTTGGCCGCTCTCTCCAGCCTTTTGTCTCTTGCTTTTCATCCTATTGTAAACCGTTTCTCAAGTACTATCATAAAGAGGATAATTAGAGTTGCTAGTAGTGAGGACGGAGTGAATCTCCCCGACTGCGATACCTTCCTACCCACAGTACCCGCTTACTACATTTGCTGAATGTACTAAGCAGGTACTGTGGGTGCCTTTTATGGTGCTGTTGTTGACCGGATAATGTATTCGGCAAGTCTTAGCTTCGTAGAGGGAAGGAAATTGTTTTCGATTGCTAATTTTAAATATTAAAGGGTAATTTTCGTGTGTTTTCTGGATCTGACAGGAATTATCTATCATTTGATGCATCATCGTCATTCTCTTCGTCCCGAATTTGTTTGGGGTCAGTGCAACATGTCTACTGCTTCCTCACCTTTCGTTTAGTCGCCATCTGTGTAGCCTTCCTAGACCTTTCTAGCCTTGCCTCTTACGTCAGGGTTATTTTAGTGAGCTATACTGTTAGGATGAAATAGCTTTCTCGTTTCTGTTTTATCAGTCGCTATGAGCGGTTGAGACAGACATCAAATCCATATTTTCCGTTGACAATTAAAAATATGGATAAGCGAAAAAGAGCCCTTTACGCATTTGAAAACACTATTACCTAAATATTCAGTTACATAATCTCTTCTATTTAACCTCGTCCGTATTTCAGTACGGAGCGTCCACTGACACCCAGGGCTGGTTGTCTGACACCCAGGGCTGGTTGTCTGACACCCAGGGCTGGTTGTCTGACACCCAGGGCTGGTTGTCTGACCAGGTACGCCAAACGCAATTCTTTACTATTGTTTCCTTTACGTTGTGTTTGTTGCTATTGATTTGTGTTTGTGTTGAATATTTAATTTCTATTCTATTTTATTCCATTAGTAAAATTATTCTAACTTGATCCAACATTGCAACTCCCATAACAGTAACTTGTGTCGACTCACTGTAGGGTAGCGGAACACGGCCGCACTGGTAACAATATAACGCGTGTTCCGCTACCCCACAGCGCAGGTTACCCCGGCTGGCCGGCGGGTAGCCGCTACTTGCTAACTAGTTATAACTAGATGTCGTGTCTAATAACAGGTTTCGGATAAGCTCCTTCCCTTGGCGTTGGACGGGATTTTGGCTCGTGCAAGGTAAAGGTTTTCAAAGGTTTTCAAAAGTGTTCTTTGTAATTAGAGAGTAAAACGCGCCTATTTTAGGAGCTATTGGTGGATAAGTTGAAAATCTGTTTATCCTATAAGCGTTTAAATTGCCTGAGTCTGTGTTTCCGAACGCATACATCCTAATCTCTTCAAAATTAGAGTGAACAGGGTTCTTCTGGGTAAGCTCGCTCCATCGTCGACTTTGTCTCTGTCGTCTATGACCTAGACTAGAGTCAAGAGCAAACCCATATAAAAAAAAAGTACATTAATCAAAGAGGCCGGGCGCGAGTGTACGTCCCAATTCATAATTGCGTTATTGGCCTCAATAATTGTACCCGTGCCGAAGCCCCCAATATAGTCAGCAGCCCTGCCTGCCTTTATAACATTACCATGTCGTTTGAAAATTACACACAAACACAATTTGTTGTGGAACCAACGGATAAATTAAACGCTGGACGAAAACACTTCGCGAACAATCAATGTGGAGGCCGCTCGCTGGCCGACCACGACTCATTACAACGCATTGTTGTGTTCAAACCAAGCAGAACATAACAAACAAAATACATAATATCGTACTACTGGATTTAAACAAGAAAATATAACATTAACATTAAAACTTGCTCGTACCTATTAACTAAGTCATAAATAACTCGCGACTATTCACTCAGTTTCAATTCCACTTAAAATTTTAAGTTTAATGGAATGGCCTTGGCTATACCAAGACTTGAGAACGACTTGAACGATTTAAATCATAATTTTTTTGTTGTATTCGTAATTGTCAGGGCGAGGTTTGGTTGAAAGTTTTTTTAAATTATACATCCGGGAGAAGCTGGGCGCCACTAGTAGTATATAAAAAGTGCGTTCGTAACGCACTTAACAAACGTTGGATGATTTGATGAATGGACTAATCTCTTTATCACACTAAAAAAAGAGCACTCCGCTACTGAATGTCGAAGTTTGAAATGTCGACGTATGTTAGTTCTAAAGTACAGGATCTCGATGTACGCCAGTTCGAAAGTTCACTGGAGCGAAGTATGCAAGGCCGACGTATCGTTAGTTAGAAAGCATACGAGTGCGATGTACGCCAGTTAGAACTGTGACCAACTACGCGCGAGCCATGCCTCCGTAC